>VZRQ01009254.1:226554-288990 GCA_013397975.1 Machaerirhynchus nigripectus | reverse complement strand
AAAAAAAAAAAAAAAAAAGAAATGTAAAATATAGGGCTGATGAAAGAGGGACATATAAGACAATGGATGTTTCTAAAGGAATAATACATACAAACCACCAAGCTCTTAATTGCCATTAAATTTAACCTGGTGCTTTAAGAAAAAAAAACAGCTATTAAATTTTTCCTCGAGATTGCTTTTAATCAATCCAAAGCCTTAATTCTGTTACAGTATCACAAGAGAAACACAAATCATGTTACAATATGTCAGTAGAAAGATAAGCATGGGAGATCCTAGTATCAGACAGTGGAAAACCTTAACTGGTGTTTATAACTCCAACAGAAGACAATAGTCAATCTTGGATGTTACAGAACACACACTGAACCTTTCCTTCCTCGGCATATTTGTGTGTATGCGTGTTTCTGCACGTTATTTTGATGGCATTAAATAAGAAATCCTTGTTTCAGAAAAAATGAAGTATGAACACAAAGACACATCTGTCAGAAAATCACAAGAGGCTGGTGGTAGTGGGACATCACAGTTCGTACAGGTCCTCCCACAGCCAAACAAACTGCATCATGGTGTACCTGCTTTCACTTCACTATGAAGGCTACAGAGCCAAGCACTGACACTCATATTTCCTTTTGCCCAGAAGGGGTTGAAACCTGTTGGCCTTAACCCACTTAAGAACGGCTGGCTGGCCAGGGTCAGAGGCTGACTGACTGTTCTTAAGTACTTGTCTCAGTACTCAGCTACTATGATGCCCTTTTATTCTCTGCGGTGTCTTTTCACTGTATTTGTTTCAGAAGCTGGGACTGAATCCTTGAACTGTATGAAGCCACAGCAAGCTTTGCTTTTGGCTCCAGTGGGAGCAGTATCCCGTGTGATTATACTGTGAGCTCCATCTCCCTTTAACTTACAACGTGTCAACACATTTTTGCAGCTCTATATAAAGTACTGTAATCTTAAACCAGATGCTTGTTGTAGATAAGCAGGGAATGGCATACTCTGTGCTGATTCTAAATCAAAACAGTGCTATCTCTGTGAGCTACTGAAAACACTTTGGTCTTTCAGTAGCCAAAAGCAGCGCAAGGGATTCTCTGCTGCTAGCCTGAAAAAATGTCAGCCATTTGTTTCATAGAGCCAATATTACCTGCAGTTCTATTGTGAGAGTATTTGCAATACACAAGGAGCAGGAATGGAAAAACTGAGACTTCTTCAAACATCTCTGCTGTTTGCTCATTTTAATCCCTGAGAGACATCAAATAAAGAGGGCTTTATTTTTCACTCTGATTCCCAACTTGCTTTGTTTCTAAATCAAAAAAGTGTCACTACTTCTTCACTCTGTTCAAATCCAGTGACAGCTCTCAATGCATTATTTTAATTAGGCTTCCAAATTTGTTCGTAAGCTGTCCAGGTCACAAGGAGAATTAAAAACAAACACTGGTAATGTATTTCTGCATTACTTCTACAGACAGCTATATTTGACTTGTATTCAGAAGCAAAGCTAGCAGGATGCACATGACTGGAAAGGGCATCAGTGAAGTCTGACATTGGTTAAGCTTCTGGAAGCTCTGCTCTGAACTCCGCAGTGCCTCTGTTACTTTGGGATTTGTACAAAAGATACAGGCTTTTGTAACTCTCAAACAACACACAGGTATTGGAACTGAAAAGCTTACCACTAAACTGCGTGAAATATTTATGCAATGATAACAGTTGTGTTTGCAACACACATTATAAATTCCTCATTCCTATCTACTCCTCAAGACCATACATTAATGATGCCTCATCTACAAATTTCATAGTTATCAGTAATTTTATCCTTATTCCAAAATTTTTCTCCCAATTCCCTCACATCCACAAGTCAAGTTTCAAAGCAAGGACTAAGATGTAATTTCCCCTCAGCTTGTTGTTTTGTAGAAAAGAGAATGTAATAATCATTACAATACTCTGAATCTTCCAGGATTCAAAGCTTTTTTTTAGATTTAGATTTTTTTTGCAGATTTTTCATCAGTTATGAGACAAAACTAAGACCTCACAATACTTCCTCAGTTTTTGCCCTCTCATGGCAAAGACATGACAAAAAAGCAAGATACATCATGATTCAATGGATATATTATTCAGATTTAAGCTCACACATACAGAGTTTATTAGTAATTTCCTAGCAATCCATCCTGATGTTCTAATCTTAGCTCATCAGCAGCTCAGGGACAGAGAAGGGACAGACGAAACCAAAACCATTCACACACTTTGATCCCTTCCTGAATTTTCTGTGCAAGTAAAGTACGGTTTCTAATTTGCCAGCTACTTGAAGTATTTTCAAAATGCTTGATGAAAAAAATACTATTTACTACGAAAGAGATAAAAGAGAATTTGGGAAGACAGCTATCATCCATGGAAGCAAGCCAAGTCACTTTGTGGACCTTAATTATGAATTTTCCAACTTCAGGTGTTTGATGGCTTGTGAATTTAATCTTAACTCTAAATTCCCTAGGCTTTAAAAAAATCCATGTATAAATACCTTTCTGCTAACTATAACATCCTTGCAGGGTCTTGTGCTGTAATTTACTACTGTTCACATTGAAGCCAGAACGCTTTCACTTAAAAAGCACCTTTGCTAAGGCATGTATCATTTCTGGTACCTTTGCTTCAGCACTTTGCTCTCCTTTTATGCACACAGAAGGCTTTTACACAAGGGTGACTGTCAATACCTTTAATCCCAGTGGTGGTACAGGCAGAGAGATGAGATTCTTCCTCCTACTCCCCCAGGCAGTTCTGCAGGATGGTGGTTCTTTTAAGAAGAGACCTCGTATCAGATTCTGCACTTTTTCTGTGGACCAATTAACAGAAGAGTTCACTGTACAGAGCTGTCAGTTGGGATCTTTTACAGAATCATAGAACCATTACAGTAGGAAAAGACCTCTAAAATAGATGAGTCCGAGCATTACTTTTCACAAGTGTTGAACAAACCCCTGAAAACTACAATCCAAATGAAGCTACTCTAGTGCCAAATACTGCAAGAAGTCCTGAAAAAGCTACTAGAGCAGCAGACTATGTTTCAGATGGACCAGGGGTTCTGAGGTAAGACTGAAGGGCAATTACTTGCCTTTTCTTCTCTCCCCATTTCTCAGATGCTATTGATCTAAATAGAGAAGAGACCAAACACAAAATTGTACTTCACTGGAAGATGCATCCGAAATATTTCTTTTTAATTTACAG
Source organism: Machaerirhynchus nigripectus (assembly GCA_013397975.1). Lineage (NCBI taxonomy): Eukaryota > Metazoa > Chordata > Aves > Passeriformes > Dicruridae > Machaerirhynchus > Machaerirhynchus nigripectus. The sequence goes on along the minus strand of VZRQ01009254.1, from coordinate 285,792 downwards.
TGAACAAGCAAAGAGGTTGTATTACATTTGTTAATCACCTTTAAATTAATTTTGTTATTCAAGTTACCACGATAACTTTGTATGTAACCAGGGGAAAAGCCTATTTCTTTAGAAGACACCTGAGGTTTTTTTCATGTTTTCGAGCCTGAAAAGTTAGTGGTGAATGCTTGTATTTTCAAATTATATACAGATACAGCCTGTACAATTATTTCTGTGGTATTGACTGTGAAACAGTAACCACAACATTCAATTGAATTAAAAAAATAATATTTCAAAATGTATTCAGCCTCATAATTCCATTACAGCAAGACATTCCTGCACTGACTTTATCATTTGCCTGCATGGTTTCTCATTTCCTACAGCGGTATTTCCTTTTGTGATGCAATAATATTGCTATTATTTTCTCACTGTAACCTAGAGATCCATTTTACATATAACCCATTGAAACAATCCTGGTCTTTATGTTCCCTTGTTAGTGAACATTCAGGATCACCAAGTTCACCCAAATAATTCTCTGCGTTTCTGTAGTATTAAATACAAAGAAGTCTTTGTAAAGAACTAAGAAACATCTTTTTTATCACAGAATCATAGAATATCCTGAGTTGGAAGGGACCTACAAGGATCATCAAAGTCTACCTTCTGGCCCTGCACAGCACAGCCCCAGCAATGATATAATTTTTATTTCTTGTCGTGGTGGTTTGAACCTGAGTTGATGGACAGTTGTTTAGACCAATAACGCTTCTCGAAATCTACACATTTAACCCACTACACTTGTGAATAATTAATTCATCAAAGAAAAATAGCAATGACACTACTGGAAGTATTCTCTCTAGTTCTAGGTACTAGTTCTACCAAATTCTACAAAATTTGGCAAAAACGTTTGATTAAATACTTGCAGAAGCATCAAAAATACTTAAAAGTTCCATTTAAAATACTTAGTTAAAAATTAGAGAACAAAGGAAAGTAGAAGGACTGAAAAGGGATTAAGAAACATTAAAAACACTCACAGACCTACTCTATAAGTATGGGAAATACTAACATAAGAATGCATCCTGAGGAAAAGGCCATAAAAGGAAGCAGTAGTCTGTGTTACTTAAATACAATTGTTAAGTATAAAATAAATACCATTGTTAATGATCATATTTTTTTGAAATAAATTGTGGTTTTTAGGTAAAAATTTATATCTTACAACTCACAGTTCTAAGAAACATATAATGCGATTTGGTTTACATTAATACAGAGGTATTTAGTTATTCACCTTGTAAAAATGGTTTTAATTTTTTATTATTAGAAAAGACTAAGCACCACCGTAGATGAAGGACTTACAGGATTTTCTTATTTTATTGAACAAAGATTCATAAGAAATAACATAGATTTGGAAACCAGAGAAGGGAATTGGAATACAAAGTTAATAATTTTTAACTTTAGTGCTATCAGGAAGAAATAAAAAAATCTAATTTTCATGAAGCTACATGTTGTCTTTCAATTTTGAGATCTCATTCATCTTTTAATCTTCCCGATCTTGAAAAAAAGAAAAAGAACTTCAGTAGCGGGAATAAAACAGAACATTTTAAGCAGCAGGGGGTTTAAGAGTCATACCTTTTCATTGGATTCAGTTGCAATCAGAGTACCTTAAATGAAGATTAGCCCTTAGCAGTCAATACACCATCTGTTCCTGGGGTACTCAGGGTCTGATGGTCTGATCATGTATTTTAATGCATATTAACTTACAAGGGCCACTAAGAGTTTCACATCTGCACTAAGAAATGTCTTTTAAAAAAAATCACTTTTGCCCTCTCTATTTTCATGTTAGGTGGCATAACAATGAAAAGAATGAAATGGAAAAGATACTTTTTAGGGCAGAAATCTATTGGGAGATAATTGCATATATTATTTCTCTCAGCAGGCAGCTGAATCAGTAAGTCTTCATAGAGCTCTCTGCTGCTGGAAAGAAACTTGTGCAGAGAAATCTGCATCTCAGCTCCCTTCCTAATATAAGTGAAAGTAGCCAGAAGATGTGCCTGTGCCCTTGTTTCCCTCCAAGACAGCAAGTCCTCCTGGGCTGACAGGATGAAAGTGCTGTGGATTGGCTTGGACAGGGGCTGTCCTTCAGTCAAGACAGGTCTCAGTGTTAGAACAGACCAGGGCAAGGCAGCCTAAAGAACCAGAAAACTGGGGTAAAACTTGGCCTTTTGATACTCTATATTGTTGAGCAAACATGCTCAACAACAGGAAGAAGGAAACACTGCCTAGAAATACAGGGAAACAGAATTACCTCACCACCATCAGCAGCCATCAGAGCTATCATTCTGCCAGTACAGCAAGGACATTCAGGACAGCGCCTACAGCTGCCCCTGGAAGGTGCAGAGGAAGGCAAAGCAGAGCTTCTCTTTGTAGCAGGTGCACACAAGGGTTAACAAAGTTTAATGTCAAGAACTCCAACCAACTTTCCTACGGTGTCATTATCTGCAGGCCAGCTTGGAGGTGCAGCTTGATGGAATGCACAAGGGGAGAAAGGCTAACATGAAGAAAGTTTGGCTGCAGACAAGCTAGACTCTAGGCTAGACGTCTTCTACCCTTTTCCCCACTAGTGGCAGAAAATAGCAGCAGGCATAATTTTTGCTAAAGAATCTGAATTATTTTAAGTTCACTAAATTTCACTTCCTTGCACTCACTAGGGTGACAAATGTCAGCAGCAATATTTTAAGAGACAGCAGATACAGCAGGAGTGTCAGATTACATAAAAGCAGTTAATGTTTCCTTAGAAGCAGAAAGTTTCCTTCCTTCACACCATATCAAGTCAATAAGATTGAAAATTAATGTCAATTAATTTTCCTTATTTTAAACAAACAAATAAATCCTCACTGACCTGTGAAATACAAACCATAACAGGCGAAGGTCTGATTTAAGCCCTACTAAGCAATTAAAAATAAATGCATAAGTTTTCTATAGGCAACCACAGGAAACCTCCCATACTGTCTTCATAATGTGCCTCGCTATATGAACAGGGATTTAATTGTTAGCAATTATTTTCACATGCTGCTAATTAGCTCCAATTTTTATTAAAGGCAAAGGCTGCATCGTGTGAGTAGCTGAGTTCAGAAGTACTTTCAGGAGAAAGCACTGACTATCTGTGGTATCTGAACTGTGCAGATAGTGTGCTTTCTATGGGTGCTTTGCACAGGAATCAGTAGGTGAAAAAGGGAAGTGCTTAGCTAATCCTAAGGCCCAAGCATTTGGGTCAAGAAGCAAATTCTGTTTTCAAACTTTATTCATGAATGTCCTGAGCTGCAACAGCTCATATCACAGAGCTGTTGGTGACTCACAATCCACTTCTTCTGAATGACTGGCTCTGTGCAATATCAAAGCAGAGGTTCTAAGAGTCTCAGGAATAAATAAGCTAGCACTTTCACTTCTGTGAAAGTTTGAGTGCTTTTTGCCTGTTTTCATAATTCCATGCTGTACAGTTAAGCCTGGTGGGTATGACCCTTTCTGATTTCTGTCCATGTCACGTAGCAGAGTAGCACTATTTTAACAAAGAAGAAATTTTAAAAAAGAAAGAAAAAGGTAGGTATTCTCTGAACTATCTTTTTTAATTTTGATCACTGTTATGATTTTTTTCTCTACCAAAACCTAGGATCTGTACAACTAGCCACAAAAATCCTACTTTGAGAAATCACATTTCTTCTAACTTCCCCTCACATCCTGCAGAGCGACTTGAGGATATTTTCTGTGTAAATACAGAAATGCTAACACATGTGAGGGTTTTGTCTCCTTGTTTCCAGAAAAGATTCTAACACGTCCCTCCTCAGCTAAGCAAATCAACTGAGGAAAAATATAGTGCAGACCCATAGATCCCAAGGTTGTAGAAAACCTCACATGGCTTTGCAGCTGACTTTGGAGTTGATTTATAGGCTGTCACCAAACCGGTGTCCAGAAGCTGACACAAAATGTCTTCTGCAAGCTTTGATTCCTTATTCAGTGTAATGTCTTCTTCATTTATATTCTATTGAACCAAACAACCCAGGATTTCCTTTCCCTTTGTTGGATGGCTTCCTGTCCCTGCAGCTGCCTTCTGTGATGTCAAAACATGAGAGTTAAGTGTTGCCTGAGGATTATGTTGCCCAAGTTCACCAAAATAAGTCAGATTTGAGCGTTTAATCCTTTTAACATCTCTGAATATGTGGGTTTAAACAGCAAAACCTTCTGTAATGAGGCAGCTCCTCCCCTTCACCAGATAACTTCATGACAAGCAAAGATTCAGTGTGACTTGCCTTGAATCTTACAAGTTGCAATATACTGAAAGTTTCCTGTTATCTTTTCTCCTTTACTGTACCAGAAAAACACTTTTACTGCATCAAAGTCTTATATGAACAGGTCTCACTGTATGTATAATTACATATTATCCTTCCCTTCCCATCTGACCTAAATCAATTCTTCTGGTGGCAGAGTCTGTACTCTGTATTTGAATAAAGAATCAGTTGTATTGAATGTGCTGGAATTGGCAGATGGTTGGTCAGTCATTCAGTTTGATATTAATTGCTTCTTTGAGATCTCTTCCAGAGAGCTGAGGACAAAATGCATAGTGTCTTATTACATTAAGAAAAAAAAAATCACATCTGAAATTCTTTGATGAAAGATTCGTCTGCCTGGCACACAATCTACTTTCTCCTCAAGAGTCAAAAAATGACTAAAAAATTCCATTATTTAAAGATTATCTCATTTCCTTCCAGTGAGTTAAAAAAAAAAAAATCAGACATTTTGTTTGGAAGAAAAAGTAAATTATTTTCTTACTATTTGAACAACACTTCTAACTGATTAAGAGAGGGGGGCTTAATTGCAGGAAGAAGGTCATGTAATTGTTCCATTATTATTAATTTTTAAATTCCTCACCACTCATTTATGCTCAGCTGTGTTCATGTGTCTTTTAGTGGCTCATGTTAAAGACTATAGTAGCAAGCAGGGGCAGGATCAGTTAAAACAAGAATATTTAGCACTTGATTTCAAAGACTGGAGGTTTAGAAGATGACCTGACCAGCTGGGGTGAGGTCTGTGGGTCTGCTCTTGGTGTATTATGGTGGATCTACTGCTAGAGCCAAATAATTTTCTACAGGTATAGAAAGAACTCCCACAAACTCTCCAACATACTTGTAATTATATTCAGGCTTCACATCAAATAAATTTTCCTTCAGTATATTAAATGTATCTGGCACCTAAAAATCATTATGTATGATTTAATCTCAGAGTCATTACTCCACAGATATGTAAAATGTATGTTGCATCATTTATTCATTGGCCATTAGAAATACATAAAATAGCTGTAAGCTGTTAAAAAATGGGGCACCCATTCTTCTGATAGTTATGTACTGCTATTTCCATCATAGCAATTACAGCAGGTGCCAAATGGCACCTATTTCTTTTTGATAAGTGGTATCTTATGCAGTACTTAAGGAAGTACTGTGTCTGCTCGCCCTAAACATTTTTAAAGAGCTGATAATCAGTTAAAACTGGAGGCTGCTTCTGCCGCTGCAACGTTGTACTTGCTAGGTGAGGTAAATGCCTTGTTTCAAAGATAAGTCTCTCTCACATCAAAGGTCACAAAATTCCTATGCTATTTCTACGTTCCACTTTTGCACTTTTCCCTGAATCCTTTCCTGGGTAATATTTTCTTTTCCAATAAGCACACATGATACTCCAGTTTTGTCCTCCTCCTATCCTACTTTTGACACCATGGTGGGTACCTGGACCTTAAGTTCAGATGCTGCAAATCATGAATGTTTTAACATCTGCCACCTATTTACAAGCAGCTTGGCGATACATCAGTAACACACCTGGCATTTCTAATTTTAGTAAAACCCCCCACTGAGTCTGGAGGCTTGATCCTGAGCTAGCAAGCATCACATTAGCTCCATTAATTTAAATTAACAATGTAAATCTACACCAGCCACGTCTTTGTCTTCAAAAAGTCTCAAGACTTCTTGGAAACTCACATGCTTTATATGGAAAGATGGGCAAACACAGGACCAAGATTTTGTCTCAAAGCTGAGCCTTCTTAGGTAAACAATAAAAATGGCTACATTTTGCTTTTACAACTGGAAAAATATGCATTAACCAGAAATTATTGACATTGGCTAAGGCTATTTACTTAATATTTTATGACAGCAAAACACATGTTTTTATTTCCACAAGGAAGAACCACCGGAACAGGACTGGCAGCAGCTTGGATACTGTGGGCTCACATGGCTGATTTGCAAGGCAGGCCACGGGAGGCCTCTTGGACCCTGTCTGGGTGCTGTGACCTGAAGCTACCTCTGCCCTGCTGGATATCAAAATTCAATGACAGTCTTCAAAACATCAATCAGAACAAAGGCAGAAATATGAGCCATCTTTGCAGGTGGATTTTAAAAGTTTTCTGGGCTCAACCATCATTATTATGCTTGCAGACAGTGTGTACAAGCTGACAAACTTGTGCTGATAGCATCTTCAGAGATGGTTTTGCCACTCTCTCTCTCCAAGAGGTGCTGTACTTTTCCCATTCAGGTCTACAGATAACAGAGCTGTTCTTGTTTTGCTTTTGGAAACAGCTTCACTATGTGTCTATCCTGCTGCCTAAGTACACTGTCTCATTTGAGCCAAAAGAAAAGGGGCTTTAGGAATGGGAAACTTTATTACAACGGTCATGAAGATATTCCCAGTTCCATACAATCAGTGGGGACACAGTGGAGCGATGCTCAAAAGTGCCGCTCAGACACCAAGCAGCCATACCACATATTCAAGAGGAGGAAAAACAAGGCGTGACCTAAGATGCTGTAAAAATTTAGGTGATGTGGTGAGCTTCGCAGGGAGGTTAATTAGCCTGGGTTTAGTGCTGGGCTGATGAAGCTCTGCTGCTTCCATTTCTGAAGCTAGTGTCTGCTGGAATTTGAGCTGTGTTATGTGTACAAACCAAGTCACTCAGGGTAGCTGGGTATCTAACACAGCACTTTATCCCATGGAACATAAACCCTGAGAGATGCACGGAAGACAACAGGCACTCAAGTGGGAGTAGTTGGACAAAATCACAAAATTCTCACCGGAGCTATCAAAAAAGAAAAACTATCCTGTCAGCTAACCTGTTAATCATGCATGCAAGATGGCAAATGCAAAACTGTGGAAGAGTTAAGAGAAGGAATTCCTTACTTTCACCTGTTTTAAGCCTACCTGTTTCATCGTTTTAGCAAAATCAAGCCAACAAATGAACAAGAACGTATTGCCAGAGAGAGGATCTGCAAGAAATATTCTAAACCAGAAGAAAATACATTTGGCCACAGCAGCAAAGAGGCAGTTGACACACTCAGCAGAATTTCTGAGCTTATGAATAAAGATGACAACTGAGAACTGAGCCAAAACTCAGAGTAAAAACTACATAGCAATATTCGCACCTCTAACGAAGCCAGGGAATTTCTGGCTCTGCGTCTTTTGTGCTTTAAATACGACATTTTTGGCATTTTGCCTCTTTGTGTGTGTGTGTTTTAATAGTGTAAGAGATCCTAACTTTAAAGAACATCTTATTCTGCTTTTTTCCAATAAAATACCCTGCTAACAATATCTGAAGTCAGGGCCACATGAGCATCAGAGAGTTGGCCTCAAAGATAAACAAAAATACAATTAGACCAGAGTGAATTTTTTCCTCCCCGAACAGTGTTCTGCCACTTGCACGTTATCCTTTTTGTTATATAGATCTTCAATTTAGTTTTGGGCGTGGTGACACTCCTCCATATTTGTTTCTAGAGGTACTTTAGAGATAAGCTGTAAGCAAAGTCTAAGTCACTTCTTACCAGTCCCATAAATTTGTCGATAGGAAAAAGGCCAAAATAACGTGAAAAATTACTCCATCAATTCCCGCAGCCTTACAAAACATCTTGGCAGCCTAACTTGATTTTCTTTAGACCATTTTGCGACAAGTTTGCTGGAAACATCATATTTGGACAGATTTGCTGTCCAAGGGTTTTTTGTACAATACTTGCAAAAATTTTAGCTTGTAATTAAGAATGGATGGAAAAAATTTACACACAAGTGTTTGTAAATGGTTACATTTGTAAATGGAGCCTTGCTCAGGGGCCCTGGCCTGGGTCTGGAGAAGGAGAGAGAATTATTCTCATCAAGTTTGCAACGACCTGTAGGTGAGGGGCATGTGGGAGGATGCAGCTGATACGCTCAAGGGCAGGGCTGCCATTCAGAATGAGTTAGACAGGAGAAATGAACTGACAGTAAACTTCATGGAATTCAGTCAGGACACCTGCCCTGCCCTGTGTCTGGGACAGCCTAACACCCAGCAGGAAACAGGTTGGGACTGCCTGGCTGGGGAGCAGCTTTTTGCAGCAGGGACTGAGGTCCTGGGGCACACCTGGTTGAACCTGAGCCAGCAGGATCCTGGCAGGGATGAAGGCTGAGTGCTCTGGGCTGTGTCAGCAGGAACACAGCCAGCAAATGAGGGAAGCAGTTATTCCTTTTTGCTAGGCATTTGTTTGGCTATCTCTGGAATACTGGGTTCATCTCTGGGCCACTGAGTACATGAAGGCTGTCAATAAACTGCAGTTCAGCTGAGACTAAAGCACTTGGCTTGTGAGGAGAGGCTGAGGGAGTGGGGCTGGTTCAGCCTGGAGATGGGATGGCTTCAGGCACCTGCTGGCCCCAGGACCCACAGAGGCTACTGGGAGTCAGGCTCTTTGCTGAGGTGAATAGTGGCAGAATAAGAGAGAGCAACCATAAATCAGAATGAGGTGATTTTTCTTGGATATAAAAAAAGTAAATTTCCATGAGGATCATTAAGCAGTAAAGAAGGAACATATCTGGTAGGCCAAAGCCCTGAGAAACCCATCAATACAGGCCTCTTGTTGGCTGAAATGCATTCTCTTCATCAAGCCCTACTGCTCATCCTATTGCCTCAGCTGCTCCAGCTGCACATTAATTCCTTTGGAAGGGAGGTACCTGATAAAATATGTTAGTTTAAAATAATTTGTAAGCAGCATGGAAAAGAGAAGGAAGTTGGGGAGGGATGCATAAAAACTATGCCACAGTGCTGAGGGAGCAGAAAATCATCACACATAATATTATGTGCCAATAGAGTTAACAACTGAAATATTTTGTACTCTGTGATTAGATTAATTGACATCAACTTTGATGAATGCTGGGCATTTAATCTTTAAAAATGAATTTTCATGAGAGAATGTGCTTGCATGCTCTATATTCACCATTGCTGATGATTTTGCTCACTGCCTTTAAAGGGTTTTCTTCTTTATAAGCAATCTTCACACTGACAAGTGAAGAAAAATTTGACCCACGTCTTTTTGTTCCATACTGACATCTAAACCATTGGTGTGGAGTGGTTTGTAGTAATTTCTGCTTTAAGAAGAGATCACGAAGTTACAGATATACACACCTCCCTATCGCCACAGGTCACTAGAGACTATTACCCAGACACTTTTTGGATCCCCTAAGGAGTGATGAAAGAAAAGAGGGCCCAGAAAGCATCTAAAAGCTCATGATATTACACAGAGGTGACAATGGAAATGTAGAGGTGTGTCAATGAAGAAGCTTTCATATCATCATTTAGTATCTTTTTTCTTCTACAGTCCACATCTGAAAAATGCCAGTATAAATGAGTGGTATTCTAAAAAATACTGGTGTGACATACTATCCCATAACAGTCCATTTCATCCACTGATTTTACAGACTTTCCCTGTGAATGTTTAATATTGAACTGCTGGATAGGCTCTGCCAGCTTGTGAGGATTTTCTCTTTAAGCTGAGGAGAGCTTTGGGGTTTCCCTACCTTGCAGTACAGTGGATGTAGGCTCCTGGCTTGCAAGTGGGATATATGGTGTCCACAGTGTACGTCCTGGGTGCAGAACTAACATTGCAGCACACACTGCTGATTTCCTGACTCAGTCAGCCAGAACTCTCCCCAGGGCTTTTACTGCACTGCAACTCCTCAGCAAGCTCAGACCTCAGAGTCACAGATGGGTCTTATCAGATTCTATTCTTATCACTTGTGTAGGCTAGGAGACACAGCAGCAACATGCAAATGGAAAATCCTTGTTGTAGTTACCAATACTTTCCAGACTATAGTTTGAACCACTAACATTCAAAACATAAAGGACCAATTTCAGTGTGTGAGTAGCTCAGTTAACGTCTAGGAAATTATATTGACCTACCCAGAGATAAATTTTCCTCTAAGCATGAATGCAGTTAACATAAACACTCATAGAGAAACTGTGTAGGTCATTGATTTTGTAGATTATTTTACATGTAAACTAACTTCACCTTCTGGATTTAATGAGTGTTGATTCAATTTTATGGACTGTTATTTCTTCAGTGGCCCTGAATCACATAAAAATCTCATAAGGAAAGAGTTCTGTGATTCCAGGTGGTAAAAATTAGCTCTATCTTCATCCTCCACCTGCTTTTCCCTTTGTTAGGATCATGCACTTTATTGTGGTTATATCAAAAAAGTGAAATACAATTTGATAGTTATGATTTAAATAACAAAGGGCTTGTGGGTTTGGATGTAGCAACCAGGACTGTCTGTAAAAGCAGAGGTTTGCAGACATTGGTTTGGTGTATTCTCTAAGGCTAAGCATTCTAGTTCTTACAGTTATTTAGATTAACTTGGAAAATTTGAGCTTTGTTTTCCTAATTGGAGTTTCACTCTTTTTTTGGTCTAAAACATACATCCTAAGTGGTTCGGCTTATTGGCAACCCTTAGCTACCAGTCTCTGCAATCTCCAAGCTCTCAGATATCAAAAATGTTTTTTTTCTCAATTATGTTGAAGTTAAACAACATTCTGAAACACTTCTACTTTTCAGAGTGTTGACTGTAAGGCAGAGAACAAGTGAAAGCTAAGAAGGATCTTGTCTCCCTCAGACAAGAACATAGACTCTCTAGTTACTCTTCCCACTGAAAAACACCTCTAGAAGATAAGGCAGGGATGCTCAACTCTGAGGTTTGTAAGACTAAGCAAGAGGCAGGAATGTGGAGTGGAAGGTAGGCACTGAACATGGTATTCTTTAAGTAAGCAAACACTTCTTAAATAAACTAAACCAACTATGTGTGGTATAAAATTCCCTTTGCAACATGGCTAGAATGCTTATGCTGAATGGAAATCCACGAAATATGAACTCCAGCACAGAACCACTGAAATGAGCCCTGCCTCCGCTTCGTAGAAGCAATGCTGATGTTCAAGAAACTAAATACTCTTTTCTTCCCAGAGTGTTTCTAATGATCTATTGTTTGCTGCAAAGAAGGTAGAGCAATAAAGCTCTAAAGGATTCTGCTTGCAAATTGAAGAATCCACAAAAATTTTGTGCTTGTTTTTTTGTTTCTAGAAGTATTCCCAGAGATAAGGCACTTGATCCCGCCTCTATGCTACGCTACTCATGAGACATACTTTGCAAAAAACTTAACCGAGATGTTTAGTTTCAGTTGTGTACAAGTAATTAAGAAAAATGTTCTTCTCTTGCAGAGAAAAGAAAACAAAATAACAAAGCTGTTCATTCCTGAGGTTATTTTAGAATGTTTTTGTTCCTGTCACTGCCTGCGGTAAGGCAGCAGAACGTGTGATTTTTGACTAACGTGGTGCTGCAGCCACTCGTGTCAGTCACTTTGTTCAAGAGTGGACGTGGCTTTTCAGATATGGTGGTGATCAGCATGCAGCACAGAACCAGCCTATCCACAACCATATCCTCCTAATGTCTATGCCCAAGCACTGCCAGAATCAACAAAGTATTACATAAAGGTAACGGCAAGAAAGATCCAGTCTGTAAGTGCCATTCCAAGTCAGTCATGGCCAGAGGTCTGACACTTTGGAAAAATAAGCTGTTTCAATAAACTGTTCCTTTTCTCTGGAGTTAGGTTATACCACTCTAGCCTTTGTTGGAGCTAAAGAAGGAATATATAGTATTTCCTCACTGGCTGCGAAGTATTTGCAATAAATGACAGTTTGGGTGAAAGAGAATAAATAATAATTTTAAGCTTTCTCCAAACACACACATTCAGAAAGTTCTGGCCTGTCCTTTGTTGCCTGAAACACTCTGCGGTCCACAGATTTTACATCTACATTATATTGCTGATGGAAATTATGCCTTTCTTTTCTGTGATCCATCCATTTCCTTTCCCTGTGGGTTGGTGCATGTGCACAATCCATAAACATAAACAGATAAATATAACTAAACATATATATAGAAACATATATAGAGATATATAAATAGACCTATCCCCAGTTAGGGACATGAGTAGCATAAAAGTGATTTACGTAGCCTATTTATTTCCTTGTTAGGGTTTGCTAAGGAACAAGGTAGGTTATAATAAAAGCCTCGATTTAGTCGGTTTCAGTTTTCCTTTGAATACAAATGAAAGTTATTATTTGCACAGCACTGGTTCTTAAATTCTGTTAAAAAGCTGAGTCATCCAATTAAGGGCAAAATTCTGGTGAGGAAGATTAATTGCTTTTCAATGACCCCCCCCATACTTATTGAGAGCTGTGTTCATTGCAGATGGAGTTCTTGACTGTACAATCATTATCACTGACATCAGTGAAACTACTTAGAATTCATGAGCTGCAGACTGACAAAAGAATTGCACCGGTATTTATTCCCATCCTCAGAAAGGGTCTGATTCTGGTTTACATGAGACTTCCCTGAGGAAGAGAGGGATCGAGCTCCAAACTGACTGTGTGATTCATAACAATATCACAGTGATGTTCCAGTCTGTTTCATTAAAATGGATCCTGAAATTTTTGCTGTAGAGATACTGCTCCTTGCTTCATCTGTGTCCCAGTACAGGTCTCCTGATGATTTAGTAGCTGAAGAAACAAGCAGAAGCTAAAGGCCACCAGTTTTGCTGCTGCTATACCCCACTGCAGCTCCACTGAAGGGCAATGAAGTTTCAGCAATCCACACCAGCTGAAGCTCTTCTGCTGAACCATTTCTTGCAAACTGGAAGGAAAGGCAGAGCCCATATGCCACAGAGCAGGCTCAGAATCTTTGAGCTACTTTTTCTTTGTACCCAGGGAATGTGCAGGTACTCAGGGGAAAGTGTGGAAAGAGAACAGAAGCCAATAGCCAAATGGATGATTGTGCTGAAGGGAGAAAGAGCTGTGAAAAACTGAGTTATAATGAAATAACATATGAGGCACTTGGGGTGGGACGAAACCCATCATGTTCAGTCCCCCAGTAAAGTAAACTAACAGTTGAAAAATGTTAAACAGGATGCAAAAAACAACACGTGGTAAATACCAATGAGGTAACTAAGGCCATTTAGAGCAGTTCCTATGAAAATTCAAACACATGCGAAAATAGAGCTGCAGCAACTCATTTAAGAGCACATGGTTGTTCTTCATAAACTTTGGTTTACGCCTACTGGAAATTACCAAAGTGCTTTTTTGCACAAAAGAAACTTGAAAAGCTCTGTGACCGTGAATATTTTAGTCAGCTTGAAAACACCCTGAAACCTGTTAGATGAAGGGAAGGTGCAAGTTTCGCATTGCTCCAAACCTCGCTCGTTGAGCTCTACAGCTGTAAGCTATTTTCTCACAGAGGCCAGTGCCACTTCTGTGGAGGGACCCAGAGAATTTCACTGCCGTCCACTCTTTGTCAGGATCTGCATAACATCATCTGTTGGGGTTGCCCAGGATTATTGAGAGCCCTGCCTCCCTAGCTATCTTTCATATTTGCATGCAGCTATGCTGCTTGGGAACCCTCCACAAATGTATTGGCGTGAGTGTGTGCTTGTGTGTGTTTGTGTGTTTGCCAATATATTTGGCACAGACAGAATGCATCTGTCTCAAAGAAACTACGGGATATCTACTCTGACAGCATACCAGTAATGACATTTAACTGAGGCAGACATATCTATGGAACAATCATGCATTTGTCTGGTCTTTTGAATCCAAAATGCTAACTTGAATTGGAAAGGGCAGGGCCCTTTCAGGGCACTCATGAAGCAGTTGGGAGTAGGAGATCTAGAAGACTTAAGTTTTTTTCTATCTTGTTCTTTGGAGCCTAGCTATGCAAGAACAGAGCATAGCCCGAGGGAGGCTTTGCTCATGCTTAAGCCCCTGACCTCAAAATGGAAAACTTGGAGTCAGCTAAGTCTCCCTGACAACAAAGAGGGGGTAAAATGGAATTTGCATTCCACATTTTTAAATTATTTGCATTACAATTTCATTCTCAAATGGGGAATAAACTAAATCAACAAACAGTGGTAAAGAAATGATCTCGTCTGCCATAAAAAACATATACATATGTATATGTATACATACATATGTAAATGAGTGTGTGTGTTTACATATATGTACACCTCTATCTATCTATCTATCTATCTATCTATCTATCTATCTATCTATCTATCTATCTATCTATCTATCTATCTATCTATCTATCTATCTATCTATCTATCTATCTATCTATCTATCTATCTATCTATCTATCTATCTATCTATCTATCTATCTATCTATCTATCTATCTATCTATCTATCTATCTATCTATCTATCTATCTATCTATCTATCTATCTATCTATCTATCTATCTATCTATCTATCTATCTATCTATCTATCTATCTATCTATCTATCTATCTATCTATCTATCTATCTATCTATCTATCTATCTATCTATCTATCTATCTATCTATCTATCTATCTATCTATCTATCTATCTATCTATCTATCTATCTATCTATCTATCTATCTATCTATCTATCTATCTATCTATCTATCTATCTATCTATCTATCTATCTATCTATCTATCTATCTATCTATCTATCTATCTATCTATCTATCTATCTATCTATCTATCTATCTATCTATCTATCTATCTATCTATCTATCTATCTATCTATCTATCTATCTATCTATCTATCTATCTATCTATCTATCTATCTATCTATCTCCATGGAATGAAGAGAAAAAGTCTGCTTGCCCTTGGGCCCACGACAGGCAGCAGTGGGTGTGCCAGGGCAGGAAACAGCACTTATCTTATCCTGTGACATTTTGGGGTCCTCTTTAAGCCAGGAAATGCCATCATGACCTGCAGCAGATAAGATAAAGAGCTCTAAAGAGGGCTGCAGAGTCTTTATGAGTAATCAGAGCCTTTATGATAAATAAGCTGTTATGCTTATATTCTGTGTATTCAGAGAAACTAGTACTAATTTCCCCACTCAATTCTTAAATGCTAGTGACACCACTGGCATTTTCCCAGAGATATCTCAAGACCTGACATTTACCTTGTGTTTTGGAAAAAAGACCCAACAGGAATTCTTGGTAACTTGAAGAATCCATGATCAAAACAAGCCCTCTCCACCTTCTCTAGTGCAGTTTCCACACCTGGTAAAATTAGGAGTTAAAGTGAAAGGAAATGGAGTATGACATAAGACCTGAGGCCAAGTCCTTAATTTGTTTTTTTGCTGAGGCTGAACTCAAGGAAGTCAACTGGATCCTTGCCTGAGTAAGTAATGAACAGAAATTAAGGAAGGGCTTCAAGACTGGGTCTTTGATGATTAGGTCAATGCCTTCCGTGTAATCCCAAATGACCAAAAGAGCACAGAGTAAAAAAAGAAAACTACCCCTTAGCACTTCCCAATGCCAGCTCAGGCAGGAGGACTTCCGTACTCATAGAATCAGAATTATGCAACAGAACTGTTAAAACCCCGTAGAAATAAGACTGGGGCTGGGCAGTTGCAGCCAGGTGGCTGCAAAGGTAAAATAGAGCCATTTACAATTTTGACAGATTCCTCTCTTCAAAAATCACTGTGAAGCACAAGGCTGTAAGTATACATCTCCTCTACCATGCTGAGCACACCACAGGATTCCAAATCAGACTGGAGATACATTCTGCAAAGCAATTGCCCAAGGATGTAATCCAAATGCCTATATCACCTACCACAGTGAATTCAATGCCTGATTCATTAAGTCCAAGGACTGGGTTTGCAAAGCTTTCCTTGAAACTATTGTACACCATGCAATCTATGCAATTACAATAAAACAGATGACTGCTTTTACCTACAGGTAATGGACCTGTACGGAGCAGATTGGTTCTACTAACACATAATATCATGCCAAAAGCTCTCCCAGAAAGACAATGATAATGTTCAAAAAAGTAACCAATATGTGACCCTGCTCAGTCTCCACAGAACTGTGGACACCATTTTCTTGGATCTGTATGTTATGGCCAAATTTTATATTGAGTCATTACTCAGAATGTCCTATCGACTCCAATGGAATTGTACCAATCCAAATCAACCCCAGCTGTCCAACATCCTTCCCTTGACCCCTAACCCTTTGCAGTCCTATTCTTCCCACCTCACAAAGCTTGCCTTGAGCTAATTCTATGGCAGGAGTACAAATACAACACTGCAGAACTGACCAGTTTTATTTATTCATAGCCATAGCAGCCAGAGTCAGTAATCCTGGAATCATTACTGATTAGACAGCACATAAAGCTAAATTTAATTCCATTGTTTTGCTGCCTGCAGCAGTAATAGGGAAAGGAAAGCTATTAGTAATCCCCTTCTATATTGCTCTCACTGTAAATAAGTGTTTTTAGTAGATTACCCAAGAATGTAGATTTCATATTATAAAACGTTCTTATTGCTGTATAAACTATGGGTGTAAATAAAGGTGTAAGAGGAAATGGATATTTAACCAAGAGTGCTCAGGTTGTAAATTCTTCAAAGGGCTTGCTTGAAGACTCAGATCATAGCATCAATGGGCAGATTTATATTTATACTGTTGATCTGAAACAAACAAGATCATTCTAAGTAAGAGAGAACTTAAGCAGATTAAATAAGCATTGTACAAATATGTACACAGTTCTGCTTCACCTCATTTCCTCACATGCACATCACTTGTTTGCCTTTATTATATTGCATGTAGGAAAAAAAATGTTCAGTTTCTTAGGATTAAGCTCATAAGGAACAGAAATTGCTGAGGTAAGTGCTCAATGGTTTGGCTGGCTTCAGCACTGAGGAGGCAGCTGGAGGGCATCCTGACCGCAGATTGTGTCAGGAGCTGTGTGTGACTCCACACAGTGTGAAGGGGAATCTCACACTCGCACCCCTTGGTGCTGAGAGACTTTGCGTGCTGAGTGTCTGTCACGGAGCTACTCTTGCCTTGAGGAACATGGGAGTCAAGTCCTCTGGGATGCTTTTGCACACCATTGGCTGATGCAGGTGAAGAAGTTGACAGCCAAACGGGTCCAATCTGAGAACTCTGCCAGCAGGAGAAGCAGGAGGCAGAGAAGAGTCTGTATCTGACAGCTATAACTAAAGGTGGTGTTCCTACAGTGCTCATAAAGGATGGTTGGCATTACCATAGGGATCTTCCAACAGAAACTAAGACTTCAGCTTCATGAGGTTTAAAAGAAGTGCTATTTACTCGTTGTATTTAAAAAAGACAGAGCCCTCTGCAGACATTAATAATTTCCCTCAAAAGCATTTCCTCTCACAAGCATTTGACATATTTTTGCTCACAGAGGAATTGCCGACCAATTCTTTTGTGCCATGCTTTTAGGAGATGCCATCATGAATCATTTTCTCAGTAATAGTTTGCTTCTACCTCATGTAGCATATACATGTTATACATGTACCTGGAAGAGGACAAGCATCTAGAATATATGATCTCCCTTGCTGGCTGTCTGACTAAACATGAGGTCTCCACCACATAAGGCAGACAGACAGAAAGGATTTGGGAACAGCAAAGCTCACAGTGGGGCAAAAAAAGAGTGTATCCATTTGACTTCTTGTTTCTGGGTTGCCAGCAATGAAGTGATGGTGTTCATACACTTATCCTTCATGTACCCAGCCACATCGTTCTTACCCAGCTTTCCAACCTGGGCCATGCTGTGCTCCCTGCAGAAACAGTGGTTCTTTACAGGAAGGCAGTGTGTGCATATGTGTGAGTGTGTGTACGGAGTGGGACTCTGCACTGAAGGACACAATGCTCATGATGCATTCAAGAACCACACAAGCTGGAAGTAGTGAATTTTGCCTTAGCACAAGTGCATTCAGCCTAGGACACATTTCAGGCTAGGTTAGAATTAAAAAAAGCATCTGGTGCAAACACTTTGGGTTTAAAAGTTTGAAAGTCACTTTCTGAAACTACTCCCTCTTGCAGTATGCCATTTAATGGCAGATACATTTGCTGTTTTCACCTACATGTTCATTACCAAAGTTGAGAAGAGCAGGCTGAAAAGCATACTAATAATGAAAGCACAAGGATATTTCTTACAAGAAAAGTGGTTTTAGGTAAAGGGAAGGGATAGATGTTCCCCTGCTCACGCCTGGAACACAGATACAGACCTCAATGTAACTGCAGATTCTGATACCAGATTCATTGCAAGCTGGACATTTATTTTGTACAAGAGAACATAATTCTGAGAACCTCTCCAACAGACACCTCTGTAACATCCGACTTTTAAGGTCAAACAGAAATACAAGGTTAGAAATAGCATCTTCCACCTCCTGCCACATAGCAAATCAGTTGTTTTTAGTAACAGAATCTCAAGGGTTAAAATTACTGCATACTGGGTGGAATCTGGCAGCCTCATGCAAAGAAAGCAAACAGTAGACAAAATACAGCCAAATAGTGAGCTAAAGCCCCTCTAAAATAGTCTGCTATTATATCTCAATATTTTCTGAAGCTGTCAGATGAACAATTTTAGGTATCTGCAGAGTCTGCCATGATGTTACGGCAGATCTGTCCAACCACAAAACTCATCAGCTGGGGCTCAGCAGCTTACCCAGCTGCAAAGCCCAGAACAGGCTGAAGGAGACCAGGGACAAAGGTCTGGCACAGCCTGTCTTCACCTACCTGGCACATCACAGATAAGCAAGCCACCATTTGTAGGTTAAAATATCTGAGCTGTCAACTTCCAAAATCCTTGGGAGGTACTGCGGGCTCCCAGAGAGGCAGGCAGAAGTCAAAGTACATAGGGAAATGCTGCAGTGAGATTGTGAGAGATTAATTGGGAAGTCTGAAGCCATAGGTTTTATCCCAAGAGCATATGAAAGTCTCACCCAGGAGCACAGCACAGCACAGTCTGAAGTTGCTTTAAGAAACCAGCGAACCAGACAAAAATAAATCCCAGCTTATACTGAAAGTAGCAATTTTGTTTTTAAAAGCCTCCTTTGGCTATTTCAACCTTCCCTTTGGTTTCAACCATTATTCAAATCTTTAAAATTCTGCATCAGTCCTTTAATCTTGTGGAACCAAATTTCTGCTTTGCAAGGAAAAGGGAACGTAGGTTCAACAAAAAAGCAGAAACTCAGTGAAGAGCAAAACTAGTTTAAGTATTTCAAAAGGACATGCCCCTTAAAAAAAAAAAAAACCAAATCAATTGGAAGTGTGCAACTGATAAGGAAATCCTATAATACTTGGAAGCATTCAAACTGTTGAAAAATAACATTGCAGGGCTGAAGAAATAAATCAAAGTTCATTGGCCAAATTCTGCTCTCAGAAAATAACAGCTAAGATCAGAATCTCTCCCAATTGCTATCTGTTTTCCTATTGTATAATTAAATCTTGCAATCTTTCCTCAGACAAAATCATCCTCTGGGATTGCTGGCATTTTTTAGGAGTTCAAAAACTTGGCACTCAGTGTTCTCAGGAGGAAAATCTTTAAGAGTTAAAAGTATACAGCTGAACTGCAAAGAAGAACAGTCCAGAAGTGGCACGACCTCATCCCCTAGCAACAGAAATCAATAACAACAAAGATAATATAATTACACCACAGAAAGGATCCAGAGGGCAGATTATGTCAAGTATTATGTTGTTAAGAGAGAATGACAAGTGAAACAGACAGCGTGTTTTAAACATGGATGAAAATACAGAAAATGTGCAAGGTCGATAGAGAAAAGTGAAATACGAACACAGAATAAATTAGCCTGCAAACTCTTAAAAGGGAAAGAAAATTATTCCTGTTCCTGCTTTCACTGTTTTATTTATTCAGTACAAAGAATCAGATTCCCAGGGGAGCAGAGAAAGGCATTTTATTTCACAAGAAGCATAGTGGCACAGGGAAAATAGATGACCCTCTGATGACAGCCTTATTCTGGAGCTCTGGAGACCCAGTTAATTTCCTGTTTTGGTACAGATGGTCCATGCTACTCAGACAAATTGTGGGCTTCCTGTTCCTCTGTCTCCCATCTGGAAAAGAGTGCCAGTAGAACTATAAGGATTCAGAACTGAGATGGAACAGATACTGCTGTAGCCTGGGAATTACATGGAATGACCTACAACAGAAGGATTCCTGTCTGCATTGGCACGGAACACACGTTTGTCTCTTGAACAGTGCACTTCACTTTTGCTGTTGAGGTTGCTCATATGCTTGGAGGGGACAGGACGTAGTGCCTGGGCAGCCTCCACTTCTCTGCAATACTTGGAGCTCCAGCACCACCCGCCTGCCAGCACAAAGGTTATTTGGAAAAGCGTTCCCTGATACAACTCCCTGCCAGCGTTTTCATACAGCTTTGAGACACTGAGTAACTTTTCAAGGACAACATCATTTTAAGCAAAACTGACCACTACCAATAAAAGCTTATATGCCTATTGCTTTACATTAGGCAGTAATGTCCTATCACCAAATCACCCGATCCCTCTCCCACAGTTCTGCCTGTTTCTCTCCTATACCACTGTCATGTGAATGTAGCTTTCTACTCAGTCCTGAGCAGGCTTTGACTAAAGTCACCCTGCCCTTTTCAGCCACGTGCAAGATATTTGCTGAAATTAAACTATTTAAACTAACAGAAAACCCAGACAAACAACTGCAAAAGGAACATCAGAAGATAGTAGTGGTGTCTCATCACGATTTCTGCATACTGATATGTGGACTAAGCTACAGCTCGGTGAACTCAGTTTCTAAGTACCCAAGGAACTAAAAAGCAGGATCAAGGTGAGATGTTTGTAGTAACAAATTTTTGAGGGAGCGAAGATGTACACTAAGACTATGATTTTCACTCATTACTTTTCTGGCATTAGTGAAAGAACCTTTTGAATGACAAATACATACTCATGAACAGTCTTAGCAGTACAGCCAGTAATAATGGAAAAGTCCAAACTAGAAAGATGGAGAGAGAGAGTATTAGAATATATGTGAGGTGTTACTCACATTGTAGGTTTTGTCTCATTTAAACACTCTTTATTTTACCTGTTTTCATTGTTATCCTTGTGGCACCTGGTGTGGTTAGTCTTTCTACATCTACACCAAATTTTAAATTGATGGGGTTCATCCATCACACATGGAGGACACATAAGCAGAGAGATACCTAAGCACAGAGACTACACCTGCAGTAATAAATGCAGCAGGGCCAGGAACAGCCTTGGACACTGTGTCTCCATCATCCACAATGTTAACTTGTAATGTTTCCAGGCATAGTTTTGGCCCAAGGCTGATAGCCCATCTTGAAAAAGTCCTGGGCCCCGTTCAGAAGTTGACACTGGCCAGGGAACATTCCCAATGGCAGTTTGGATGCAGACACCTGATTTGGAGAATCAGAGAATTTAACAGTATGGACAGGTTCTTCCATGCCATTTGGTCTCAAAGCCAGCCCTGGGAACATTTAATTGACTCATATGTACATTATCTGTGATTATTTGCGCCTTCTTACCATGTGAAACAAGTGCTGCTATTCTCAAAGTCTTTCTAATTCTTTTTGAATTAGAAAGGTTTGAACTAATTCTTAGAGACAATTGCTTCTTGTCTCCAATCCGTGCAGAGTCCTACTGCATTTTTTGAACCTTTTCAGGCAAGATCCAAAACTGGGCACCAATCCAGGCCTGCTTTGCTGTGGTACCCATCTTTATATCTCTTTTATGAGTAGAAGTAGCTGATAACAGACCAATTATGGTCATTATTCCTGTCACAAGATGTAAAACTCAGCACAGATGGTATCTTATTCAACCTTAACATCATGCAAACAAAAGAACTATTTTAACACACTGTATAAAACCAGGGGACTTTCCACACTCTTTCCCAGGAGTGCCTGAGAGCTGATGATTTAGCTGTCTTGGCACCTACCCTAGATCCACCAGCCAAACTAGACTATTTTTCCTTCAGAACAATATGTTTTGCAGATATTACTAAATCCTGTTTTTTTCCCCAGCTTCATATGGAACTGTGTTAATCACAGCTCAGTGGATGGGAGAATCAGTGCAGTGGATGCAGTTTCATAAGCCCTTCTCACAGCCTGCACGGTCAGTCTCCTCTAATACTGGCTGTTACAGTTCCCCCATCTGAGCTGCTGTTTAACTGCTTTTCCTTTGTATCACACAGCTCATCTTTTCTAAATCCTAAAAAGGCTTATCAAAGACTAATCAAGTCACTGGTTCTCCATGTGATAAAAATGAGCCAGAGTTTTCAACCAGGACTCCCCGTAAGTTAATTTGAAGCAAGGGCATTAGCTGCATTTATTAGCAGTTTTTGAAGTGAGAAATACTTCTGAAGGGTCAGGTTAAAAAAATGAGTTAATACTTTTTTTTTTTTCCTGTCTGGTAATCTCACAATCTGCAGGGACAAAGAGATTACTTCTATAGTTCAATTTACTGGTGTGTATTCATGTGAAGTAAGAAGATTTTCCACATGAAGTAAGAATACTTTGATTTTTTTTTGTGGCAAGTACTGTGTTTAAAAAAAAAAATCCAACGTTAGGGCAGTTTAACACAGAACAACATAGAAGTAAATGGGAAGGAGGTAGAAAATACAGTCAATAAAAAAAATTGCATAGATTCTGTTCCACTAATAAAGAATATACCTAGAGAATGCTGTCAGTGGTAACATTCGTGATTATTATCAGTTGTGTACAATATTGTCATTCCTTAAGGATACTGCAGTTATTTCGTAGTTTGTTAAATCGTACATGGCATCATGGAGAAAAAACTGTGATTGGTCTATTTGGAGCTGTGGAGAAGAAGAGAAAATTTCTACTATTTTGTAATTTAAACTCATTACAGTTTAGCTCTTTGTCAATGCTAATGTCTCTGAGTATCTGAATGTCAGCTCCCAAAAATAACTGGTTTGATATCTTTGTTTAGAATTCACTGTAAACAAAATAAATTAATTAATATTTGGTCAACTCTTTCGAAAGGACTGCATTCTTTAAGCAAGCCATGTATTTTATTGCCTTTAAAAACTCCTGGTTTGGCTCAGAACCATTTAAAAATGACACTGAGCAATGCTGAGTATATGTTTATATAAATGAGCATATTATTAACCTTGATCCAATCAATCTTGCATTTAAAATTGCTACAGGATATGGCACCGGCATGGATGAAATAACACACACAAATCATTGGAACTAAAGAGAATGGAAGTTACTGAAAAATTCCTCTCTAACTGGTAGAAACATTTGTCTACTTCCCCACCCTGAGCTTCTTTCATAGTTGTTGCACAAGAAGGTATGTTGCTGCTATTCTCATTTCTGAATTCTAATAACGTTCAGGATCACAAACATTTATGAAGAAGTTAAATAACTTATGATCTAGATGGATATAGACAACAATATTTTTGTGATGATGTGTGAGGCAGAAACACTACAGCTTTCAGAGGTATGACTGAAAAAATGCTGACAAGTGTTCGCTGATTTGATGTGCAGTAAAGAGTAAAAGGGTTCATCTCTTGAGCTGACTAGAGAAGTCTTTGAGAAGAACAAACCACTGTCAAATTCAGTGATTATAATGTTAACATTCAAGTGTTTCCTGATTTGCCAAATAAAATCTCAGGTTTCATGTTTATAGGTTTTGTCCCCTCAATAAAAAAAATAAAAAAAGAAAGAAGAAAACCCCCTAAAAATAATACAAATTTATCCAAAAGTTTCTGAGGAATGAAGGTGACACACTGTTTCCCTAACTTTGTTAATAAAAAAAAGGCAACAAAACCAAACACCCTTGCAGTCTTTCAGCAAATCTTCTTGTTATAAATGCTTTTTTATATTCCTCTAGGATGTGGTTGGACGATACCACAGGAGAAAGTTACAAGGTATTTGCATACAGGTAAAAGGAGATGGGAGAAACGATATAAGAAGAATCACAAAGAGCTTAAAAGAGAAAGTACCTTTAGCCAGGTGTGGAAGGTGAGAAGTGAAATCTTACTAGGAGGCTGAAGTTAATAAACACATGATCTTGGAAGAAAAAAAATACTGGAATTTTATTTCAAATGGTGCCTTGACTTGCTGTAACTGATAATGCTGCAAGTGTTGCCAAGGGGTAATCTCTTCCTGAGTACAGTTCCTAAAGAGCTCTCCACAATAGCATGGAGCCATGAAGGAGAGCAGCCTGCCATGCCCTTCACTTCTGCTGCTCAATGCCCTGAAGAAAGCAAGAGGAATCAAATGAAAGTGCAGCTAAATTGGCCCTCAGCATCTACTTCTAGCAGATCATTCCTGTGCCCAAGGTAATGCAGAGGAGTAAAGGTATTGGTATTCAAAATGAAGGGCCTGCCCTTGACCATGCTGATCCGTCTCTGCTTCAAGAGAAACTAAACAGGTATAGGTCTGGAATGTGTGTATACTTTGTTACAACTGCTTCTTCCTCACTGGGAAACCAAATAGAAAAGGTTTGTCCATTTTTTACCCACTGACAGAATGGATCTGTTGGAAGAACAATTGTTCCTTGCCCCTTAAAATACAAAGGATGTGATTCTTGTTTGCAAATGAATAGCAGAAATAACTGCTGAAGCTAGTGAAGCTCAACACTGAGGAAAATGAGAACCACATCCTAAATGTCAGCACGGTCCCTCCAGATTTTCTGTACTGCTTGGCACTTACACAACACTTTTTATCTGAGGAACTCAAAAGGCCAGTTCTTAGTTCAATTTTGTAATACCCCTCTGAGGCTGGTAAAATGCCCAGCTAAGGGAACTTGAGTACAGAAAGGTTAAATAATTTACTGACAGTCACACACAGTCAGTAGCATAAACCAAAGGCCCAAATGCCCAGACCTGTGCTGTAAATGTAACAGGCAATAAGCAAATTCTGGCCATTGTCAGTAGATTTGTGTATCTGTACTTCAATGGAATGCATTGACTATGCATCCTTTGGGGCTTAAATGCTCTGTAAATCAAACTGAGCTAAGGCTTGTTTTAAATAGATGTAGATTTCTAAAACAAATAGCAGCATTCACTCAGAGAAGTGGATCATAACTCACGGATAGGCTGTTGTTTTGGAAAGAATAATCAGCAAAATGCAGGAAGAATTTTTACAGTGTTGTCTAGTAACAGTTAGTGCTGCTGTACCATATTACATTTAATAGCAAAGTCCCTGCTGAAACTGCAATACTGCAAATGCCTAAAATGGTTCTTTGTGGAGGATAGGAATTATTACATTTAGTTTCCATGCAAAGAAACTGATGTCCATTTGGAAACTGAAAAAGAAGAAGATTCAGCTCAAAGCAATTTAAATTTTGAATACCTCAGTTAATGACAGTTGAATGAAAACGGAACTAAAATCCTACCCCATTTAAGAATCTGTTATAGAGTACTTTTTACAAAAACTTGATGTGAAATCTGAACTTGTATTTCAGGTCTTCTGGAATTCTAGACCAATATGCCACCCACAATAAACCCTGTTAAATAGCATTTTTTTAATTAGTGAAATTCCAACAATTAAAAAAACTACCCAGAAGTATTCTTATGAATAGGTAGGTCAGCAATAATTTACAACTATGGAAAATACTTTTTTTTTTTTTATAGCCAATAGATATTACAGGAATGTGCTTATAAATTTCCAAGTAGCATGGAGCTAGGAGGAATTGGAGCTTGGAGGACTAGATTAGGATCCAAAGTGATCCTGCCAGTTGGAGAAATTACCTAAAAAACATAAGATGTAAGTCTAAGAGAATATATAGTTAAGAAAGAATAATTAACTGCATAACTGTATAATAAGAATAGGAAGAGTAGCTCATTAGCTGGGGCTTCTTTAGCAATGCTTTTTGGGTTTATAGTGCCTCAAAGCCATGTTACCAGTGTCATATTGTTTGGAAGAAAAAAGGCAAATATGATACCGAGGGACATACACAAAGCAATTTTCAAGACATAGGAAGCCATCCCCCAGTTTCTGTCAGCTGCTGCTATATAAGTGCTGAGTGCTGAGTGAAGTGGTAGCCCTATGCCCAAACTTCAACTCAGGAACCATGAAAAACAAGAGAGGGAAAAAGGAAAAGAGATTCTCAAAACATAACCTTGTAAGAAAGATTCAATAAACAGGGTAGGGGGATGGGAGGGAAAGGGAGCAGAGTCGATAACGTGTCAAACATACAGAAGGCTGCTACTACAAAAAAGGAAAATCCACCCCCTGTGACTAATACAGCCTAAAATTCCATAAGAAAGATTCAGGATGGGCCCTGGGAAGAGCTTTCTAATAGCAGGAAAGGAAGATGCTGCAGTAAGTTGTAGGAAGCTCTACAGTCTTTCCACCAGCGGTGAGATATGTAATCATATCAGGAATGACATTTACACAAGATGTATAGATGATTTCCCCGGGACGCTGATTCTATTCTGCTAAGTTACATATCTTTAATATTTTACAGAAATGTCAGCATTATTCATTTTTCCTGATGTAGAGTGCTTGATTTCATGGCTTGATCTAAGCTTCCAGGCAGACAAAGATGGAGAGGATCGAAGTGGACCAAATGGCTCTAAATACCAGATGCCCAACCCACAAATTACTTCTCAACTAACAGGGTGCCAATAGGATAGTGGGGAATCTGAAGCAGACACTACTCTCAGAGGGATTCTAAGTTTCAGTTGTGGATGTTACAATCAAAACCCATGAGAATGAGTTTGAACTTGATCAAGTTTGACACCTAGTTTTGCTCAAATCTAACTAAGGTGGTAAAGAGAAAATCATGATCTAGAGCCATCTCAAGCACAAAGAAGACCAAACACTGTAAGCTATGTTGACAGAAACACTAAAAGGCAGTTAAAGAGTGTTTTAATAGATAAATCATACCTGGCTCTCATCATGTATATGATGAATCAGAAACATTTCGATTGGTGCACCCAAGCCTATACTGCTTCAAAATTATTTTTGCGTTGCTTCTTGCAACTTTACCTGAAAAAAGGTTTTACCCCTAAAAAAAAAGTTTAAAAAGTTTAAAATAAGTTGAGATATTTAAATAATCTTAGAAATATTTTTCTCCCTCTTCATAGCTTAATACTGGCCCTGAAGAAATAGGCATATAATAGTTGACCCTGACATTCATTATCTAGAATTATAAAAGCTTACTGCAAAGACATCCTCAACTGCCAAAAAACACCTTTCTTTTTAAGAATCAAATTACACAGAATTGCAGAATCACCAGGTTGGAAGAGATCTTCAAGATCACCGAGTCCAACCCATGCCCTAACACCACCTCAACTAAACCATGGCACTGAGTGACACATCCAATCTTTTTCTAAACACATCCAGGGATGGTGACTCCACCACTTCCCCAGTCAAATGATTCCAGAACTTCATCACTCTTTCAGTAAAAAAACAAAAAAAACCCCAAAAAACAACAACAACAACAAAAAAGTATTTATTTTGTAAACCTTCACCTGTATGGACCGGAGACAGAGTAACAGTGAGGGAAAATGAGGAGAGGAGGAGGGGGAAGAAGAGATCTGGGGAGAGCAAGAAGAGAGGAGGAGAGGGTGAAGAACAATCCTAACCACAGTACCTCATCTTTGTTTTTAGGAGAGTTTGTGTTGCAGACCTAAGAGGTATAAATAAATTCAAATCATACTGAAAAACTGCTGTTACTCTTACATTCAGTAAGTTTATATAATTGTTAATAATGGGAGAATTTGGCCTTTGAGTTTTAGATGCTTATTTAAATTTTCTCTGATTAAAACACTTGAAACAAACCCCTCTCATCATTAGACTTTATGGCATTCACCAACTTAAAGAAAAGAAGGCTTCCTCCTCCATTCTTCACAGAATTCCTGGGTAAATTACTGGATAAAATTATATTTATTGTAGCTCAAGGGTTTCTAGAATTTAAAACCTGGTAGGTGTTTAATAGTAAAACACAGAGAAGCTCAGATTTGTGTGTGTGCTGATTGAATCAAGGCCAGAGCATATATGTCTTCCATTGTGCAAAACTGAATGCGTAGTTAAATTAAGAACAATAGGTATTCATAAATCAGCACAAGTGCCCATGAGAAACAAGTCTTCTAATTAAATAAGAGAATCAGTGTTCCTTGTTCCGGGAATTGTTATTTGGTATTAAGGTAGAATATATTGATAGTAGAGAGTCATTTTTTTTGTGAGAAGAATTATTTAGTTTATTTATCAAAAACAGCTCTCTTCCTACACATTATTCAAGTTAATTTACACAACTACTTTGGAGGGAAACACTGTTTGTGCTTTTTGAAAAAGAGCTATAAAATGCTCTTTCAGAAAAATAAATCTTTGTGATCAGAATAAAACAAAACTAAAAGTAGTACTTGTGTGGAAATCATAAGGTATTTAAATCTGTTTTGATTTTATACTGAAAGATAAAACCAAAGAAAACCCAAACCCATCAAAAAACCAAGACAGGTATTAGTATCCTTACTAGGAGAGAAAATTCTGCAGTTGTATGAAAAAAGAGCTGAGTTGTTGTCTCAAAAATACTTCAGAATTTGAGTGGAAATTGTTCAAAATATTCTTAACTTGGTGAGTAAATGTGGCTTGAAGATGGCTTTGTTATTTTCTTATCCTGATGCTTCCCAAGGACCCGTTTTCTCATCACCTCATCCAGAGAAGACAGAAAGCAGAGAACTAATGTTTTCTAACTTGGGTCCTGCAACCCCAAATTTCATCCAGCCATTAAGACGCCTTGCAGCTTTTCAAGTAGAAAGAAGATCCTGAGTAGGTTATACATGGTAATATAGTCAAGAACTTGGACATTTCAAAAAATGGGAACATGAAACATCACACTTACTTTCACCTCTTAAAAAGTAAAACATTCTAAAGAAACTTTCAGAAATTTGTCTTCAAATCCGCTGTTAAAAGAAGTAAGTCTTTATACAAACAAATTTCACTATGCCAGGTTGACTGAATCCCATTAATCACAGACTAAAGGAAGTAACTACATGTTTCCTGTACAAAGAGTAAGTACTTAGATAGCCAGTTTAGGTATCAGATGCTGTTCTCACAGTTAACCTGAATTCCTTTGCAAGGCACATTAATCTCTTGTGTAGACACATTTATACAGACTTGAGATGGCTTTGAGATTTCATCTTCAGTTTTACTCAAACTGTCTGGACAATAGTTAATACATGCAAATTCCTTTATTTTCCTTTCTGTCCCTTGATGTACAAATTCAATGCACAGAACCCCTACCAATGCCTTACTTTGGATGAGGCTAAAACTCAATTTTGAGATTGTCCTCTACGTGTATTTCCATGTTAATGAACATTAGGCTGCCGGAGCACTTTGCTTGCCTAACCAAGAATGTGCACCACACAACCTGAAATGCACAGGGTATCTTGCACATTTGAAGCTTTTTGTTTTCAGAAAAGATGATTTGAACTCATTGTGTCATGGTGATTTGAAAATATTTTGTCATGAGTGGCATTTTAGGCTTTTTGCTAATAAATGTTTTCTAATAGATTTAATGGAGTTTGGGTTAGTATTTTTCCACCCAAAGAAAACCGAATTCTATACGTACATTTTTGGTCCTGTGAGTTATAGCCCAAAATACGTGATTTTTTAGGGTATTTTCCTTGAGTTTCTTCAATGGAAGAAAGAGTTAATGCTTGAATAGTCTGGATTGAAAATGAAAGAAAAAAATAGGTTTTGGACATTCTTCGGACAAGCTGTTCTCTTCTGCTGAAGCTTGATATGACATGTTAGACATACTGCATCCCTGGTTCTGTACATCACTATTATTCTTCAACTCTAGTGTCAGAAACTTAGAAATGAGGTAACTGGCATTGCACCAACTCTCTCTGTCACTTAACTCTGGGCAAAATAGAAGTATGATTGGATTTCAAAAGCAAACTCTCTTCTCTTGCCATCGCAAGACATTGGGCTAAGACTCTTTTGAAAGTCTTAGTCTAGGACTTCAGGTCACGAGTCTTGCTGGAGTCCAGTCAGTGAAAGAGTGGTGTGAAAGCTTTTAAAGTGTTTTCCTGCTCCAGTTATAGTTGTCAGAGGTGAAAATTTTCAATCAGGTTATTTGCATCATTCTGTGGTAGCTTCTAGAAGATTCAGTAGTTTTAGTCATTCACAGCACAGAGTCGTGCTTTCTGGATTTGTGTCCACAGAACTGTTGTTACTGGCACTTTGACATGGGGTAGGTTTTTCCCTCAAAGTTCCTTTAAACTGACCACTGTAGAAAAATTACTAGCTCTCCAAGTGTTTATATAGATCTACCATCAAACTTGTGGGTCTATTCTATGTAAATGTAACAACTAAGAAAATGTTTCCCAGTTTTGCTTTTTTATTCCCAGTTGGGTGATTTTGATGACATATCAAAAAGACAGAACCCAGAAGCACGAGGAGGTAAAAGGACACTATTTTTAGGTCCAGTTCTGTGGTGCTGGAAAACATTTGTGAAGGCTGCTTGCCCAGGGCATTGTGTTCGTCTTGAGATTCCAGAATCCAGGACAGTAATAGACCACACAGCAGTGACCATCAAGGGCAGCCTTCCCTTTCAAAATCTTTGATTTCCAGCCCTATAGACTACGTTATTTTCATGGCCAAAGTAGGGCTGTTTTTTCTCTGCCTGCAGCATTTTACAGAGTAAACTCAGAGGCCACGTGTTAGAATGTATGAAACAATTCATATAGAATTTTGCCATCATTTCACAGAGGACCCACATTGTCACTGCCATTGTACCCAATTCCAAACACAGGATGCTGATCCCCTGACAATGTAGCACCAATGAACAACATTTTATGAGGCAGAGTAAAGTAGTCTAAAGAAACAGAATGTAACTTGAGAGAAAACCCCACCAAACAACAAAAAATCCACCCAAGCAAGCATAGCAAAACTGAAGCCCATTACAAAGAAAAGAGTAGGATGACATGACTATTTTTTCCCCCCATTGTTAAGTGTAAACTAAGCTAATGGTAAAAAAGTCGTGGAGGATGAGGGAGGGAAGTTGTGGATGATTGCTGCATTCTTTATTACGTCCTCTCTCCATCCTGGCGAGTTGGAACATCAGTGCAATTCTCATGCCAGCTTCCAAGTAAACAACACGCACTTCCTGGCTATCTCTAATCTGGGCAGCAATGTGTGTGAAAGGAGAGTGCTGAGTGATCTGTGGTTGTGACCAGGTATCCTGTTTTGACAATGGTGTTTGTCCTTTACCCAACATACTGCAGAAGTTACTCTTGACATTTTTGTGCTACACTTTATTGTAAAAGACCTAATTAGGTCTTTTGGGAATGACTTACTTTGGATTACTGAGAAGTTCAGAGGGCCAGAGGTAACAATTAAAAAGCAACAACAACAGAAAAGCTTCAATTGTAAAATGTTTTTGCTTTCAACATTTTAAATTACAGTTAATTCAAAGATACACTCTTTCCTCTAATTAATACTTACACTATATAAGGTGTGTATGTGAACTATGTGGTTCAAAATCAAGTTTTAAATTTGATTGTAAAATATTTTGAAGAGCTAAATGAATTGTTTTAGTAGCTGGCTTACCTTTCTATTCTATAAGTAATGCTTCTCAAAAGTTATTTTCAGCAAAAGATTTCTATTTTGGAAAACGCCGGTTAAGCAAACCCCCTGAACCAATAGAATGCAATGCTACCAGTGAAGCTCTGCTGGAAACAGAAATCTGAACAAATTTAAAGATGAACAAAGTGCAGATTGGTGTAATTAATTATCTGGTACTTGGATGAGAAGTCATTCAAGATCCATGTTTTAAAGACAGGCATGCTGTCTCACTGTCGAGTGAGTGGTCTATTATGTGGGCTGAAGAGAAGTCTGTAATTTTACCGGATGAGTCCTTAGATTTACTCAGATGAAGAGTGTCACTCACAAGAGAGGTTTAAAAGAGGCTGAACACTAGAGACAAAATTTTGGCTGGGGTAGAGTTAATTTTCTTCACAGTATCTAGTACAGGTTTCTGTTTTGGGTTTGTGCTGAACACGGTGATGGTAATAGAGAGATGTTTTTGTTACTCCTGGGCAGGGCTCACTCAGAGCCAAGGCCTTTTCTGCTTTTTGTTCTGCCACACTGGCGAGAAGGCTGGGGGTTCCTGGAAAGCACCCAGGAAAACTGGGAGGAGACACAGCTGGGACAGGTGACCCAGACTGACCAAAGGCATATTCCAGACCTTAAGACATCACGATCAGTATAGAAAGTGGGGGTAGGAAGGTGGAAGTGTGGAGCGTTTGGAGTGATGGCATTTGTCTTTCCGAGTAACCGTAACGGGGCCCTGCTCTCCTGGAGACGGCTGAACACCTGACCATGGGAAGTAGTGAATTAGTGCCTTGTGTTTCTCTGCTTCCATGCATGGCTTTTGCTTTCCCTATTAACTGCCTTTATCTCAACCCATGAGTTTATAAGTGTTTACCCCTCCAGTTCTCACTACGATCTCACTGTGGGGGGACAGACTGAGCAGCTACGTGGGGCTTGGTTGCTGGCTGGGGTTACACCACAACAGTCACACACAGCTGACAGGTAGAAAGCGTAGGTTGCTATTCCTCTTACATCTAATGTAGAGAAAAGACTTGAATGGGCAGTTCCTGTATTCCACCTAGTTGCCAGAGCTATCTAGATACTGGCATTTTTCATGGGAAAGAAAAAAACTCTATGGTTTTAGTGTGAAATGCTCAAAAACTTGTACTTTTGTTCCCAAGTCAGCTTTAGTAAAATACTCCATAATACGGAGGAGGAACAGAAAATAACAAAATTTACATGGTATCTATTGTTAAATGGTCTGGTCCTTTGCACACTGAAGACTTGTATTTTTTCCCTCTATGATTCCTTTGCACTTTGGACTAATCTAAAAGCTGATTTCATTGGACCTTGGTTCACTGAATAAGATGGCTATAACCATCCCACTGGTGGGCCCAGTGCTAAACCAAGGAATGCTAAGGTACGCTTCTCACTGACTTCCATAGGAGGGGAATGGATACCCCCCAAAACCAAAAAACTCATCGATTATGAACTTAAATTATCTTAATTAAATCTATCATAGATGCAGATTCTACTCTGATAAATAGTGCTGGCATCAAGTAAAACAAAGAGGAGACCAAAAGAAGACAGCTTACTTGTGCTAGAGACAATTGGAGAATTTAGGCAAACTCTGATCTGAGAGGACATTTAGGAAGGTAAGAATTCTATCTACTGTGTCCAGTAAGCACAGATTTTAACCTTTCTCTAACTAGCTTTCTCCATTTACTACATTTGATGACAAAAAAACATTAACTAAAAATGGCTTTCAGATAGCTACTGAACCTGCTCAAAATGTTCAATATTCAGAAAAACTTAATTCCTCAAACAAATTGCCATGGTGCTATCTTAAAGAAAAAACAACTTGCATTTTCCTTTTTTTCTTTTGAAGATGAATTTTATCTCTGAATACCTTGGAATTGTCCAACCTTTCTACCACAGCCCAGGGAAGGAAAACTGGAGCCACACATTCTCCTTAAATTCCATCTGATTGCACAAGTGTGACCTTGGGATGACTTTGACCTATTATTTTTTCATTCTAGAGTTTTGTTGGCTAATTCCCCCTGCACCCCAAATTGCACAAATCCAAAGATTTTGGATTTGTGCATATTTTTGGAAATATTAGGAACATATAACATATTTTGGAAATGTTAGGAACCTGCTCCTAAGTCCTACATTTCTAACTTACTTTTTCAATTTCTTTTTTTTTTTTGAGAACCAAATGTTCATCATCTATTTTCTATCAGTTCATTTTAACATTTGAATAAAGGCAATCCAGAGACACAAATTTTCATTACATAAAAAACAACAAGACATTTAATGGCATGATATGCAGTTAATATAGGGACTGACAGTGATGTTATATATTGTTGGGAACACAGTGTCGATGAACTTAGAGCAGACCTCATTAAACAGCACTAATTTGCTTTTTCTTTTTAAGGCAAAATCCCTGTTCCACAAGACATTGTAATGGATTGTGATTCCAGAAGTCCTTCTGAGCACAATGCTCACATAAGGACCACTGGAGGGAACTAGTTAAAAGGATTTACTTTTAAATTATCCGGTATGAACTGAATATATTAGAAATAATGAATCATTACAAGCTGATGCCTTAGAATGCTAAATCCTCATTTTAGTTAAATATACTGGAGCTGCACAGGAATGATCTTGGAAGGTAATGAAAAGCAAAATAATGACAGATTAGCCAGTTCACTAACTTCACTGATTAAAATCTTTTCCATAATGAGCAAGCCAAATTAAATGGAGGCATATAAAACATACTTTTTTGTCGAAGTTTTAAGTACTTTAGCAAATTTTGTGAACTGATTTCAGATTCTGAGATCTCTCCCTACATTTTACTTGGGATACAATGATGTTCCAGTGACAAAGCCTAAATGAATTTGACAAGTAAGACTTACAAAACAGAAATTCACAAACTGTGACTTGAAGTCAAGACTTAAGAGTTAATCCCATGGCTGAAGAAAAATCAATAAAGTGAGGGATTTTAATCAGGTAAAGTTTCCCCAAGATAACTTAGCAGTATTCTGGAAACAGCAACTTGCAAACACAGAAATCAAGAAGTCCAGCCTTCGTAATACTTTAAGTTGATTTTGTTTTTTAAATATGTTGAACCCATACGAATGCAAGTAACTACTTCATTTGGGAAGCATCATTAAGAATCCGGCACCCACTAGGGAAAGATATGTTTTCCAAGGAAAAGTAAAGTAATCCAAGAATTACTTGGAAAAGTCTGAGGCCCTAAGCTGTCATGTTCTCTTACAGCTCATATGGTTTACCTGCCTGCACAATACACCTTGTAAAATTTGTAAAACTAGTGACTGCAATGCATTCTTTATTATTCTACAGCCTAAAACTAGCCATATTTTTATTTCATTTACACTTCAGTCAGTCCAAATAAATTCACTGGGTAGCATCCTGAGGTTTTTTAAGTCAAGGACAAACTGTCCATTTACTTCACTGAGAAGAGTTCTCTCTAAATTTGGTGGAGTTACTCCAATTCATCTCAATGCTATCAGCTCTGTGTCTCGTCTTTTATATCCTGGGGTTGCAGCATAAATAAGGGAGCAATTAGAGATGCAAACTGAGTTTCAGTATCAATGTTGGAAGCAAAATGTGTCGCACTAAGAAAATAGAAATGTGAATCCCAAATGATTTAGGCAGAGCTGCCAAAGGGAATATCTAGCATTTCCCTAATGGAAAAAGTGCCTGTTAGGTGGAAAGCATAATTGGAAAAGTACAACAAATCTTGAAGCCATATGACTGATTTATATAGAGCATAACTTAAAGTATGTTCACCCACTATTTCCTTTCTAAGGTCTTTAAAAAGAAAGCGTTGGTCACTTTCCCAGGGGTCTCTTAAATAGCAACAGATATGGGGAGACACTTATCTAGATATTCTGGTTTTGAAAACTGTTTTGCCACCATCTTTTGTTAAACATGAAACTCTGGGAAAATTTCACACATTTCTAATTTCCTTTACTTGTTTGCATTGCACTAATTATCTATGACTATTCTAAGACTCAGAGTCAATACAGAACAAAGTATTTTAGAAAGGGAACTCAAGAAACCCACTGTCTCTTTTTTAGCAAAACAGAAAGTTCTGCCTATTTCAAGTGTAGCCAAAAAGAATACTAGTTTCCTGCTTGTTAGGAGAGCTCCAGATTTCCATGAGCTGCAAAAAGGTAGCACCTCCAAGAATTTTAGTGTCTAGGAAGACTTACAGTTGGACTCGATGATCTTTAAGGTCTATTCCAGCCTAAATGCTTCTATGGTTGGTGGATTATCGGATGATGAGTTTGACTGGTTGCATGCAGGCTGGAGTAAGATTTCTTCCAGCCATTAGCTCTGTGTGCTGTGCACAGGCGGTGTGGTTGTGTTTCTCTCTTATACCCTGCAGCATGCGGGCAAGAGAGGCAGGAAGCCCCACTAACTGACTGTCGTATGTGATGTGGTCTGGAGCCCTCATTATGGTTAACTGCTATTACAGTTACACTCTGGAACACACCTGAATCAAGAAACATAGATAGACAGGGGCAGGTGTTTCTCAGACAGGAGAAAGGCTCTGCACTTCAGAGCCCCTTTTGCACAGAACTGACCTCAAAAGCCACAATCTGATCTTGTTTTTCTGTTTGTTAAAGAAATCCGTAAGCTCGAAGATGTTACAAGGAATATATTTATTTTCCTACGTTCTGGCAAACAAAAATAAATGAGATACTAAAACCTTATTTCTAATAAAGAAAAAAATATTAGAGGTGAGTGAACCATGACTTTGGCCAGGTCTTTTGGCATAAAGGTATGTGACTGAAATCGCTCTGAAAGGGACTAGTAATTATTAGGAAAAAAAAGAAGAATGAAACATGTCTTTTAACTTAACCAAGGTATACATCACCTTCAAAATCTTAATTAAATTTCTCAGCAGGAATTAGCTCAAAAAAACCCCCAACTTCAATCAACTTAAGAAGGCATCCGTAACACAGAACCTTGTGCTATTAAAGGCATTTCAGAGAAGAACCACAGTATGAGCTTTACAGGTAGACTGACTAGAAACTAAAAACCCTTAAGTGGAGATATTACAAAACCTAACTCTACCTCCTTCTTTATAGTAGCAGATAAATTTGTCTCATATTTTTAATTTGATAAAAAAAATTAGTATCTCTCCATTTTTAAATGGAAAATCAGTGCCTTCCTGATACATTCTTAAAGATTTTACTTTCTACTAACTTCTCTTCATTCATGTCTTCCTTTTCTCCTTTTTATGTAAAGCTTGGCGCATCAGAGGTTACAGTTATATGCCCAGTCTGCACCCCCACAGAGAGCCTGGTCTGTATTTTTGTCATTTGCTGGATGGTTTGTGTGAAAACCATTCAAGTGCCCTCTGGTGACTGAAACTCACAGTAAATTTACAGCTCAGTACAGCAATCATGTGTATTTGATGGACCCAGTAACAGCAGTAAAGTGGATGTAGATGTGTTGTAGGCATTTCCCGGTTGCTGTGACCAGCACTGGAACATCTCACAAACAACATGCCTGCAAGCTAAAGGATAGAAACCATCCACCTGGTGTAGAGAAGATAGATGCTGTAGTGACAGGAAACCACCTATGTTTATTACTTTGTCAATCTTAGGTCTAAGACCCAGAAGAAATAAAAAATAATGATAATCTATAAACAGTTTATTGCATTCTTCATGAAGCAATTTCTGCTACATTTATTACTCTATTTAAGAAAATAATGGTAGAAAAGCAATGCATTAGTAAAGGTAGGCAAAGTTTCCATTTTACCACAGGCTGGAAAATGGATTGTAAAATTTATGCTCTTTCAATTAATTCAGGTTTTGAACATTCTAACGTAACTGAGCCACAGACTAACACCTTGTTCCAGAAGTGCACTATTTATTTGTCTATCAATTTATCAATTTATCTAGAAGCTTAGCCTCTGGCAATGGAGAATCATATAATAAAATATATGTAAATACTAAAGCCAACATAGCTTGATAAAATGAATTCAAATTTTAGGCAGTAAAGTAGGAAGAAGCAAAACATAAGTTTTAAATTTCAACCATTTAAGACATTAAAAAATGGCAAAAATACAGGGAAATGCATTTTTTAATTTTTACACTAAATACTGAGTTAAATAAGGGCAACAAGCCACATCACAGAGACATTTTGCCTCACTAGAAGACATCCTGGTTGTGTGGGTTAGTATAATAAATGCAATCTGAATTACCTACTGAATATACAGGTCTTAAGAAAACAGCAAAAGATGCTCAGCCTGCCCATGCCATCATGGCCAAACCATTTTTCCCTTTCCTACCTAAAGGAGGTCTACAGTTCTCTCCCACACTAACATTCAAAGCAAAAATGGGTACTGCACTAAATTAACCAAGGAAACCACAGTTATTTACCATTCTCTGGCAGTTGCTATATACCAGGATAAGTTTGACTATGTTTAGAGATATGTTTAGACATCAAAGCCAGCGCAAATTCTGTGAAGCAGGTATTCCTCTTGGAGGCCCTGGTATTACCACAAATTGAACACTTCTAATAAAGGCATAGTGATTTAGCCAAAGTACTCGGCTCTGCAAATTCTTGTTGAAGTGGGATAGTCAGCGAATAATATGTAAGGCAGAATGATCACTTTTACAAGGTGTTTTGCAAAATACCTCCTTTCTTCATGTGCTTCAGTTTTCCTGAGTTATAACAATAAATACTGATCCTTGTGTGGGCTTCCTTGAAAGTTTCTTTTCTGTATGCTTCAGCAAACCCAGAAAGCTCAGCAAAAAAACCCACAGGCAGCCACAGTTGCATGCTTAAAACCAGAGTGCACAAAAAGTTTCAATATGTGTTAGGAGAAAAAGAATCTGTTAAAATCCACTACACACCATGACAACAAATCCTCTACAAGTGTGACTGTTTTCCAGCTTATCACTGCTGTACTGATTGCTGTTACTTCCCCCCTTTTGCCTCAAACTTTTTCAACCTCCAAGCCATTCATCATGTAACATTTTAATCATTACTGTCCTTTATTGTTCTCTGCTCTATTTCTCCTTTGGCCATGTCTCCCTTAAAACATTGCCTGCAGTATTATTTTTTTGGTATCCTCATTTTCCTTTTCTTGTCCTCCCCTCTCACAATATGATAAAAATGTTATATTGCAGTTCCCATAGAATGAACATTCTGGAAAATAAATCAAACTCAAATTTAAGGTTGAAGAATAAACCCTAAAACCATCCAAAATTTCCACTGGTATTCAAGGATCTCCACCTTTCAAAAAACTCCTGCAAGAGTGGGTTTTAATAGGGATGTTTATAGTTTTATTTATTGGAGCAGGCTTCTTTATTGTGGTTTTGTTTTTCAAGTTTGCCTTAGAGAAAATCTCTTAAATGGTTTCTAGACCTCTTGAAGGTCTCAAAACCAATCTCTCTGCACTACCAATTTTCTTTTAGCAGCAGGACAAGTTTGCCTGCCAGCAAGCCAGTTCCTTGTCAGAATGAAGAGCTTCTCATCAGTAAATGCAACATCTTCAACACTGTATTTCACTCTCTGCAGTAATAACACAGCCCTACCAATGACTTAAAAATAATTAGGCAGCAGCAGCAGCATTGATATTTTCCTCATTGCTAGCGCAGCTCTTCAAAGCCGTAATTCATATCTCTTCAGGAGCATGAAGCTCTTCAATTGAATAATGATGGACTTGAACAAATACCAGCGTCAGCAGCAGGATTCCTACTGTGGAAACTTGTAATCCAGTTTTCTTGTGTAGTAATCTAGTGTTTTTACGACTACCATCAAACCCTCCATAAAAACCCCTCTGATATAATTATGTGCAATTAAAGTGGAGTAGCTGAGATCTAAGCTTCTGAGGCCAGTGTTTTCCTTTCAACACACACCTCAAATAAATCTGCAATTCCCCAAATTCTCCCATGTTACTACCATGTTCTCACACCCCAAACAAATTCAGTGAGTTCAGTGACCAGTTTGCTTTTTCAGCAGAGACTACAGCAAGCAACTCTCTCCCTATTGTATCAGCATGTAAATCCTCTTACTGAGCCTCTTTGACCAAGACTTCAGTCTTTTGAACAATCTGTCTAATCCTCTACAGACACAAAGGAATCCTGAAGCACATCTTGTGTCCCCAGTCTAGCACTTTGATTTACACTGTCTCAGAAATGCACCAAAGAAAACAGCAGCTCAAATGCCGGCTCTAGAAACGTTGAACCTTCATTCTCAGCAGTCTTTTTTGTTTCCCTGTGCACTCACTATTTTTACACGTGGGCATAGGACTGATGATATGTGTTTGTACTCTATTGGGACTAAACAAAATTCTGTCCAGTTTCCTCCAAGCCTGTAGCAATACTCCAACAATTTAGGAATAAGTGGTATGAGATAACCCCCTTTTATTAACGGAAGTCTGATCGATAGACAAATGATAGTAAAAACAACCTTTGGAGGGGAACACAACGTGGTCAGATTTCTCAGCTGGGTGGATGTCTTTCTCTGAGTAGCAGTAAATTCCTGGAGGAAGCAGGTGAGGGCCATAGAGGCAAAGTACAAGCCTAAAAACAGTAACAGGTAGTCAGTGAAAAGGCACGTTAGGTGAACTATGAAAATGTAAGCTCTTCCTGGCTTTGTCAATGCTACAGCCTAAAGTAATTTTCTTTAATGAATTAGTCCAAGTTCACTTTTTGTTTGGAGAGGGCAATTTTCTTTTTGTAGAGTTAATCAAAACCACCAGAAAAAATAGCTAGATACTTTTCTGATATCTTTTTTAAAAAATCACTCAAGGGTGCATGTTTATTTATGTAAGTGCATTAGACTTACATAAGGAATAGACTTACATATTAGGAATATCAGCTGTGTAACTCAACAGATGATTTTCCAATTAAGCTGACTGGTAGCAGCAATTAAGACAGCAAGAGGTGGCCTGTAACAGTATAGTCAGGAGGCTGTCCCCATTTTCAAATTGAATAGATTTATGTATGCCTTCTTAGCAAATAAGCGAAT
This sequence comes from Machaerirhynchus nigripectus, assembly GCA_013397975.1. Classification (NCBI taxonomy): domain Eukaryota; kingdom Metazoa; phylum Chordata; class Aves; order Passeriformes; family Dicruridae; genus Machaerirhynchus; species Machaerirhynchus nigripectus. The sequence goes on along the minus strand of VZRQ01009254.1, from coordinate 245,146 downwards.
TGTGGTTTCTTTTACTATGAATTCTGTTTTGGTTTGATTTGAAAATAAACCTCTTTTTCCTCTGTGCCAAGAAGAATGTCCTTTGAAGCTAGAAGCGAAAACTCCAGACATGATCTACACCATTTCTAATAATCAAAGAGCTCTCAACTGAGCACCAACACACACTCCTCTAAACAGGGCACTTTCTCAGATTTATCTGGCTTGCAGCACAACCCTCCTACCTCATTATTTGCATTACTAGAAGCTGCTTGTCCTCTCCACTCCCTGCTGCTGAACAGCTCACTTCTACTGATGTCTAAGAGAAGGTTCTTCCTTTTCATTCCTCTTGAGATTTCACTTCATTCTTCTATTCCTGCTCCAGTTCCTCATTGTTCTTCTCTGGTGACCTGATGGTTAGGCAGAACTAGCTGAAACTTTTCACTTTTACATATCTGTGTTTTGTAGGAAAAAATATATAAATGAAATCAGAATTTTCTGTCTACATATCCACAGGGCCTTTTCCTCCATTTTTGAACCCTTGATGTGCTGCCTCAGTGCACATAATATGAAAAAGAAATTATTAGGATGATATTCATATAAATCCCAACAATTTTCTTCAACACATTTGCTTTTCTACACTTTGCTTCCTGCTAAGTAGAGTTGGTTAGAAGATTTTCCAAGAGGGCCTCATCACCAACAGGAATGCTATGTGAAAAGACCTGTCTCAGTCATTCAATCCCTTGTTTCTCTGATGCATTACCAGAATAACAGTGCTTCTAATAGCTCTGATTCATGAACAACATTGCTTCAGTTCGAGGCAGCTACTGAGGCTCCCACACTCTGCTCACTCCTCCTTGGGCTTCTGAGTCAGAACAGAAGCCTGTACGCTGGTTTGCTTTAAGATGCTGTGTGGAGAACTGCTGCTGCCTCAGTAGTGAATTCCCGAGCAGCATTGCCATTCATTTAGGACTGGCAACTCTGATAGCTATTCCCAGCTATGTTCCCCTTCAAGAATACCAAGGTTAGAGATTCACTGTGGCATGGCAGGTGAGCAATTGGTCTTGTAGTTTTGCAGTTTGCATTCTACACTGTCTCCTATGGCCCTTACGAAAAGGAAAAATCTACACAGAAGAAATGTTAATAGAAACTGTAGAGCAGCTCTTTCCTCACTCTGTCCTTAATTTCTGTCCAAGCATACAAATCCTAAAACATAATTAAAACTTTAAAATGTTCTAAATTATTCTTAAAGATACTAAAAATGGAACATCTGTTTAATTCACAAATAATTCAGAAGTTTAGGACTATTCACACTTGCCTCAAGCAAAACAAACAACAACAGAAAAAAACCAAACAAGCAAGTTTCATAAAACCAGGAAAATATGATGAAAATGCATCCAACCACCACAAGCTAAACATTTTGATGCCATTCATTCCATCCACAACTCAGAAAAACCAATGTTAAATAAGTAGAGAAATGGCAGATTCACTTGTATTGAAGTAATTTGAGAATTCTGAAGTGAGCAAAGAGAGCTGTGCAGGAAAGTGCACGGAACTACGAATTCACAAAATGCAAGCTACCATTAATTTTCTTACAGTTGTGACTAATGAGGATGTAGGCAGGGGAGAGTCTGGGAAATATTAACAGAAAGAAAAAGTAAGGCATTGCTAATAATATCTCAAGCTCTGATTCCAAGTTTATTATTTTATGGAAATTACATAGCTAACATTATTAATATCCAGCCTACGCAAAAAAAGGCAGACAAACTACAGTCTAAGACCAGCTGCACAGAACCCATACCCCATCTTTTTCATTGGCTTCCTAATGACAGCTTAAGCTTGACTAAACAGCTGTTTGTTTCCTTACATGCTCACCTTCTTCCATTAACTCTTTCTACTAATCGTTGTTAAATTGAGGTTTTCCTTTAAAAAATCTGAAATGGGAACTAAGGTTTGTCAAGTAAATTTGCGTCAGCTTAACTGCAGAACGCTTCATTTTTTGGCAGTAAAACCATAAGATACCATTTTGTTTTTAGGACGAAAGGAGCTGCCTTTTTCCTTTTGTATTTAAATGAGGCTTCCATTTTTTTAGCTTTTATCAAAATGATCTTGCTCATAAATTCTTGTAACTGTTTTTTACTGGCTTCAGAAAATACATATGGGTAATGAGAAATACTTGTCTGCTAACAGGCACTTTTGGATGAGGATATATTCATGCCTCTAAAATTTGCACAATGGATACACGAATTTCATGTCTTAGAATATCTGGCCAATTCACGTCTCAACAGTCTTGTAGTGTTTTTTATGCTATTTTTAATACTTTTTGAGTTTGTTTGCACTACATGACACTATTTTGGTTTTCTGTGTAACTGTTCAGTTTTGCCATAACTGGCATCTAATTGCACTTTATTATTATATAAACGTGAGGTAAACCAAACAAGAGCATGTTGAAACCTTACATGACAGCTACAGGTCAGTGTACATGACACTGGTGCAGATCAGGCACAATGTAGGGTTTTAGTCTATCGTTCCTCACTTAAACAAAATTTGTGTTCAAGGAAGTAGAAACATTGCCAGAAGATTTACAGTCACATTCTGCTTCAACTCTGTGCCTCAAATTCTATTCAGAGAAAACCACATTTTCACGGCATAGACAGTAGAAATTAGAGAAAGAGTAAAGAGATCAGTGGAAAAGGGATTCATTAGCCTGAAAACATGGGAGTAGTCAAGACAAAATTAGAGTATTTGAGAAGCATGAAAAATTAATCCCCCAGCACACTTCACAAAGGTATTTGGAACACAGTGGGAAAATAAAGCAAAGCTGCAGTAAGATGTTAAGTCTGGAAGGCACTGGAGAATAGGAAAGACTAAACAGTTAATATCTTTACCATAAATACAGCACAGCAGACCATTTATATTATTCAATTTCAGATGGCCATTCTATTTTTTTTTTCTTTTTGTAAAACAGTGTAAAACCATGCAAGCTGACGAGAAAAAAAAAGAGTAGTAAAATTTTAATCACTTCAAAATGCCACAGACTGTGTACTGAAGATGTTCATTTTGCACAGACAAATCCAAACTAATCCTTTACTCAAAGAATAAGGTGATTATTTCTCAGATAAGGTGACTAGCTGCACTGCAACTCACGCTTTTCTGACTAACATTAAGGCGGACCCAGGAAAAGCTTATTATCTGGCTGCACTGGTGAATGACTCACTGTGAACCCTGATGCTAATCAGGGGAATAAACATGAAAGTTCTGTAAAATGCCCTGAAGTTGCAGGTAGTCAGAAGAAGGTGAAAACAAAATCTTGACAGCTTTTCCCTGGCATGGTGCTGAGGTTATCACTGTTGAGGCATCAACAGGTCCTTAAGCTAAGACTGCAGAGAAAGGGCAGTAGCCAGACTGACTTGCTACAGAAAATGATGAGCCTTCAAGGAAAGGCACTGGAACTGCAGTGTGCTCTGGTGCATTTGCATGTACTAACCAGAACAGGGACCAGCAACAAAATTCCAGCTATTTATCCTCCAACACGTATTTTTTAACAGTGACCCTACAAAGTGAATTTGTTCCTCCAAAACGCAGAGTGCTTTCTGTTACTATTAAAGAAAATTTCAAAGGCAATCTGAACCTCAGTGGCATTTATGCCTTCAGTATCTGCCTGTGGACAATTAGCACTGCTACTAGTTAAGATTTAAGGATAGAAATTCAGTGTGTTTCAAGTGTAAAACACAGAAAAGATGGTCTCTGTCTAAAAAAACTTTCAATTCAGACTGAAAAATTTTAAATGGAAGCTGGGCGTGATAACAGCAGGGTGTCCAAGAAAACAGATGACAGAATGAGTTACTGAAAGGATTTATGTCACACATTCTGAGAGTCACACATGAAATCATTGGGCAAAAGTTCTGACTCCTACTTACCTGCTCTAAACATATATATCAAGTTAGATGGTAGATGGAATAAGGGACATGGTAGCATGTAAAGTAAAACATCTGCAGCACCTCATGCTTGGATGTCTGCCCCTCAGAAATATACACCAAGCTCACGCTTGAGTGCTGAGACCCTTATAAATGATGTGCAGTCAGAATGATAACCCCCTGGCATCAAGATGCAGGTGGAGCTCTCTAGACAAAGTCAGCAAAAAAAAACCACTAAACCCAGGATCTGTCTGAAATCCTGCATCTTTTGGGAGCTTAAAGGCTTGAGCTAGAGCTTGGGCAGATGCCTGGATTCCCTTGGGATAAAATGTTCTCCTGCGAATAGATGCTTACAAAGTTGTGTTTTTCTCAAGCAGGTAAGCAGGGCTCAACTTTTGAAGATTCAGCTTCTGAAGGCAATAAATAGTATGAGCTCTCAGATTTTAGATAGTAGCCTCATATAGAGATTAGAGAACTCAAAGAAAGCTTCTGGGCTCCTAGAAAAGTACCTAATCAGACAAAGTGTATGGAGATAAGAATGCATGCTTCCCCCTTTCAGGGGTACCATGTTCCTGTGCAGAGTTTTATAACAATCTCAGGGTCAGGAGAGAAGCACAGGGGTCTGTTAAGCTGCTGTCCTGCCTCTCAAGTATGTTAAAACTGTGGGAAAAGGGCAGTCCTGGAAGAAGGGACTGGGACCGCCCACAATCAGACGAATCCCTTAGGCATGGACCCATAATCTCATCCCCTCTTTGTGCAGTTCAGTGACTGCTTTGCAGATACTCATGTTTCAAACTAATCTACAAGCACCATCATCCCTTTCCTTTGGGAACAGCTCATAGTTTCCTCTCCAACAGAAAAACCCCATGATCATCAAAAAACCCACCAGAAAAAAAAAAGAAAAACCCAAGGCAGGCATCAAAACCAACAAAGAGTAGCATTTTGCTGAACTGTTTCATAGCTGTCCCTAACTCTGATTAATGTTAATGGGACCTTCTGCGAAAGCACCAAGGAGAACCAAGGCCACTACTTTGTGCCTGGAATTGTAGGGTTCCCATTTCCTGAGGTTCTTTCCTGCTGCAGGAAATAGTTTAACTGTCTCTGTAGAAAGGTCTGAGTCAGTGTTGAATCACTGCCCAACACGATGTGAGGGGGTAGGAGTCCACGTGCAGTTTTTGTTATGTTATTTTCTTGTGGTGTCTTTTGAATATAAGCATAAATTAAGACGACAGTTTCAAAGATCGGACAGCCCACTGTGCTTTTCACACAAGTGTCTATGATGTTAGCACTCCTAAAGCAAACAGATACAATATCCTGCCTCCTGTTTAGTGTTGCCTTAATAGCTAAAAAGCTGCAAATCCCATTGGGGAAGTAACATATTTCAACAGTGGATAGGAACAGCAGGAGAGGAAGGGTAACCTCATGCTTCAGTATTAGTCAGAGGCTTGAAAGACCTAGGTTTGAGTTCTGAAGTGAGAAGATCAAACTTCTTTTGCTAAGATATACATTCAAATGAGATGTTTCATGCCTAAACATCAGCTGCATCAAAACTGTAGTCCTTAAATCCTTGATCTCCACCAGGCCCATCTGCCTGGAAAGGCTAATTCTCAGAAGACCCCAAGTACATAACACATGCAGAGAACACCATTTGTAATGCTGCCTTTGGAGAAAAACTAGAATTTTTTTTCTCTAGGTAACGATGACAATAAATTAGGCAAGACAATGTTCCAAGTTCCAGGTCTTGCTCCAAAGTCAGCACAGGTACTTCATAGCTGGTTTATGTCAAATGCAAACCCTCTGCGAAGCAGTGGCTTAAACCCAGTCTTTTCCTTCTCCCTCGTTAGCGTCCAAAAATTACGCTGAGTATCCTGTTTCCCCTCACCGGGCCAGTGAATTTGCAACATATTCTCCTTAAGTGGAACAGCTTCAGGGAAAGGAAAGCACCAGCCATATGGAGTTCTCACTAGTCAAGAGCCATATGGAATGCTCACTTTTGCAAGATGTGGGTGTCTTCACCAATCAGGCGAAGACAAGAATCAGCTGCTGTCTCCTCTGTCTTGGATCAGTGTTCCAGCCACTGACACTACCCCACTGCTCAAGATACCAGCCTACACTTTGAGAGGAAACACTGACTCTTTTTTGGCTGACAGGCTGCCAGCAAGCTGCCTTAAAAAAGAAGGTCTTGTGGGCTGCAATTCCCAGGGAGTGAGTCGTTTGATTTTGTGGAGTTGTATGGATGGAGGTGGTAGGATTTAAGCTGTAACGCAGCAGTGCTTTGCATAGTCCTATTAGACCAGGCAACTCCTAGCTGACCATTCTGGATCCTAAATCTCTCCAGGCATCCAGTCTTTCCCAGGCAGTGTTTACTGGGTGCAAGAAGGAACCTAAGCACCAGTTCCAACTCTCAGCTTGACTTGTGTTGGAGTTAACAAACACAATGGGCTGTGCTTTGCCCAAGGTCTGTGGGTAAAATCATGACTGCATTCATAGTCTGTGAAATGCTCAAGGGCACTTTTAGGACAAAGCACTATACAAACCACAAAATACTGTTGGATTGATTTCCACAGCAGAAAGGAAGCAAATTGTCTCCTGTCAATGCCACTGGCAAAATTCCTTCTTGTCAGTGACAGCAGAAAGAGGTTCCAGATAACTAGAAAGCCAGTAAGAGATGGTGAGAAATACCACTGAGCAGCACTGCATTTTGATTTATTATATTGTTTGTGCTTTACATTAAAGCTCTTTCCTGTTTTGTAGCCCCTGGTCTAGAGAGCTGAGGGTGTGCATTCACTGCCCTGAGCCAGGAATTGCCTCCATGTCTTGGTGGTGGTTTCTAATCGGGTGCACCACCCTGCTGAATCCAGTGGCACAGGCAGACAGAGTGCAAACAACTGAAAACCTAGGAATAGTAGGGATTGAAACAGAAGATAGTTGCACCACATTTTGCAGCAACCAAATGCCAGCTCTTTGTAAAAGTGAGTAAGATAGCTCATCTATCAGCCTCCTCTTTTTCAGACTTGTATGTCACATTCTTTTTTAAAATAGTTTCACCTAGTGCTCGTACACTGACCAAATTAGCAGGGGTTAGTAGGAGGCCCTGGACGTCACTTTGCTTGCCCAGAACATAAACCACTGTATTCAAAGCTTTTGTAGATAAAGAATCTTTAGGGCTGGAATTTCAAACACTGGCCTGTGCATTGAACTGGAAATGGAAAAGATTGTAAAAGCCACATTACTATCAAAACAGATAGTAGTATCCCTAGCAGTGGGATAGAAAAAATAAGAAGCAACATTGCCAAGGCAGAAACTTCTTTCTGAATCCCCTAAAAATTCAGTCCCTGACAGAGATACTAGGTGTTATTAAAAAAGCTGGAATGTACACTAAATTAGGAACTGAAAAAATGGCAGTGGTGATTTAATTCTGAACGTGTGAAATTTCTGAGAGATTCCTCAATGATATCTTCAAACCTTAATGACTTTGTCCTTTAATGCAGATAATAAAAGTTACTGTAAACTACAAATATGCACATATCTGCAACAAACTATTCTTGTTCTATTGTACTATTCTGTAAAATAACTAACTTTTCAGGAAAGTAGAGAGATTTCAACACTTCAGAGAAATAAGAAAGCCCTAAATAAAATGATCCCAGAATGAAAATTCATGCAAATTCACTAATTTTGAAAGTGCATGCATCTAGCAAAGCATCAAAGCAGCTTAATAAAACAAATACCTATTTTTGACAAAATTCCTTTTTCTACTCAGGCTGAGCGTAGACCTTAACTCCTTGATGCCAACTGAACCTAGGAGGCTCCATTCTATTCTATGATGACATCAGCAGCAGCTCAGTGCAAAGCCAAAGGCTCAGTCTTATTGTGTCAGGATTTGGACTGATATGAGTTTTCACACAGATGAACTACAAAGCCCTGAAAAAATTTATAAGGTCCTTGCTGACAGATCAAGAGCTATCAAGGAGATGGTAGTCTGAAAATATAATCCAGAAGAAAGAGAATCAAAACAGATTAAAGTGAGGTCTGGGTGAGGTCTTGCACCCATCAGTCAGAAATCAGGTGAAATATTTAGATTTTGTGTAGGCTCTCTCTACTTCAGGACAATTTCCTAAATGCCTAATAGAAGACATTTTCCTGTTAACACACAGCGGTAGGTGTTTCTGCATAGGATTGACTGAGCTGTGTTTTTTAAAAGAACATATTCATTCTGCATTTACCATCATATGTTGAGCAGGAAATAAGGGGGGGGGAAGCATATTAAATGTTGGAAGGAAAAATTTGTCTCCCTTCAGTCTAGAGTTTTAAACTATGAGATTTAAGCTATGCTTTATTAGTTGTTTATTTTTTATCTTAGTACTTTTGAATTACATTTCATTCTTGAATTCAGATGTGCAGAAGAGGTCTAACACATGATTTGTAGGTGTTACTTATGAGAAGTCTGACCCTTCTCATGGCATTTTATTTATTTACTCATTATTTACTCCCACTATCACTTTGTTTTGTTTAAAGATAGACAGAGACATTATTTCCCACTCACTCTTGTCTCTACTTGCCTGTCCCTTTAAGTTGCAGTTTTCTCTTTTAATAAGCTCTGAAGCCATTTGTTGTTGAAGCAGTTTTGCCCACTCTGCAAAATAGGAGTTGTAAGTTTATTCTTTCCACCTAATTCACAAAATCCACAAAATGCTTTGGGCATTATTAAGCGCTTACAGCTATAAATCACGACTTCTGTAGCAATTTTATGTCAATGCCCTGACTTCCTCCATCACAGGACAGACAGGCATCACCATCTACACTTTGTGCAGTATCTGTTGCTTTGAGAGGCACCAGAGTTGGATGCCAAGGCCCAGAACTCTGAGGCTGCTGGCCAGAGAGGCAGCATGGCAAAAGTGCCAAGGAGTTGTAGCACTGAATGTTTCCTTTCATGACCATGGACCACCACCATCTCCACTGTTCAAAGCAGCTTCCTGAAGAGTCACTCAAAGTAGCCCTCCAAGGTCTGACCACCCCCAGCCACGTACATTATGCCACGCAGATAGGCCACTTTGAGTCTCTGGGCTAAAAACAGCAGTATTGCTCTTCAGGAAAAAATCATCAGGGAAGACTTACTCCCAGAGTATGCCCACATGTCCTTTCCCCTCCCACCTTGAAGTGAGATACAACAGTGGTTTTGGATTTGCATTAGTACATGGTATTATCTGAGATTGTTTTTGAGTGCTTAATTAAAATGTTTAACAGAAGCCAACAATCACAAGAAGTGTGATCTAGAAGTATGGAATTCAACTTGAATTCAAGACTTTAAAAAATTCATAGTTCACTTCTGGAAAGCATTTAGTTCCCTGTGAGTTATCAGAAACCTAACATTTAAAGAGAGCTGAGATGTTTTTCCCTGAAACTGGTACTACAATTCCAATTATCACAGATCACCGTGCCATCTGTGAGCAATTACCTTTCACTTCCTTTTTAAAACCTTGTCAACATGCTAAGCTAAGTCAGGCCTCTGTTCTTTCCTGGGGTTTGGACGCATGACCAAAGACATTTACAGTAAGATCAAGTTCAGCCCAAGCCTCCTCCTCTAACTTATTTATACCAAGAGTTGCTTCTTCAAAATTGTCCTTTCTGAATTCTCCCTGTTTTTCTGTCTCTGCTTCAGAAACCCCTTAAAACTCCGTAAGACCAGTTGCACTCTTTGGGTGGTACTTCTCTCTTTTTATGAACCTTTTATCCTGAAATCCTTTTAACCTGAAATCTTTTATAAAAGATTGTTCTAGGGGAACAGATGCTACAAAGCTAGAGTTATTTCTCTCCCTTTGTCCAGGTCAGACTATTAACTTTTCCATCCTTGTATATTACCAGGTTTGTTCTTACACTGCCATACTAGTGAGAATAGTAATCCTGGGGATCAGAGTGATGTTGCTGATTTGAGAGGAAGAATAAAAAACAAAAAAAAGAGTATTTTACTTTTCTCTAGCAAAAAAATCTTAAACAAGATTGTAGTACATGGTCAAGGCTGTCCAGGTCCTTTTTTATGTAGTGGAACAAAAAAGCACCACATCATTACATAAAAAGGTCCCTTTTAAAAGTTTTTAAACTGTTTCTTCAGTGCATCCAATCATTTTTTCCCATCTTTTTAACTGTTTGGAGGACTGATTATTTATTAAAACAAGGACCAGCTAAACTGGAAGTAAATATAATTCATGCTTTCTACTTGTATTTCTATCGTACAGCCTATAAATGGAGGTCCTCAAAAGATAATCAAATTTATCAGATCTGATCTGAATGTTCTGAACACCTCACATGTAAGGGTTTGAAAAGCACATATGTTTTTGATTGACATCAAAAGTTCACCCAAATACACATTTTCTGAAATTTTTCAGCTCCATGACCCCTGGGACTTTTGTTAGCACACACATTTTTTTAACCATCAACAGCATTATCAACAATATCAGCATCAGTAGACATTGCTGCCAACTGGAAGCACTCTCCATAGAGATGTTTGAACCCTGAATGGGATTAGAAAACCTCAAAATGGAGGTGATTTATGCTGTTCAAGAACTGAGAGGCAACAGATGTTCACTCCTGTTCTTGCTGCTCTGTGGCAAAATTTTAATCTTTGTAGCCTTCAGTCTACCACCACCACCACCATTTAGGAAGAACAAATGCAAAACATACAAACTGGGTTGATATTATTATAGCAGTGCTGCTGTGGTCTTTGCAATAACCCTAACTGCTACTTCTAGAATGATCCCTCAAGGTCTCCAGGAGGTTTTCAAATTAAGTACTGGAAACTCTTTTTTTCTACCCATTACCTACCATTCCAGTACCTAAAGGGCACCTACAAGAGAGCCGGAGAGGGACCTCTTACAACGGCCTGTAGCGACAGGATACATGGGAATGGCTTCAATCTGAAAGAGGACAAGTTTAGACCAGAAATTAGGAAGAAATTCGTTACTGAGAAGGTGGTGAAACAATGGCACAGATTGATCAGAAAAGCTGTGGCTGTGCTGTTCTTGGAAGAGTTCAAGTCCAAGCTGGATGGGACTCTGAGCAACCTGATCTAATGGAAGTGGGGAGTTGCAGCTTTAAAGCCACTATAAATCCACTGTTCCTCATTACTCTTCTAAACCCATACCATATTTTTACGACTAGTGCCTATTAGAGATTTAGTCTAAAGTTTGGTGTTATGAGAATGGGGAATGATTCAGGCCTCCTGAATCAAAGACAGATACCCTCCACAGTCAAGGAGAAGCAGTTACAATAGCTACATTAGGTAGATGGTCTGCTTATAGTCCCACAAGCTTGTTTAATTCAAATAAATATAAGATACCACTTCTGCAATTCACAGTAATTGTAAGAAAAAAAAAAAAAAAGCATTCACTCTTCAGCTATAAAGACAGACAAAATCTCTGCCTCAAGACAAATAAAGGCTAGCTCTTATTGATTCAATAAGACTCTACTTGATAGACTACAAACTCCCTCAAAAATACCTCTACTTCAACAGTGATGATGGAGTCTCCCATAGAACCAATGGTTGAAGTTTCATTTTTTGGAGTACCTTTGGTGATAAATCAGTGTGATTTTAACCACAAAATGATGGTTAGAGGTGTCCTAGTGTTATTTCTCATGCCCACTGAAGCAGCACTTCTCATTCCGTCTTTGTGTTGCATAGTGTCTCTTTAATTTTGCTCACAGTGCCAACACAAACTACTCTTTGATTCTCTGAAACATCAGAAAAAAGACAAGCTGTGAGTGGGACATTGGTAATGGATAGTGAAACTAAACCACACTGAAAAGATGTGACTGGGTGAAAGAAATGGGAGACTGATATTAAAAAACCCCAAACAGCCATCACTGCTTCCTTACGCTCTTCCACCCTCAAGTATTCATATAATGATGAAGTATTTAGGGAAAAATGAAAGGCATATTATATTTTTTGCAAAATACTTACACTTTCATATACACACTTAGGAACTGCCACTTCAAACCCACATTCACCATTCCAGCATCCTCTGCCTCCATTTCTAAGTCAAGTACTTGCACTCTCAACTTTTATACAGGACAGTTTCAGCTTTGTATGAAAATTATGCTCAAATCTCTTTATACTTCATCATTCATATTTCTTCCAGTTACCTCATGAAAAAGAGATCTCATTGAAGACTTGGAATGTAATAAAAAAGCTATTTAAATATTAAAAATATGTAAAAAAAAATCAGCCAACAATGACTAATTTCTGTCAATTCCATCAAACTAGACTTACAAATTTCACAAACTGCTGAGTTTCTAACACGACTCTTTGATTGAGGAAGCTGAGAAACTTTGTTCTGCTTATTAAAGAAACATTTTTTCCCCCTCTGATAGTTATAATTCCTGTATAGTCTTATAATTTCAGTAGCACCAGCCTATTTTTTCAAAGGTTTCATATTTAGGCTTAGGCAACAACCATGTAAGATTCCACAATAATGTTGTCAATAGTTTCTTCCTGGCTATTCCCATTGTGGTTCCGCTTGTCGGTATGTGGGGTTGCACAACTCCCTTTTAATCTGTGCATGACATTTTTCACTATGGCTTTAGTGCTTCTTCAGAAACTTACATGCTGCGTTTTCACTTAAGAATTTAAAACTACTCCTGCCAAGACTAAGTTCAGATGCCAAGACACCATGATGCCAAGAAGCAGCTCCGTCAGTCAGCATCAGCACCAAGGGATGAGAAAGCTGAATTCATGGAGCGGGGGTTTGAAGAACTTCAAAGTGCTCCTTTACAAAAATTGTTATACTGGACATTCAAAATAACAATAAAACAAACAAACAAAACCACAGCTTGGTGATGAAATCAGGCTGCTTAGACGTCAGGGAAAGTGAAGCAGTCGGCGTCTCTGAGCTCTTCCTATATGCAAAAGTGTAGAGAGCTCGCTCACTCGGGGACAGGCCCAGTTTGCACACCGAGGTTCCAGTGGCGTGTTGGAAGATGGATACATCTGTGGGAGCATTTTGCTCAGCAGTGGTGCTTGCCTTTGTCATGGGAACTGCTCCCCTGTGCTGCTTCCACTGAGCAAAGCACTCACACAAGGAAAGAACCCCCCGGTCTCTTCCAAGGCCCCTAATAGCCAAGTGTACTTCTTCGGCAACCGGTGCTCTAACAAGGTGGAAAGTGCTGAGCTGTGTACAGCCAATGAGTAACACCTAGAAAGTAATTCTGCCACTTAAGAGCAGTCAAAATGTCAGAACAGTCAAATGTTTTGCAATATCTAGTTGAAAAAGTAAAAAGAGCCTTACACGAACAAATTTTCCTGACAGATTTTTTTCTCTCTCATTCTTTTCTCCTTTTTATCCTGATCATCACCAGTGCTTTTATTAATTTCCTCCAGCGTCAAGGATTTTTAAATAAGTTCACACATTTGTTTGTTCACAATAACAAACATCTAAACTTTTTCTTTTTGTGTGTGTATGTAATTCATTTTTAAAAGATGTGCAATGAGAATAAAGCTTTCAAATAAACTCATCTGTAATATTACTCTACTGGAAGCATAATGTCACAGAAACAATTTCCAATTTCACTTTTTTTTTTACTATGCAGCATTTTTCCACATTTAGTTTATCACCCATGTCTTACAGTATTGCCAACATCTGCTAAAGGATTCCCTATACCTGCCAACACAAAAAACACCCAAAACAAAGCAAAACACAGGCAGAATATGTTTCTTTGGACTTCTATTTATTTATTTCAATTAATTTTTGTCCATTTAATGAATAAACTATGGATACAAGTAAATAACATTTCAAGCTCAACTTTTGACATGGACCAAGAAAGCTATTTTATTACGAGAGCGAATTGCACTGAATACATGAGTATTTTTATAATCTCATGTCAACTTTGGATTGCACCAGAGGGAGATTTTTACTTTGTTGCTACTTTATATTTGATTCTATAACATTTCCTCAAAGGAAGTCAGATCTTTTTGTTTAGCTCTATGTATACTTATTCAGACAAATCTTTTTGTTTAGCTTTGTGTATCCTGACTCAGCCGTACGAGGAGGGCTATGGAGAGAGTGTAGAGGGTCTGATCTTCTGATTTTCTAAAAGGAAGAGATGCATGAAACACCACAGCTGAAGCTTTTTATCTGTGGGTAAATCCCACTCTTCCCACTTCATGTGAAGGTACAGTTATACCCTTCATATTGTTATCTGCTGCAGACTCTCCATGGTTTCCATTAGGGAGAATATGAGACACAGCAGTTCAGATATTTTGCCTTGTAATCTGTTCAAAGGTACTTTTGGTCCAGTTATGTACCAGTAAGTGTTGCTTTGCAAGACAACAGCTTTGAAGAGCTGAGAAAAATTAATAACAGTTTTCTTAAAATTGATGTTTCAGCAGGCTTTGGTAGTAATCAAAATTCCTTTGTAATTAAATAATAGTATTACAAAAATCAAAGAAAACTATTATGCAGTGTCTTAAAAATGGCATTAGAGGCAAGATACTCAGTCATGTTTCAAACAGGAGTGGGTGGCTAACAAGAAAAAGCTATGGTTTAAGAAGGGGAGGATTTTCTAAGTAGAGAGACAAACACACCAATGCAACCACTAAAATTATAAAAGGGCTAAGTATTATGAGGAAACAGTGATCAAGGAAATCTCTCAGATGACTAGAAGCCAAGTAGCCTGAGAGAGTGAAGAAATGAACTCTTACTGTATAAATTGAACACTTTGAGGGCATAGAGTTGACACACACAAGTTTTCAAGGGGGATTTGATAACTGATTCACATGGCATAAAGAAAACTTGGCAGACCTTTGTGAAACATTTTTAAAAAGCTAGTTATCACTCTTTCTTAATCAAAAGTTTTAAAATTATTTTAATGTAAACACAACTGCATGCCTCTCCTGTTTATGTGCAGAGGCCTACTCAAATTTGATTCTTTCTGTTCAAATGTTATCAAATACTCTTGGGCCTACTACTGAGTGGTTTTTTTCTCTATTGTTACTAAATGGGCAAACTTTTCTCAAATAATGCTCACCACTCTCGTTTCTGTAGTATTTGTAGAGAAGAAAAGTGATGATTAACTGTGCATTGCAGCAATGATTTTAGCATTTGTGGGTTATGAGTCACTTGTACTTTCCATGGAGGGGGACCAGACCATCTCTGTGGAGAGGAAACAGTTTTGCAGGTGACATGTCATGGTTGCTGAGATATGTGACTATGTCGAAAAAAGGAAGTGATGTCCTCCCTCCCTGAGGTAAAGAATAATTTAAACTTCCACACAGAATACCTACTAGCTTGGATAAAACATTAGAGCTAGCATTTAAAGTTACACAATCATACCTTATGCCACCCCTTGAATAATAATTAGATTCAAATGATAATATTCAGGCCCAATATTTCTTGGCTGGCTTCCCTCACTCCTTTCTCCTATGTGCTTTTTAATGCAATAGGTTAGCATGGAATTTGAATAGGAGGAATTTAAAATAAAATAACATCAGAGGCATAGCAATTGCTTTGCTAACGGTTAATAATCTGATCATGCTCCTTCCAAAGACAATGAAACAAGAGGATTTGGTGTACACTTCGAATCACAGACAAATTTACAAATCCATCCAATAGGACTAAAGCACAAAGAACACAGAAGCCCAAAACCTCCAATTTATTTTAAAGGGGTCAAATTTGACACTATGTTTCTTAGGCTTACTAAAAGTGACAACAAAAAGGTGCTATTGTAATGAGATTAAATGTTACAAATGCAACTGTACTTGATGCAAAAAACTATACAGCTCTTTAACTTTCCTTGTCACTATTTTGGCCTTAGCATTTACTGTGATTTAGTAAGAAGAGAGTTGATGTTCTCAGCAGTAGGAGTCACATCTAAATAGTAATAGATTTCCAGAAAGGAGCACTTCTCAGCTCCATCATCCTGACACAAAATCTGTGAGGAAGCTGGCACTCTACTAACTAGTATATTATCTTTCCTTGTGCTGGTTGGCTAAACAGGGAAAAAGAATATTTTAAGTATGCCCAAAATGTCCTGGACTGGGAAAACAATGCCATAAACTTACTGTCAGAAATAATTCTGTACAACCTGCTAGAAGGAATGGAGTGAGGAAAGAGAGTTTGGTCTCTGTGGAGAGATGCCAGAGATAAATCTGGCCAACTATTTTCACAACAATGTAAGAAAAAAATAGTCTCTCCAACCAGCAAAAAGAAACCCCAAACCAAACTTCAAATAACTTTTGCAGCAGCTTTACTGACATAGCTTTTAAGTTTCTAAGAAAAATGACTGTACTGCTGAAAGAGAGACCCCTGGTTTCTGCCAAATAACAACCAATAAAGAAATCTCTATTCCTATCAGAGGATGAAAAGTTCTCAGAACAAAGCCATGCTATTTCCAACTTCGCCAAATACTAGCGTAAGTTTATTTTCCAAGGGAACTTATCCAAGGCAAAGCAGTTTTCCTAGGAAAAAAAAAAAATTCTACTAACTTACGTCAAACAACAAGGAAAAATAACAAGCAAATTCCTGAACCTTGATTACCAGGTCATAAAACTCAAAGGAGGAGAACAGTTTCCTCAAAACCAGAAGAAAATGTGGCAGACTTTCTTCAGCGAGAGCTTGCGTGTTCAAGGCATGTTTGTACTATATGAGAAAGAAGCAAGAAGAGCCTAAAAAAAATGGTGACTCTAGGGAAACCATTGTAGAAAATGTCTGTCTTCATAGTTCAGTAAGTGGCCCTGTGCTTTAGGGAAGCTGTGACAGGGAGCTGCAACAGCACTGTGTCTTATGAAAAAACTTTGCATACCTGAGCATTCCCAAGTGTACTATGCCTGCTTTCCTGCATATTAATTCCTTACAGTTTACAGTGCAGGACTGAAGAAACTTCAGAGCCTTATCCCAGAACGTTTCCATGCAGTATGCAAACACAAGCGATGTGTTTTAATTGGCAGACTCCAGTGACCTGTGCTCTGACAGTACAGGATGCAGCTGAACGTGTCACGAATACAGAGCAACAAGTTCAACACACATACCATTGTGCAGAGACCACATGCCCAAACAGAGAAATTTAAAATAGCTCTTGAATGTTTTGAAACCAGGCAGAACAAAATCTGCTCTTCACTTATATGAGTGAATTTAGTCAGTAGAGAATGAGTAGAGGATGCTTTCCATCTCTACTCCCATCCCAGGGACCCATCAAAAATGGTTCCAGTTTGAGACTCCAAAGAGCCAGGAAGATGTTCTGACCTGGAAGTTAGCTTTGGAGGTTTTTCAGGCTCCTAATTCTGTCTCAAATGCTGTGAACTAGCATTAGCAAATACCTGCGAGCCTACCATTTGTTATGGAAGATGGAAGTTATTTTGTTTTCCATGCTTCCTTTAACAAGAATGTATTACACCAATCCACCACTCCCACACCTTCAAGCAGCAGAGAATGGCAAGCTTATAAAAATGCTTCCAAGGGCTTAGTTCCCTTTAACCATACCCAGCTCCTGTAATTAATATCAGTCAGGATAATTTCCTGTGTATACATTATTTTCTGTACTAAAATAAAAACCAACACTTCAAAGGACAGACTGCGCTGTATAGGACTACTCAAAACCAGAGTTATGAATCTATGTTCAAAAACCATAATCCTGCTACTGAAAAGTATCCATCTTTCTTTATACTTAATTTACCATTCTTTACAAATGGAAGTAATGAAAGAACATGCGTGGTTGTCTGCATCTTCTTTATGATATATAAAATACTGTGTTTACTGCTGCTTTAGAAATATAAGTTTTCTTTGTTTTTTGGTAGTGGTTTTGTTTGGCAATTCTCAAGATGGCAGAAAAACTGTAGTTCTATTTAAATTAAGATGGCAAAATACAAATATTTTCACACAAAATATCAGAGTTTGCTGAGGTTTCTCTTTTTCATTTTTTAAATAAAAATATAATGAAATTCTAATGAGCTAATGCCTATAATTTGCTCTTTTATTATCAAAGAAACCAGACAAATTCGGAAGGAATAAAAAACTGTACCTAATAAGGTTTCTTTCTGGATTAAGTTTAAGGAACTTAAAAAATTTTACCGAAGAGGGCCATGAGCAACCTGAAGTTTGACCTTCTTTGAACAAGGTTTTGGGCTCTCTGCTCTTCAGAGATCACTTATGTGGTGGTTTGAACCTGAGCTGATGGACAGTTGTTTAGACCAATAACGCTTCTCGAAATCTTCATATTTAAACCGTGTGGAAGCCCGGGAAGCTCTCTTCCTTCCGGCCCTGGGACAGGTAACTGGCCTGCTCGCTCGGCCTGGCGGGCGGGGCTGGGCCTGGCCAGGCCTGACCACTCGGCCCTGGCAGGGGGAGCCGGGCCACGACCAGGGGCTCCGTGTAGGCCAGGATGGCCTCCCTTCTCCGGTGCGGCCGAAATGAACTTTTACAGCTCCGGCCGAGACCAGCTTGGCAGCGTTGCCCAGCAGAGATCGTGTGACCAACAGAGAGATAAGTTCCAGCTGCAAACTCTGGGTAAGATTAACCCCTTCTCAACTGTAAGTGCCCCAGAAGAGATGAGACCTGCAAACATCAATCCTCTCCCAGAGAGAGAAAAGGGAAAGGGAAAGGCACATAAACAGACACCATGGTAGTGACACCAAAGTCAGTGAAGAAGAAAGAGCTGAAGCCCAGAGAGAGGAGACAGAGGAGATGCTTTAAACCTAAAAGCTGAAATTCTTTTGT
>VZRQ01009254.1:183324-226329 GCA_013397975.1 Machaerirhynchus nigripectus | reverse complement strand
GCGGCTGTTGTGCTGTGATGTGGAAGCCACGAGAAGACTCCTTCTTGTGAAGTCCCATAACATGGGCAAAAGAGGCTCCTCTCCCTAAATGAACTGATGAAAGACTATCATAAAGTTGGTAAACTGACTGAAATAATACCAAGTTTGTGCCTTTATGTTGTAACTGGGAGGAGGAAGGAGGATGGGGAGAAGTGCTCTGAAGGTTTGTTTTGACGATTATTAATCTTTTTTTTTCTTTTAGTTCTATTCATAAACTTTATATTCTTGGAGTTTGAAGCCTGCTTTGCATTTCTCCTATTCTTATCTCACAGAAGGTAAAAATGCGAACCAACCCACTACAATTTATGATCCATATGAGTCTAAATAGAATGGCTATTTCTGTTTAATCCTCTATCTAAATTAATTGGTTAAAAATATCCAATCATGTTCAGAGTAAGGTTGAAACATCAACTTACTCCCAGTATCAGTACAACTATAATAACCTCCATACGATGCTGTGTCTCATGCTGCGGTCATATCCTTGTTTTCTTTCTTGCTTTACCTTTATGTTTTAAATTAACTTCTATTTCATTCAAATTGCTAGCAAGACTGGAAAGAAAATCTTGATTTGTGAAATATTAATTGTCTGTGTCTTCTCAACTAAGGACTGAAAAATGATAAATGCAAGCTTTTTGCTTCTTTCAACAAATTATCACTACCAACCACATTAACAACAACTATTATTGATTAAATTTATAAGATTAATATTTATTTCTACATTCTGTATTGATTTACTGGGCTGAGACCTAACTTCAAAATTGTGAAAAAAAATAAGCTAAGCTGCAGAAAATGCTAGCATGCTCAAACTAGGAGCATAAAGGTAATTAAGATGTGGTGACTAGCACATGTTTGTGCTTTTACTGGCATACAATGGATGCATGCCAGCACAGCTAGTTTGGTTTTGTTTTGGTTTTTTTTTCTTCACGAACACAGCTGTTTGCAATGAATCAATTCTTATAATTTCCCAACTGACCCATAATGAAGGAGAGCAGCCAGCTTCAAAGTAGAGTTGTATCAAAGTATCCTTCCTTAATCCGTGTTTGTGGGACTACCTTTGCAGTAAGTGTGTTTTGTGAAGGTGAAACTGGAAATGCACGTCTGCAGACACGCATATGTGTGTGTGTTCTTTCTACAAAGAAGAAATGCAAAATGACATTGATGGCGAATACATGAAAATTATATGATGAACCATCTCTAAGAGTGAGGTCCTGGCTTGGTCGCATGGAAGTCCAATCAATGGTATGATGAACATATCATTATATTATGCTGTCCACAACGTAATCTGAATATAATTCAGATCCTAGGATTTTAAAAGCTTTTTGAAAGTAACATTCATGCATTACACTTCACAAAAAGTTTTCAATTTATATCCCAGTGAGGACAACCAGGAAGCTCCCAGTGCCACCAGAATAGGTAACAGCAAGATTATTTACTTGTTTGAAAGAAAAAATGCTTGGATATTTCATAGCTACTTGATATCATACCTAATATCACCTTCTGTAGACCATGATAATTATCATGAGAACTGAAAATCTGAGTATCAGAAGAGAGGAATACACAAGATTAGGCCCATTTCTACCTTTCTCAATTGGTTTAGTACAGACAACTGATAGGTCAGTAGCAGTTTTCAGCTTCAGATCACTACTCTGACAGGTTTTTCTACCCAGAGAAGTGAAGCTACTTCTGCTGTATTTAACCGAAAAAGCCAAAGACTCATGTTCTGATTAGATGAAGCAACAGTAACAATACAGTATTTTCTGAAGAACATCAATACTTTTCCTGTGATTAAAATAAAGCTTTTCTTAGGTCAAATATAGGCAACTGCAATGTGGTATATGCCACAGATTCTAACAGCTTAAACAGACACCTGAGTTTACGAAATAGATACACAGATACTATATTCTGTTTGAAGTACTAAAAAGGGAACATCAGTCAATGGTACATCAGTCAAAAGACTCATGTATGTGGTTTGACCTTCATGGCAAAGCTAGAACACAAAGGAGTTGCCCAGCCTTTGCCTGAGCTTTTGTCTGTGGCTTTTGATGATCATGGACAGATCATATTTCCTAAAGAACTCCACAGCGGCTCATTTAAAGGAACTCCATGAATCAATTTGCAGCAAGCTGTAAATGTTGCTCCTTTGAAGCAGCCAGAATTCCTTTGAGAATGTCTCATCTGACAAACTCTGGATACCTGTCAATCACTTGCCTAGGAGTTTAATGATATGAAGGCCAAAAAAGAGAAAAACTTACCCAGAAAAGAGTTGTTCAGTAAAAAGCTATCAGACCTGACCCACACTGCAGATCCAGAATACAGCATGTAATCAATCTGTATTGCAGAGAGTTAATAATGTTCTTGCATCCATTCTACTCGGGTAACTTTGTGATGCAAGCAAGGGCATTTAGCTTTGAATTGAGCATCCAAAGAGATCTTTTGGCAGTCTGAGTAAGAAAAGTTGATAATACCAAGAATTAAGTGGAATACATACTATGAGAAAAGTCATATATTTTTAACTGCCCCAACAGTGGAAATTTGCTGGTGGCATTAGAGATGCTATAAAAAAGAATGATACTGTGAGTGTCTGAAATATATTTGGCTAATAAGCATTTTTAATGTGTAACATATTACATGTTTTTCTTTAGCTCTGTGGTAATGTGTTTCCTAAGAAAGAGCAGTATATCTGCATGGATTGGGATATAATACTGAAACACAACCCTGCAAGGAGAACCCACAAGCCTAGGCCCAACATTCTTATGACATGACCAGCCTTAAAGGTGGCAAAAATATCTGAGAGACTTTACACAGGGAAACCAGTCCATGTTGGGTTGTTGAAATTCCTCAATGGAAATCATATTTTGTGCAGCATTTCTCAAGTACATGAAGATAGGGAAGAACCTTTATTTGGTATCACTTTAACAGATGAATTGGAGCAGAAAGGAAAACGTAAGAGGCACAAACAGGTCCCTTTTCTCCAAACTGTTTTGACAAAATTCAGTGGTAAGAAATTACTTTAATTACTTCACATATTTTAAGTCAGAGGTAACACTGGCAACAGCCCATTAAAAGGCGACCTGAGTTATAACTCAGTAAGAAAATAAAAGAAAAAAAGAAAATAAGTACATTCCAATGTTTCCTCTCTTAGTGTAAGCCACATGGGTTACGAAAAATTTCTTTCTACAACCTCAGCTATTTTCCAGGGGACCAAGAGGGTGAAAAGAAGCCTAGAGGTACAAAGCGATTTTTAACAGGCAATAATATCTCATTATCTCAATGCTACAATAATGTACAGTGTCATGGGAAATAATATTCCTTCAAGTGAAAATGCAACCCTACACATTGTAGTCTTCAATTAAGGAGTTGGAGAGAGGCAGGTGTTGGGAGTCACAGCCATAAAACAGTTATACAAAACCATAGATGTCTCAATAGATATTTGTTTACATTAGATTTGCTTTCTGATATTTCAACATGGAGTAAAAGACTGGAGTTGGAGAGGGAAGGTAAAGACTGACAGAAAATGATGAATGAAACTTATCCTGAAGAACAACTCTGTAAGAAAGGCATAACATATTTAGAAAAGCCATTATTTCATATCAACAGGAATCAATTAGCTGCGGATTATATGGTTGGATTGGTCATCAGCTGCTGTATCTGCATTATTATAGATCTTTTTTCACAGCATGAGTTTAGCAAAAAAGACGTGAGTGAAGGCAGTTGGAGTTTTATGATTTTGGAAGTAAATCAGTGAGACCTAAATTTCAAGGGGACCACCTTCCTATGAGCTTCTGGAAAAACAAACTCTGAACACTGACATGAACCAGAGAGAGCATAAACTACTCATTTCAGTCCCACTAGAGTCCACTTAACTCCCCTTTCTGAACAGATAAATGAGTGACTGCAGCGATGATAAATTAGTTCAGCTCTCAGCAGTCACAGTGACAAAAGCAGCAGAATTCACATTTAGGATTATTTTATATAAGCAATATCATGGACATTTAAAGAGAGTGAGTCTCTTTCATGGTGATTTGATCTGCTTCACACGTGGGGTGCCTTGAGAAGCTGCAGGCTGCTCCTTGCAGCTGCGCTCCCAGAGACTCCTGCTGGACTCATGGTAGTTGCTGACAAAGAGTTTTGCTACCCACAAAGCAATACCACCACTGTATGACAAACTAAGCCACCAAAAATACCTCAACTGTAGCAATGATATTTACTGCCACTGGAAATACTGGATTTTTCCCCAGTCCTGGCTAAGGATACAATGTCAGAATAACTTTCCTTTATGTCCACCCTTCTGAAAAGTGTCCCTGTCTTCTACACAAGCTAGTGCAACTGTTGGAAGATAGAGAGCTGTAAAAAGAGATTTCTGTCTTCTTACTCTTTTAGAGGACTTGATATTGCTGTGAGCATTTAATAGGCTTTTCTACATGACCAGTACTTACAAAGTAACTCCCTTACCTTTCTGCCAGGAAGAGATGGATGCAAACACTAATTTTGAAAAATTGGATGAAGCTGAATCAGAATAAATGTTTAAGACCCAGCTTCACCTGTAATATTCTGAGTCTGTGTTATCCCGATATTGATCTGAAACCTTACTTTTCACATTTAATGGTAGGTCTTGGTGAGACATTTTACTGAACTGGATGTTACAATACTGACATATTAGACAAGGACAGAGTTGCGAAGCATTCTTTTGCCTTTGTTTTACTGCAGTGGAGAAAAGAAGTAGCAGAATATTTTATAAAATTAAAGTACTGTGTTGTGCATCACATGCAGTGATTTGTGAGACAAACCCACACATTAAAAGCTACAACTCTACCATAGAAGTATTTTTTCAAAGTCTAGTAATAATTCAAACCATATAACCAAATGTTCCAGTCCATTTTGATCTACTTCCATCACACATTCCTAAGCCATACTGTAAATCCCATCCAAAACAACAAAAACCACAAAACAAAAACTCAAAAACCCCACCAAGAAATCTGAAGGTAATCACTTTGCAAGCCTTTTTTATTTTGCTATAAAGTCAAGCTTTTGGAAAGCTTTCAAGACAATGCTAATTCTTGAATAAATGCCACTACAAACTTTGCAAACTTATAGGACAGTCAGACCGATTTCTGGAGAGAGAATGAGCAAGTGTCCAGCTGAACAAACCACAGTTCCCTCCTGCCCCACTCATATCCTTTTTCTCCACACAAAAGCCAGAAAACAAATTCCTTGTGGGTAAAGTGAATGCTGACTGATTGCAGGTTGTTTTTTTTTATTAAATTTGCCACCTTGACAAAACCTGCCCATTTGCTCTATCTCTGTGTGCAACCAACTGCTTTTCTGAAACACTTTCGAATTCCCCTTACTGCCAGGATCACGGAATGTTTTACCTATTAGGCTCGAATCCCCCTGGCCGTGACATTATTCAAATACTGCTGATACAATGGTCTCCACATACAGCTGCTTCTGCTAACACATACCAGGAGGAATTTTATTGTGACAGCTTATGAAAAAATTTACATAATCAAAGGAAATGTGCTAACACCTTAAGTGTCCAGTATCGAGTACTTCATCACAGCACAACACCTACAGGAAGTGCCTGTGACATCCACAAGTACTAAATGAATCCATTAGGATTAGTGGTATTAAAATGAATACCAGATGCATTAACAAGGGACTGCACAAAAAAAATGCTGCACAAATGTTTGCATCCCAATCCCAGCTTTCAAATAACATCAGCATATTACCCTAAAATCATTACTTTGCTATTCTAGTTCCTTTCCTAGGGAGCTCTAATGATAGTTCTTGCCCTACAGTGAATTCATATTGCATCTGGCACAGGAAATTTGGCATTTCAATTTACATAACTGTTTTCAATTGCACAAATTTGCTGTTCCCTAATTCTCAGCGTACTTTGAACAACAGTTTTCAATGCTTGACTAAGAAAGAGCAAAACTGAGCCAAACAAGTTTTCTTTCCCTCCCTCCCCTTCTGTCAGTAGGTTCTTGTGCTTTTTCAAATGAAGATAAAAGAAGGTTGAATGTCAGATTTCAAAGAAGAGAATTTGTCCATCATTTTGCCTAGTTTAATTTGGATAGCTGGGACTGACTGATAGAGACTCTATCACGTATTACAAGGGAGAACTGCAGCCTGGGTGAAAATCCAGACACCAAAAAGTAAGACATTTCCCAAGAAATAGTGTTCTCCTTTATGTTAGATCAAAAGAGACAGATAAATTATAGTATTTCTATGAGACCAAGAAAAATCAGTACAGATTTATTATTAACTGAGTTTGAGTTGAAGCTATGGAAGGCAGATGTGCTTCTCTAGGGTATGTCCAGTTCCAAAGTGTACACATTGAAGGAGTAAACAATGAGTGAACAATGACACTACACTACACACCATCCATATTAATTAGTAGGGTGGGATTTAGAATGAAGACAACAAAGGTGGACTGGAGAAGAGGAAATGTGACACATAAAAATAAGTCAAGCTCTAAGAAGCTGCAGATCCTCTAGCCTAATCTAGTGGTAACTGAAGTCCTCTGAGTGCTTGTAAATCAAAGGCAATACCACTATAGTGTGACCCAGGGTTTCAGCTCACACACTGAAGCTATTTACATTTCTTGAGAGAGAAACAAAAAGCTGACATGGGAAACTTGCAGAAAAGTACAGCTGTGGAAAAGGAGAGGCAGGCTAATCCTAGCTTTGTTGCCAGTGTCTGTTATTAGGAGCAGCAGTGATAACATTATCTCTTCTGGTTGCCATTGACATCCATAGTTTATGAACATGTTGCTCAATTGTCCAACACTGGCTGCTGTGATACATTCCATTTTTGTCATTACCTGCCTCTGGCAAGACACCTAGTGTTTGTAGCAGTCATTCTCCATGAGTGATTCTGGTATCTGAGATGCGAGGAAACAACGTGGCTTCTGAACAGGGCGTGTCCTCAGTAAAGGGAGCCAGCACCATCTTCCTCCACTCAGAGGAGTCTATTAATAGAAAAGACGAAGCCACAAAGTATGGTCTTTCCTAGCAGCTCCCAATGAGATTTGTAGTTCTCCTTGCTGAGGCAAGAACACAGAATTGACAAGAAACAGAGCTCAAGGGAATACCGTTTGGCAGAACTACACTGTCGCAATGTACAGACACATCCAGTGTCTCCTGCCCTTTCTGAGGATAGAAACAGTAGCCATGGGGTGGGCTGGGGACACAGAGACAGCAGGAATTTCCACACAGAGGAGAGAGGAGGAGCTGAGCTCAGTCGAACGAAACACAATGCCAAATTTCTCAAGTACATCTAAGCCACGGAAAAGACAGGAACCACTGGTCTATGCAAATCCCTTCTGTCATCCTGAAACCTTCTTGGCAGCCTGACCCTTCCTTTTCTTTCTGCTTTTATTAACTGCTGCCACCATTCCACCCACTACAGCTGTTCGGCCATCTCCTGTTGCCCACTCACTAGTGTGTCCCAGTCCCTTCCTTCTCCTGGCATTTGTTGCTACTTCCCACTGCCCAGAAGGAAAACATGCCAGTCACTGGCTCAACAGGTTTGGGAAGAAATTAGAAGGGCAGATTCGACCTTTCAGCCATTATGTGTCAGAATTAGAGAGAAAACCACAGACCACAATGATATGTAGCATAATTATGGCTTTCACAGATTTTACTGCTTGATTTTTCCCAGCTTGTTTACAAATTCACTGAACAGAATATTCCAATTCCATCCTAAAGTTCAATCAAAGTAAACAGTTTTAAGAGCTCTTGAGATAATAATTTTGAAGAAAAAAATATATTGCTTTACTTAGACACCGTGCAGAAGGTGGTACAGTATAAACACATAGAGGTTTCTCGACTTCCTAATAATTGAATGTAGAGAGTGCACCCTGGAATATGTACATAAATGCTTGTGTGTGCAGTGTTTTGGACTCACTCTACTCATTTAAAATAAGTACAAGTTCCCGTTTGCATCAGAGAGGTCTTTGAGTTACAAGGTAAGAGCAAAATATTCCACCATTAAAGCAAAATACCACAAAGGATGGGAGAATTGAAGCTGCATTAGCTGTTTTATCCCTGTAGTTAAAAACAAGAAAAATGTATCCAAACCCCAGAGTCTGTGTTGAGTCTACTAATGTCACTGCCAATAAGAGTTAAAATTTCAGTTCCTATGTTTGTCTTCTTTGGATACATTTCAGACTACTTTTGCAATATATGCTCTGACAGGGAGGTCTAAGAGAGCTGCCAAACTCCTTTTCCCCCATACTCACAAAACTACGAATAATCACCTCTCCCTTAACCCTCTTAATTTTTTGATATTATGGAAGCAAAAATAAATTAAATAATTTTTTAAAAAAGAGAAAGGAATAGAACAGAAAAACCAAAGCAGTTGTCAAGTGTTATCACTTTCAGAACAGCTAACAAAAAATTAAAAGTTACGACTATTTAAAATGGCTGCAGCACTTTGAGGCGTGGTTCTATAACTGAAATTCATTTCCAAATCGTTCTGTAACTTCAGTGGAATCAGTAGGATTTGGATGAGTTTGATGCACTACATTCATAAAATATATGAACAATCACAGTAGTGTCTACCATTCGTAAGATTTTTTTACAATTCTTGCTTAAAGAAGATTGGAGCTTGTAAAACTGGAAAAATATGATTTACAAGATTTCATTAGTTTATAGATGCTTAACATTTAGGATTATGCATTTCCATGTTCCTTCATATTCATGAAATACAATTCTATACTTGATCAAATCCTGATTCAGAAATGGCATAGGGAGAATCCACTTCAAAATATTTAGAAGCCCCCTAAAATTATAATTTCAAAGAGAGCTTGATGAAATAATCTATGTTTATGCTAACTTTTTTGGGCAGAAAGAGACAAGATTAAGCAATCAATATCTTCATAAGTTTAAAAGCTTGTATATATAGAACCAGTTACATAAAGTTGTCATAAAAGGCATAGTCTTTAGACATGGATTTAAATAGCTCACATCAGCCTGAATGTAAGCTGTGCCAGGCACTCACAGGCAGAATTGCATGGGGAATGATCCGTTTTTCTTTTTTATGCCTTCTGAACAACAGGTACAATCACACAAAAACCCCCCATTTGAGTCTTTACACGTGTCTCATCCTTAGATCTAGAAGCTGAATGTCAAAGAGAGTATATCACAAATCTCCATTGCACTGTTTGTTGCTCTCTCTGTAGAAAACAGCTGTTAATAATTAATCCATTTTGGTGTTACCACACTTTCTTTTCTGCAGCTCTCAGAAGAGCAACATTTACAGGATGTTTAAATAAACTTACTGGTTTAGTATGAAAAAAAGGGTATAGTTTGAAGGGCACTAGACAAGTATTAAGCCAGTGAAAGACTGTGTCCAGAGCCTAAAGCAGACACTACCAAATACTGTTGGTTTCTGGTTTTGTAATATTGAATAATTATGGCTTGAATTCTTCCAAATGGAAACAACATCAAACACTTAATCCTGCTTTTAGAAGGTTTCTATACTGCCTAGCAAAACCATTGCATTGTGTATACCTCACTGGAGTCTTATAAAAGAAAAGTTGAAGAAACAGAAAGAAATTCCACACTGTTCTCTAAGCTTATCCACTTTGGTTCGTATTTATTTTTCCATTATCATAGCTGTTATTATTATCACTTCTGTGTAAGCATTGTCTTCTCCACTCCCCACCTCAGGTTATTGTAACAAAGTGCTGACTGACAGTTGGAGATTTCCAAAATTAACCCCAAAGAGATGAGCAACCCCAAGAGCACAACTCTTGACAAGCTTTTCAGCAGGCACTTTCAGATGGTCTTGTGAAACAAAGGGCGACTTTTGATAAACCTTACCCAGAATGAACTGAAGTGCTTCAGTGAAAGTCAAAAAATGATCTTTTACTGAAGAAGAATGGAACTCTGAAAATCTGTTTAAGTAAGTTCTGCTTATAAGCTACACTGTTTTCAAGGTGAGCATTTAATCAAAGGAACATGAAGAGAGAAGGTGTCACTCTAAACATGAGCTAAACAACCACCCACCTAAGGGTGCTACTTGTGGCTGCTGTCTCTCAGACCAGTGCTGCCATTTTGGGAGGTATAATGAATGAGGAGACTGAAGAGAGATGAAGATCAGCTCATAAAAACCCAAAACAATCAACAACACAGCAACAAGATGCCGAGGCTTGTGAGACTGCACTGTAAAGATTCAAAGACAGCTAAAACATACGAAAGAAAGTACCTGGTCAAGGGAGCCCACTAACATGTTTGTGGAATTTCTGCCCTTGCATACATTACTGAGAGTCAAAAATGCCCAGTCTAAGCTATATAAAATATATATACTGAGGGCAATCCAAAGTTAAGGAGAGTTCCTTGAAGAACAGACCAAAGAAGGATATGATGATCAACCCCACATTTTGATCTGGAGAGAACTGCATCAACAGAGATGACAACTTCAGCAACAAAGTATCAAATCCACTATATTTAACATCAGCAAATTTAATAAGCTCTTTATATGAAGAGGGGTCAGTTGCTGCAACAGTTCTCTTCAGTTCTGATACACTGTCAGTGGCTCAGCATAATGCTAGAACAAAAAACAGCAAAAGTAATAATGCAAAACTGAGTTCCAACTGCTTTGCAAAAGAAAGATGGAAAAATGTGTAGAAATTCTGCCTCCCATAATCCCTCCCAATGCCAATAAAGAATAAACCTCTTTTCCCCACAAGACTACACTTATATGCCAAAATAATTCAAAAGAAAAATCTTGTGCAATCCCTTCAGTTGTAAAAATGACATAGCTGCCAGCAGATGAAAGAACTAAAGCAGAAAGAACAAAATTATTAGCAGCAGAAAGACAGTCATGGACTAGCAGGACACACCCTCATGGTCAGTAGTGCAGTAGTTCTCCTGCCAAACACTTTGGGCATTATAATCTCTTGTTTTTTCAGTCTACACCTTCTTTGGATTTCTCTTCCCAAGAAATATTGAGTGCATGGTAAAAGGGGTGCATTAGGCACATTAGTTTACATTAGGGCAGCTCCATTAGTCATCAGGTATCCGACAGATCAAAGTGATTTTGTCTCAATGCCTTAGATATCTCCTTGATTACAGAGAGAGCTTGACTTCTCAACCTCTGCTTTTTAAAACTAGTTCTAGGGGCTCTTACTGGGCAACAAATAACAACAAAATCTGTCTATTAGGATTAACTTTATAATTACCTGTTGGCTGATTTTATCCTGGGCAATGAGAAGCAATGATCTGCTGTAGAGAATTGTCTTAAAATTTGCCTGTGGTTCTTATTAACTGCTACATTTTAAAGAATTATCTATGTTTTTTCCAGCAGTAAACTTGTAAAAAAAATTATTAAAATAAAATTGCCTCATGACTTGCACCTTGATACTTGTTTGTATTAATCCCAAAATGCTCCACTTAACTGGAAATCCATAGAAACTCTTTCAGTGTTTTATGTATTTCAGTTCTTTTTTAAATGTTAAAAAGCTTCTCTGCCATTTTCTAATTTTTTTTACCATAAACAGGTATGTTTAAATACTGAATACTCTTTTGAGATTTTTTTTGTTACTTGTGGTTTTCTATTCCAGCTTGTGAGCAGTTTTGCAGATGGTATTCATTTTTAAGCTTAAGTGAGGTGATCTTTTATATTAGTACTGTTCACGCTTATTCGTAACTGGCTTTCTTTCAACAAAATAGAGAATTTGTATGCTCTGTTCAACTAGTACATAATGTACAGGAATTTTTCTTTATAAGAGTCAGGAATTCCAGCCAAATTCAATCTCTATCTAAACATTTGTCTGCACTGTTCTGTTGTTTATCCCACTCAAAGAGAGATGAGGTGCAACTGGTGAAGAGGTGAAATTAGACCATTGCATATGAGTTAATTAAGTAAAATAGACATGTTCAAGTGAAGGATGATGTTCAAGTGAACACTGCTCATAGAGATATTGGAAAACGTATCCAAGGCATATAGCTTAGACTAACAAGAGACATAGGTGCTGCTGTTTTAAGTAAAACAGCAATTAAAAACTCTGTGAACCTGTAGGTGTACACAAAGTCAGCACTAGGAATTCACCTGTATCCAAATTCAGAACAAACCCAGAAAATAAACAACACTAACTACAGGTGTGGTCAACCTTTAACCACAGTTCTCTGTCTTAAATTCCTCAGCCTTAGAATTTGTTTTTTTTACCAATATGAAATACACGTGCTGGGGAATTCAATGCTCCTAAATTATTTGACTTACCTGCAGTGCACCAACCACTAGATGGGAGAACGGTGAGGAAAATGGCTTTGTGTCAATTTCTGTAAGCAGTCACACAACTATTTGAAATCCAGAATTTTGTAAGTGTGGTATCTCTGCATGAAACCGCTCACAAGCCTAGCAGCTAGAGTGAGAAATGCTTGTGTTGCCAGAGTAGGGCATGGTATGGAACCAACGGAGAAGAAAAGGTGAGAGCCTAAAGATACCTGTTCAGGTCTGTGTTGCAGTGGATGTTGATTTCTGTGGAGATGTGGGTGTCCCCTGGGAACGTCATGGAGTACAGAATCTGCAAGAGTACTTCATCATTACAGAGGTTATTCAAGGGGCCCCCTACTTTCCATAAGTTGTCCCCACAGCCAAAGTGCAGAATGAGCTGGGCACTGAGTGCTTGAGGGTGAGCTGGAGAGGGACACTGAATGCACAAATATGTGATGAATATTTTAGGTTTCTATTTCTTCTGGCTGCAATCTCAGAATGTTAGTAAAGTCTGCATTCCTGGGACAGTTAAATATCACTCCATTTTTTTTTCCTGAGGATTAGGCTTCAATTCTCAAAAAAGTCTGGGCAGGTGGAAATGCTGTAAAACCTCTCCACAGATCTGAAATCCAACCAAATTTTGCCAAGAGACATTTGTCCGCTTAACATCTATCCATTCTTTCTGTTGGAGGAAATATTTTTAAAGCACTGCTCTGCTTCACCCCAACCCTAGAAAGAAGGCAAACCATGCTGGAAGTCCCCAAGTGAAAGGCAAGATGCTAAATATGTGATGACATACTATTATTCAGTAGGAACAATCAACATACCAAGAAGTACAACATACTAAATTCTCCTATTAGTCTGAGTTACAGAAGCAATTGGAAAAGTAATCTCCTGGGAAAACCACTCCATTAACCTTGCATAACATGGCAAAACCTGTCTCAATTTTTAATCCCTAACTTTCAGGAAATGTGGCTACATGATAGCAGTAAATGTTTGTGTCAGAGCTAAAACTAAACAAACGTCAATGGAGCTGAATATGTTGCAGTTTCCACTTTCTATTAGCCTGGCTGGTGAGGGTATGTGGCTGCCTGCAGTACAGCCTGACAATCACAAGCATTTTGCTGTGGTTGAAATGAATATTTTTTTTTCCCCTATATTCAACAGACTGGCAGCATGCCTATGGTATTTGAAATAAAGGAGGGAATTTCTATCCCTTTTAGCTTTTTGCCTCTCACACAGAATCTAAGTCAATTACTTTTGTTCATGCTCCTGAGGGTCTGTAGGTTTTCTTATGTAGACTTGCTTATGTCACTGCCCTGTCACCAAAACTTAAATGACATAGCATCTGCACCCATTCACCATATTTTGTCCTGACGCTGCACTAGGATATGACAAGCATAAAAATAAAGCTCCAGTTAAAGCTCCAGTTGCTTGGCTGGTAGGTTACATTAACACAGACTCTTTGAGATATCTTTGAAATAGGTGCAAACAGGTCCTAGGGAATATAGTAAAGTATAACATTGTGCACCATTTGTGCATCAGTTCAGTGTACTTTCAGTGATGGCACAGAGAGCAAGGGCATGCTTTGTTAGCTTAATATTTTTAGAAGAAGAAGCAGGAGATTTTGGGTTGAATTTTTACTTTTCAAGGTCATAGACATCATGTCTTTTCTTAAACTTTGTATTTTACATTTCATCTTCTTGACTATGACTCTTCTATAGCTAGCAGTCTGCCTCCTTCCAGAATCATACTGTGAAGGGAACTGTCCAACTTGATTGCGCCCAGAAATCACACACAGAATCACCAGGTTGGAAGAGACCTTCAAGATCTCCGAGTCCAACCTATGCCCTAACACCACTTCAACTAAACCATGGCACTGAGCGCCACATCCAATCTTTTTTTAAACACATGGTGGCTCCACCACCTACCTAGGCAGACGATTCCAGAACTTTATCACTCTTTCAGTTAAAAAAACTTTTTCCTAACATCCAACCTAAATTTCCCTTGGCTCAGCTTAAGACTGTGTCCTCACAGAGAAAGGATGCAATTCATGATAGTAGGAACATCACTGTTGGTGTCAACAGAAAGTCAGTGCTAAGACAAAGCTGGCAGATGGAAGCCAGACAAATCCAGAATTGGAAAATACTACAGTTGGCTGCCAGTGTGAATTACTTTCAGGTGGTCAGGTTCATCCCTAATTAAGATGGCACCCTCAGCATGCAATCTTAATGAGCCCTCAGCAAAGGCATAATGAGTCCTAATTCTCAGCTTGCATAGTTGCATTTCTCAAAGTGGGCTGGTTACTATGCAACAAGTGAGGCATATCAAGGATCTTGCACTTGCTAAGTGAAGTGGGAGTCAGATGAGATTAAAAATTTGATTAGTTCATTTATGTGTGCCTGTTTTAAAAGAGTCTGAGAACAAAAAGAGCTAAAGTTCACAATTTATCCTATCATTACGCTGGGGAAGTTTTGTTGTTTACATGGAGTTTATCTTTATAACATTTGAAAAGATATACAGGATACACAAATCTTCCTGTAAGTCTTGAATTTATTTAATATCAGAACTCAGATAAACGAGAATAAAAACGGACTTCCAGCACAGTTGTCTTGTAGTTGAGTGAGCTTTATAACAAGGCTTCAATAAGGAAGCTTTGCAAGGTAGTATAAAAGTCAGGTCTCTTGTAGGGATGCCTGGCCAAGGGACTACAGGGCTATCAAGAAGAAGACCTGGCCATTCCTGGCTGAGCCACAGAATTGTTCCATTGTCTTTAGAAAAGCTATTTTTGCTACTGCAAGTAGAGCCAACTAAGTAAAAGTACCTACACAGTCTCATTGCTGTTTACTGTCTATGACACCAAAATAGATTCCACGTCTCATGGGCATTTTATGACAGCTGTTGTTTACAACATCCTTGAGCAAAGTGGCCTTCAAAGGTGTTCGTTAACATGATATGGTTAGTCATAGTCAATTCTGAGATGCAAAGGTTTGTCCAGTAACTGACCTACAGCTTTTAAAACAAAAAAGCCATTTAAACTTCAAATCCCATTTGAGAACCGCAGATGCTACTTTATATGAATAAAAAAATGCAATTATTATATTTAAACTGTGTGGGTAAGCACACTAGAAAGGTTACCTTCTCCCAAAGTATAATAGTAGCTCACATAATGATGAACATACCTAATTTACCTTACCACATAACAAGTGTCTAAAGTAGCACTAAGCAATAAGGGGTTTAAGTCTGGTGTCCTCCAAAATGTTTGTTCATAGAACAAGAATGAATTTTAACAGGGATCCAGATTATTATCTACTCAAATTACTGGGAGTATTTGGGTTATAGATACAGTAAAACTTTTGTATGACCTTCATGGTATGAAAAAAGTTGCTTACATTGTTTGCTGTGACCACAAGATTGCTTACCTTGCACTTTGTCAAAAATACTGGATTGCTTCTGATTATCACTCATTAATATTTTCTTATAGGTACCAATACCTTGAGCATTTGGGAAAACACTGCTCAGTTTAGTGAAAAATATGAAGTGCCAGGTGTTCAGCTAATGTGAATCAATGTTGAAGAAAATGAGTCTGGCAAGGGAAATTTTGTTACTATGTCCAGGCTGGTGTGTGTAAAGATACAGAACTCAGCATAATGGGGCATCATATTCCATGGCAACATAGGCTGAAAATAAATCTGATTGATTTATGAGAAATTATTCCTCCTTTTCTTGACTCTCCCTTCCCCAGTGCCTCAAGAAGCTGCCAATGCAAGATATAAATGCCACAAAGAGTTTCTGGCATTCACAGTATTCTGACCTCTCATAGATGTGCTGAATAGTGATTTAAGAAACCCTCAGGTTTGGCATAGAGCAATCTGACTCAGCTATTTCATCCTCCTCTCCCCCTACTCAACTGCATGCGGATCTTTCTTGACATCCTTTTTCCTTGGTGTTAGGCATTGCCAGATACTAGCACACACTCTTTCAGAAATTCCTATCACTGTCAGACTTGGTTGGGAATTTTATGTGATTTTTTTTTTTTAATTATGAAATATTGAAAAAAACTGAACAAGTCATGGGAAAGTCAGTTTTGTAATGGAAGATCAAGTTTAACATATTTTACATGGTTGCAAAACCATCACATTTTTTGACATTTTCAAAAGCAGTTTATTTCCCTGGTGAAAATGACTCTTAGTTTTGAAATTAGATTTGAAATTAGTTAATTTGAAATTAGTGTATCCCTCAATTAAAGGGTTAGTAAAAAACTGCAGAGGTGAGGTTGGTGTGACAGGAGTGGGGGTAAGTGTTAGACCACAGGAAAGAAACCTTCCTGTGACTATCAGAAAGTCTTGTGACTGTGCTATGATTACATAGTTCAGCTTAAAATAAAAGCATCAGACAGGAAAAATATTGCCAAAATGGGAAGAAAAGTTTTGTATGGACAGAGCACCAAATACTCAGATTCTTGTGATACTTCAGCTAGAACTGGATGGCTTCTTAGAGGCGTCTTATACTATGCCAAAGGCCAGACTAAGTGTGCTTGCCTAGGCCTGAGAAGTGTTTCCACCCTGCTCTTAAGAGCTGTCAAGGCATGGCAGTTCTCCAGGTCCCTAGTGATTGCTGTCCAGTCTTCAGACATCTCCAGCTCTACAGACACAGATCCCAACAGAACCTTTTTAGCTATGTCAGACCTTAAAAATTAACCTCAGAAACGCTAAGAAAGCCTGACAACTCATAGCAGATGTCTTCCAAATCTATACTGAAACTGGAAGGTTCTAGAGTCGCAACAGCTGTGAGGACAGCGCATTGTTTGAGCATAATTAGTAAAAATAACTGGGCCAAGTGGATTTTATTTGTTCTTGCTAGGATCAGCCTCCCTTCTGGTGAATGACACTAACAGAAAACTTCAGTGTGATAAGACAGCACAAGACCATATTTTTCTGTTACAACTAAAACTTGTGATAAGCTCTCTTGCCTTAACCAAGTTGTAAAGACTGCTTGCTAGGACTGCTGTTTTTCCCCTTGATGAAAGCCTCACTTTGCCTGCTCTTGGCAAAGACAGTTCCAGGCACAGGCAAAATGCAAAACTACCTAAGCAATAGGGAAGGTAGCCTGCTACACACAGCTAGAAAAGGCTTGGAAAGATGGTTTGCATACAGAAGCAGCACCACAGGAAAAGCCTTGTCCTCCGCCTAGCCTAGACAGGATCACAAAAAGCAGAACTAAGGCTGTTCCTTTTGTCAAACGATTTTAGAATGAGTGGTGTAACATCTACTGCAGGGAGTTCATATCCCTCCCCAACATCAGCAGCTCTCCCTTGTGAATCCATTACTCCTTTTCTTTATCAACAGCTGGAAAAAGAAACCTATTTTTTTCCTATCTATATCTCAAGTTCATCTTATCACTTGTCCTTGTCTGTGACTGGAAAGTTTGCCTGTCATCTTTAGAACAATAAAATTCAATTTTGCCTGTAACACTGAGTGTCTCTGAGAAAGATCTGCTTTGGGAGTGAAGGGGAAACAATGTAAATAAAGTCAGCCAATTTCAATTTTCTATAAATTTCAGACAAACTTAAAAGACAACCTGCGATAACACCACTCTTCATAAGCAACTAAGTTTCTGAATCTGATCTCCTAAAATTAAAATTATGTAATTAACTAGAAATATCTACCTAAGCAAGCCATTTAATTTTGATTGCTGGAGATGTTGATGAGCTTTAGCACGTAGGTTTCAAAGATTACCATGTTTCTCCATGGACAGGTTTCTAATCCAAAGCAGACCTGAATCTCACTGAATTACTAAGGATGACAAAGAAAAACCTCCAGTATTCTTGAAATTCTGAGAGTTTGCAATACAGACATTTTATTAGCATCTCCCAAACTGCTTTCTCCCAGCCGGATGTTATAAAACCAAAGTGTAACCCACATAACTGCAACCTCAATTATTCATACGAATTAACTGCTCTGTTAAAAGGTTATTTACTGTTGGAATGATTTATTAACAGCTGATAATATATTTATTTATAAGTAGAGAGGGGAAAGCCATAGGGGATTTCAGTTTCAGAAACTACACAGTCTTATCTTGGTTTTGCCACCTGAGACACCAAGCTATTCAGGAACATAAAAACATGAGAAGTTCTACTGGCTCCAGTTTTTCTTTACTGACCTAGAAGTATTATTCCCCTTTCATTTTTTTTCTACCTGTAGAAACTATGACAAAAACTGAAATTTTAGCCCTTGCCTCATAATGCAAGTTAGAGGTTTCAAGGCATCAGTGTTGCAGCAGTGTACATAACAAAGAACGGCATGAAGTTTTGTAGTGCATATGCCAAATGCTGTCATCAATATTTCATTAGTTCCAGATTAGGAAATATCAAGCAGGAAATTACTCCCATACATGATAGAAATATTAATTGCACACAGGATCTAGTGTCCCACTACAACTCTTCCATTTACATCAGGATAATTGGACCAGCTATTTACCTCATGAGGCTCAAGAAAATTAAGGCAGCTGTTAAACTTCTGTGCTGGGGTTCATACCTCTCCTTCTCATACTTCCATGGAAGTGGTTGTTTAAGTGAGAATAAATGCAAGCTCAGAAAGCACACAGCATCACTAAACAGCACCATACATTGTGTAAAGCAGAATTAACAACCCAATCACTCCTGAGCAGCGAAACATGGAGAGCAACAACGCTCTGTGTGTCCAAATCACTGGCCCTGTGATAAGCACAGTTTAACTATGGGAAAGAGCTAAACAGCTATCCAGTGGTGTCCTTAGAGCAAAGCATACTGGAAGTATGGTACTGGCCAGGCTGGAAGAGTGTATAGTGCCCAGAATATGACAACTACATTCTATTTCCCATTTCACTGCAGGAAAACATTCAGGGATATTTGCTTCCACATAATCATAAACACTTTGAAAGTCAATTTATGCACCTACATAAAAGAATCACCTGGAAACTGTATCACCACTCCGACATGTACACCCTTGCAGCAGCTCTGATAGCAGTGAAATTTCAACTGTATCTTCTTCTCCAGATGAGCTAACTTTCAAAGGCTCAGAAGTTATTGTTGTAGTAGGAGAGATCAAAGGCCTTGCAGCAGGTGTTTAGGCAGCTGTTCCTGTCCAATTTCTGCCCAAACAATTCACAGCTGGCTATGAAAGGACCTGCAGAAGTAGCTCAGAGAGCTAGTCAAAGTTAGGGGAAGTCTTAGTTTCTCTGATTTGGTTTGTTATGGAAGAAGTAGATTATCCTTACTATTATATGGTATTTTCTATGTAATAGCAGGAGGAAGAGCTTTTCTGCTAAACACCTGAGTAGCTAAGGTCTTAGACTCAACAGCTGTGCTGAATACTTCTGAAAGACATCTTTCTGTCTGCCCAAAATGCCTACAAACACCTCACAAGGAATGGAGCTAGGTGCAAAAGTAGGAAAGAGGGAAAGGCCAAATGCTTTACATGGACATCACAGCTCAGTGCGAATCAAAAGAGACTCGCTGACGTCCTGATGTTACTGTAATGGGGTGCTACAGCAATAAGCAAACAAATGCTGAGTGCTACAGTTTTCCTGCTGCTTGTTAATGCCTGTTAACAAATTGAAAATGGTCCAGAAAACAGCACCACAGAACGGAAAATAAACCATACAATGAAAGAATGTAACTCAGTTTTTCGGAGGAAAGGGATTTATTTGTCTGTGGTTTATAATACACAGACAACAAATTTCTCGTGATGAAGATGCACAAAATACAATGTGTGAAAATTGAAGCTAGACATTTTGTGTTGAAAATAGTGCACATATTTTAGTATTGAAAATATCAAATCCCTGATTAACAATGAGGTGACTTTTCCATTGTCTGACATCTTCAAATGAAGTTGAGAGGTGGTTTAAGTTATGTGTTCCTTCTCCTTCAGAAGGTTTGGGATGGAGGAAAATGCAGGGCTGAACTTCCTTGGGATGTGCAAATGGATGCACCGCTCACTTTACCTCTTGGAAAACTGTTTATACTGCCATAAGAAAAGCAGGTAACTGGTGGATATGCACCCTGCACACCTGCTGCCACAACCACCCTTAGGAGACTGGAAAGAACTCCCACTCACTGTGGCTGGAATAACATTGTGTTGAGGTAACTGAGTACCACCGCAATGCACACCAGACCCCTAACACCAATGTAATAAACATCCAAATCTGTCCTACAGCTATAAACGTCCCCAGAATTTCTATTATGGAAACAATTCCGGTGGTTAAGTATTTGATCATATTTCCATTTGAATAGAACAAAAAAAACTCCAACCAACGCAAAACCAGAGGATTTCTCCTAAAAGGATAGAATTTTGCTGAGAAAATTAGGTGCTGATCTAACATGGCTTTCCTATTTAAAAAGTTTCATTTTGCATAACCTTTGAAATATTTATATTAAAAATTGAAATACTGACTTGAAATGAAATAGTAAATTATTTCACTCCCGGCAATGTCAGCACCATTGAAAGTGTCAGGTAGAAATTTTCCAAAATGAAGTGTCATTGAAAACCTTGACAGAGGGTTCTGATTCCACTAAGTTGCTTTTTCCAAACGGAAGAGAAAAAAAGTGTCAGAAAAATGATTAACGCAGCTTTGAGACCTCTGGAGGCAAGTTGTGGTGTTAAGTCTGACTGCAACTGAGGAAATTAAATACAGCCTACACTCTTTAAAAGGCAATGCTTTAGAAAGTGCGGGTTTTTTCCCTTTAACTTTTATTCAAGCATATTTAGCACACCTGCAAAGAGTCAGGGGGACGGTCCTGGCAGCTGACCTCCTTTCACTAGAGAACAGTTTGAAAGCAAGGAAAAGCAGAGTTTACTTCCTTTTTCTTTTCTTTTTCTCCACAAATTTTAAGCAATCCAACACTCATCTGGGTAGACCATCTGAACTTATGAGAGTACAGCTCAGTGTCCATCCCCTTTCAAATTCTTGGTCTAATTCAAGACACACAGAGAGTTTTTCATCTCCTTCCAATGTAGAATGTTAAGAGGGTACTAGAGTTCAGCCATTTTAAAGCAAACGAGACAAGCTGGCAAAAAAAGTAATGGAACCAAGAGTGAAGAGAGGTCTGCTGACCTGAACAATCCTAAATTGAGAAATGACGGTAAGGGAGCCACCAAAATCCTGCTGATGAATGCTAGAGTTAGGGATAGGGATTCTATCCCAAACAGCACGATTTCCTAACCATGCTATGGTAGTATTCCTCTTAACCTGTGTGACTGAAATCATGTAACCACTTTTAGAATACTTAATCCTTCAGGTTAAGGTAACTTCACATGCTATGCAATATTAGTGTAAAATATCAGCTACCTGCCTGAGGCTTGCATGCCTTAATGTAAGAGTTTTATTTTTGGATTGCAAGGCACCCACACTGCAATTAAACAGCCAACCCCAGGCAAACCATTTCAGGGAATTTACTCTTTGTCAAAGTGTTTAGGAATTTCACTCTCTTGAGGGGTTAAAGAAACTGTGACACATGAAAGGATAGCAAAGATATCTACTTTACACAATGTACAAAATTTACTCCTGGATTTAATTTAATTCATGCATGTATATGGGTATACATTCATATATATGTTCAAGGTACACTTGTGTATTTGGAAGAGCTCAGAGGGTTTTAAAGTTTTATTTATATACACCACAGACTGTTTGAGAAGTTAATCTGTGCTTTGTACACAAGGTAAAAAAACACCCTTGAACTGCTTTTTGAACCAAAACCAAACACAGAATTTTAATATTTCAAAAGCTAAAATACATGCATTAAATGCGGCCTGGAATACGTCCACAGGCACGCATTGATTTTCCAGAGAAATAAAGGGGAACTTTAGCCGCTGCTCTTGCCTTCCCAGTTACCATTGATGGGTGTGGCATAAAGTCTGTGGCAAATAGCAGTGTTTTAAAAAAAGATAGAAAAATAAACAGAAAATAATCCTGCTCCTGCACTGTTTTCTTCTTCCAGCTTCGTCTTTATAACCAGCCCTGCTCATAAAGTAGCACAGACTTCCTCCTTTTTGGACACAGAGATATATGACTGAAATAGGTCCATACTAATAACCATAACCTCATATTGAAGGTAAGACCAGAATGTTGAATGTAAAAGCTGAACTCTCCCTCTTCTTCCTTCAGTAACTAGTGAAAATGGGTTTGGCTCTTTTATTATGTTTTGGTCTAGATGTTCGGCCATCTTATCCCA
Organism: Machaerirhynchus nigripectus; assembly: GCA_013397975.1. Lineage (NCBI taxonomy): Eukaryota > Metazoa > Chordata > Aves > Passeriformes > Dicruridae > Machaerirhynchus > Machaerirhynchus nigripectus. Next base: position 203,855 of record VZRQ01009254.1, on the reverse strand, counting down.
AACAAACGACTCAATAAATACTTCAAAAGCTTTTTTCCCCACACTCTCCCTCAAATCAATTCACATTGTGCTTTAAATTCATTCTGCTGAACGGGCTTCACAGCTGTAATGAACAGTAATGTCAGGAGTAAACATGGCTAAGTTATGGGCACTGAGGCTGTTCAGCCTGTGGTTCTTCTGATCTTGGCCAACAAGTCATTACACACCAGTACCATTTTCCATTGGACTGGAAAGAGGACACATCCACATAGTTTTCTGTAAGTTACATGAGCCCAAGCATCTTTAGCATCCTGGATCTTTAAATGGCTGCACAGGGTCAGGAAACTCATGAGAAATTTATAAAGCCCTCTGAGATACTTGGAGCAACAATCAATAGCCATGACAGTGACATCACTATTCTTATGAACCTATTGCAGTTTGGCAGAGTTGTGCCCAGTAGAAGTAGGGGAGAAGAGAATTATCTGCTAGACAACTATATTATGATCTGAGGCATTGCATGTGTTACCCAACTGTCAAATTTTAGAAAGTGCTGGCTACCTACAACTCACGTTGAAATCTTCTCTTGTGACTTGTCTTAATTTGTAAGGAGTATGGGACTTGCAGATTTGAACAACAAGAACAGGGTTGAATGAGACAAACAGCAAGATTTGAGCAGTGTGCAGAGAAACAAAGAGCATAGTATATCTGCAGAGAGAGCTCTAACAACACTTTTTTTTTCTATAAACCATGCTTAGGGTTTGCTTTGTTACAGCTCCCAAGGAGTATGTTTTACACAGCTCCTATAGCAAGCACTAGCTGCCACAAAGTCAAAGGGATTTTCCTTTGGTTTGCTTTTTTTTTAACCAAGGTGTCTTGGTTGCAAAAGAAAGATGGTGATGCATAAAACTGATACACTAGCCACATCAAATCCAAAGATGAAATATTGTCAGATTTAAACCTCAACCTTATAAATGGTCAGAAAGACCCCTGGGAATATCCAACTGTAACATCAGAGATTTCCTCTGAAATCAACCCTCCCTCACCACTTCTCCCCTCCACAAGACAGCTGCTATCGATATTAGAAAACGTAACTTCCTAACAGTCTGTGTCAGTCACATGAATTTACCTTCGTGAAAGCAGATCCGTGGCCAGGCATTTAGCTCTCAAGTGCAATCCCACTGGGGGTTTTTCCTAAGGGAATGGTTCCCTGCCCAATCAGCCTTCCTTACCTTACCCAGTAAAATGATGAGCTTCTAGTTGACTTCAGTACTCAAATAATAGAACATGGTGAGGGAAGAAGGCAGGGCAGTGGTTTAAGCTTCCCTAAAATTGTTGCTGTAGTTCTCTGGAAGTTATTTATCTAGATTCATCCAGACAAGATCATCAAGCAAGAGACTGAAGGGGAAAAGATCTGATGAGGTCAGTGATGGCTTGCCTCTTTCTGCAGAGATCTTGCTGCAGCAGAAGGCTTCTCTGAATCCCTTGCTACCACTCAAGCTAAAACAGGAGTGTGTTGTGGGTGCAGTCCTACAGTAAACTCTTAACAGCATTCACATCCAGTATGACAAAGTGAACCCATCTCAACTGCTTGATATCCTTGTCCTTTACTTAATAAACAGGCCTTTCATCTGAACCCATCCTTGCTTGTGTGTTGAAACATTCAATTCTGAGAGTCAGGATCAAGAAGTTTCCCCAGGGTGATCATGATACCTCCAAAAGCCTGAAAAATTCATCATTTTAACAGGTCTACCATTACTGCTCTTATCCTAAACTGTGGCATCAGGCCACTTTCTAGAAGAAAATCCTCCCACTTTTTGCCTTATACTTGATACTTCAAAGTCATCCAAAGTCAGCATCTGCTTCTTCTATAACTACAGCAGCAAGAATGGGGGAAGCATTACAAGCTTCCACTTTACTGCATCTGGATTTAAAATACCATGCACAATTACTAACTGCCTCCCCTGGACATTTCCTTCATTTATTTTGCTCAGGCAAGCAGGTCTTGGAAACTTGAGGTTGAGTAGCCTCAGCAGCACGAAATGGTCAGTGATTTATTAAGACAAGCTGTAGGTGCAGAAATGCTCACCAGGTGGCTAATAAACAGGCTTTGTGAAATAAAACTAAGGCAGGCAAAAAAAAATAATCAGTGGCCTTTTCTTGGGATAGTTTCAAAAATTTTAAATATGCACCAGGGAAGGCACACTTTTTTTTATTATATTATTATTTTTTGAAACAGTTTGACATGTTCTTTGAATGTTAAACAGACATACACTTGGCATTTTCTAAGTCAGTATAATTCCACAGTGAAGAACGGGGAATATATTAATATAGAAATAGTCTCACTTCCATGTGGAACAGTGTTTAAATCTCGTAGAGGAATGGTCTTTCATAATGAATTACAAGTATAATCCAAAAGCTGAAGAGGGCTTTGATCACAATTCAATGTGCTTCCCAAGCTGTGGTGACACAAGGTAACTGAGGCTGAGGAACGTCACAGACAAAACACTCAGAGAAGTTCAAAGATAAGCCTTCCTTTTTTTTTTCTTTGCTAAACTGTAGAACAAGAATATGTTCCAAACCATGGGATAGCAGTGAAGATAAGAAAATATTCACTGGGGTGACCAAAATAGATGTTTCAACAATAAGAAAATGGTCTTTTCAAACAAGTCATGTATCTTGCATATGGAAAAAGTTGGATAAGGTAGCCTTGATAGCTTGGCAAGATAAAGGTAGATCCCAATTATTTAAATTTTGATGCCCAGAAAAATTTGTATGGAACCTAATTTCTTTCTAGAACAATAAAAGATGAAATCTTGCAAACCTTTTGTTTGTGGTTTTCATCAGCTTGAGGAGAAAAAATTTTGAACTAAAAAATGCCTTGATTATATGAATTATAAAATAATTTTTAAAAAATGTAATAAAGAGAACATACTGACAAAAAGACAAAGATAGACATTGAAAACTGATGCAGATTTTGATTCCAGAAATGTATCTGATTACATACATTCAATAAAGGAATAAGAGAATTTGTTTTTAGAAACATCACTTTTTCCTTTCTTTCACAGTTCTTGTTTTAGTAGTACCTTGCATTGCCACTGATATTACCTGGTAAAGAGGTTGGTGTGGATCAGTTCTTGATGAGTCATTTAAGAACAGACAGCACCCTCTTTAGTTGGCATCCAGTTTTACAGCCCCCTCTTTGTCCATGGGCTAGAACCTTTGGCAGAATGTGACCTCAAGAGATCATCTGCATAAATAATAGAAAGAGAGAGCATTTCAGTGTATTCAGCCACAGGGTATTTCCATTACCAACTCCATTTCCATTACCATTTTTTATGTTCTTTGCAGAGGACTGGGAGAGGATGTAAAGACTGCCCTGTGACCATCTATGTATGGCACCTTACACAAACTGCACAAAAGCATTTCCCACAGCCTGGGACCCGACAGCACTACAGCATTCCAAAGGAGCATATGCAGAAAGCATCGTTGATTACAAAAGGAGAAAGATCTCTTACTGCATCTATAAAGAGGACACTGAATTTACCAAGCTTCAGAAAACTGAAACACTTGGGATCCATAGTCTTGCTAGGCCACACACACATCAGCCCACTCCATTATATTTTTATTCACTCTTGAGCAAAAAAAGATCCTACTTTCCTTTTCCTGCCACTGGGATTAATTCAGTGAACTTTCTCAAACTGCATAATCACTTAATAAGAACAAAACCTGAGCTCAAAGATAAGCAAAATATTTGGTTTATTGTTTAAGGCTTCAGTCCAGAAGCACATGGTTACAACTACCCAAATTCAGGATAATACTTAAACATTTACTGAGGTTAGACCAATCTCAATTAGATTTAAATAAATTTAAAATGCCCTCCTGAATGTAAGCAGAAAGAACTCCTGGTAAGCACATCTCTCAGCCTGGTGGGAGACCTCCGCATTTCCGAGAGGATTTGCATTTGTACTGGGATTAACTCAACTGCTGATCCTTTTGAGAAAAACTCTTGCTTTAAGGAGTGTTAAAACAATATCTTAAATTTTGCCATCAGCTTCTTAACCTTGATGTCATGTAAGTCACCATAAAGATGTTCCCTATGAAAGGTGACAGATTCACACATTTGCAGTAGAAACCATTCTTCATCAAGGATTTGTGGAAATAATAGTGAATCTGTGGTACATAGCCTATAAATTCCAATATAAAGAGTTTAATAATATGAAATACCTGTAAGTAAAAGAACTGTCCACATCAGAATCGCCTTCCTTCTTGGCCTCCACCATCAGTTGTCAAAGGAATAACATCTCTCACTGATGTGCCGAGCAATGATCCCATCCCCCATCCCAATTTCAAATAAGGAATATTATCAAGTAACTTGTCTAACTTTTCAAATTTATGATGTATGGCAAAAAAGTGTTGCTTTCTGCCCCTAACAGTAAAATTTCACAGAAATGGGTTGTCACAGCTGACAAAATTTCTTTTGAGAAATGGCCTCTTTTCTACTGAAGAATCCAAATTACCAGTCCCAGTGGAGACCATAGCATCGCCCTGGAGATGCAAGACCATCAGGATAAATAACCAGACAGAAGGACACTCATCTTAATTTTCAGGTAATGCTCTGTCATCTTCTGAAACTTCCTAGTCCTGAGAGACTTAGAGTACTAACCAGATAAACTATAAAATATGGCAAGGAATGATCTACAGTGACTTGTGCATCTTTCTCAATCCATAAATAACTTTATATTTCATTTCTGGCAGCATGACAAAGCAAGGAGGTAATGAGCCATTATGGAAAACCCATCTGTTGCTCATAAGGGGAAAGGCTTTGTGCTGGTAGATTTATAGAGGAAAATTTTCACTTCAAGTCCTGTTACTGTTAATGAGAACTGCATATCTAATTGCCCATGCTGAAAGTGTACCCCGTTATGTTCCTTCGCTATCTAGATGGCTGTTGTGTGCTCCAGCAACAAGGGAAAGTTATTATCAAAAGAAACCCCGTTGTTAAGTGACTGTGACATTCAGATTGTAGGGGGCAGGGAATATCAAACAGAACAGGGCAGGCTGGGACAAGACAAGTACAAATGTACTAGTCAAAATTTCTGATAATACAACAAAACAACTAAAGAAATTATTTTTGCATGCAGACAGAGAAGCATAGTTCACTTGGTCTACTCCAAAACCCATGTATTTTTATTTCTCTTACTAAGTTTCTTGACTAAACCTTCAGATTCCCAGTTAGAATTTTAACCTCATACTGTTTTACTTGATCACTCTTCCAACTGCTCTGGAGAGGGTGCTCTAGGCAAAAAATATCCTGCCTGTACGTACCCAGCAGGGTTCTAAGGCTTCTCCAGAGCACTGGAGACTGTCTCTCTATTCTGAACACCCATGAACACCAGGAAAGAGAGCCTTTATCTTTCCTTTTGCCTCTGATTTATTTACCTCATGCACACACACGGTGGACCCCATCTAGCAGTTCTGTACCAGATTGTGCAGCCAGAGCATCCCACAGCAAGTGGAACAGGACAAGAGGCCTGGGGAGAAGGAATCTGGGCCAGAGGTTTCACTTAGACATTTCGTCTATAAGCATTCTCAACTCTTCTTCCATGCCTGTCTCTGCCTGAACTTGCCAGTGCCACAGGACAAGACAGCAAGTGCTAAACCACAGGGGCTTGGTCATGCCAACACCTGAAAAAGCAGCTCCTCTCCCCAGCTCCAAGACTCAGCCTTGAAGCCACAGACACAAAACCTGTGGTTTCCTGCTACCATCATTTCTTTGGTGTGGGGTCTGGGGCCTGAAGGAGCAGGCAGTCAAGCAGCCTTTCAGAGTATTATAAGAGTTCACCAACAGCAAGAAACATGGAACAGATGGAAAGAAAACTGTAAGGAAGAAATAAAAACAGGTTCCTTCTAGTCCTAGCAACAGGGACATAAAGTTACTGTCACTCAGACAAAATAACTTTGCCCTTCTCATTTATAGAAGAGGAGCAGGCCCTGTAGCCAGACTGAAACAACAGCAAGATGTTAACTTAGCAATATCCAGATAGGCAACACAATGCAGTTTTAAGAGAATCTTCTCTGGCTGCAGACCCCCAAAGATGCCTCTAATCCAAACTGAGTCTCTGTGTCAAAAGCAGTGGGCCTTAAACAACACCGAGCTCCTACTTTATACTTCCAAAACACAGCTACAAAGTTAATCCACCACTTAAAGGAAAACAGAACATTGCAACCATTGCCAAAGTTTTCTCCATTAATAAAATAAAGCTGATGACCCCCCAGATATGTTCTGGGTATGCTTCTGATGGCTTGATGACCACCAAAGATTTTATCCTGCTGCACCTTCCCGATGTGAATACAATTGCAGTTACTACTGAACTTAGCAAAGCAGATCTCTGAGTAACAAAAGCAACATGAAAAATCATACAATGCACATATTTTGAAGAACTGATGTTCGACAGCCCTTCCTATTGGGAAGCCTCAAGTACTGTACAAACCTGCCTTTCCTTTGCATCAAGTCAGCGAGGTTGAGATGACATTCCATATGCTGTTCCTGAAACACTCACATCTGGAATACATAAATTAGTTTCTGAAGAATGGAAACAGAATCTGCTGAATGTTGCTGAAACTGTGAAAAGACTAAGTAATCAGAATATAGCGAAGAATTTGGAAAGATAACTGTGTTTGACATGAAGCACCCTGTGGATCTTCAGTTGCCATTAGTAGCAATATTATCTGTACTAATTTCCTCAGCAGAAACAATTCAAGAAATAGAGATCTCTCTAAGAGAATTACTTATTGATTCAGCACTACTTTTTGGGGGGTAGTTGCAGCGTCATTTTTAAATGTCCTCTGTCCAAGTACTAAGACTATTCCTTTGGGAGCTGGTGATCAGTTTAGAATGTTATGCTACAACCAGCGCCTTTTAGAGCTCTTAACTGAACAAGGAACTTCTGGAATTACCAGAGGAGAAAGACTATATGTTGCTTTAAGGATTCTCCAGTTGAAGAATCATACTCCTTGTCAGCTTGTGAAGACTAACATGAAATTTCATAAGACCATATGTGCCAGCTGCAGTTTTGTGAGACAGTTTTGAGAGAAATGCTATAAAGAGTGAAGAGACAGTTATTTTAATGTCTCAGCCTGTATGTACGTACACATGCAAGCATGCACAAGCCCTGAATTTATAGGAGCTGGATTTTGTCTCAGAGATCTTTTGTTGGTATATGGTTTAAAAATGAAGATAACAGCTCAAGGAAGGTCAGGACAGCATCAAGGGTAACAAAAGAAAAGGTGGACCATCAAAACCAACATATTAAAATTTAACAGAAACCACTTTACAACACTAAAAGCAGAAAAGAAGTATACCTTGTCTCCAAAGCACATGTATAATGTGACTTTAAGGAATGAAATTCCTTAGGGAGAAGAGAGGAGTAAAAGGCCCAGGCTAAGCTGTGATGTGGCACATCTCCATGTCAGCAAGTTTCAAAAAGCAACAGGACATCTGGCACACACTTTATATAACATCCTGCAGAGCTACCGTGGACAGAGGAGTACACCTTTTTCTAAAGGCATGAAGCATGCCCTTACTCTGCTGCTGTGGAGAAAACAGGACGGGAAAAATGATGTTTAGGTGACAATCTGGCTGCAGGGTAAGACCACGACTGACAAGGGCAGTCCTTACACTTCAGCTGGCCACACTACAAAGCTCTGTAAAATTTCCCTTTCCTTCCTGAGTCTGTATATCTGTCCAATGTCTCCATGCTGCCTAGCCTTACAAAAGGCAACAGGAAGGAGCATTCTGCCTGGAAAATTCTGCATTTACAGATAGCACATTCATTTCCCTACTTACTTAGGCTTATGCCACATCTAAATTTATGTGCCAGAACTCCTATAGGAATCAGCAAATTCGTTTGAGGAAGTACAGTTATAGGAACATAAAAAGACAGGTCACTCCATTTAAGAACTGCTTTAAGATTCTTTCTAGTATAAGCCACGTTGCCCATAGCAGGACTTGCTGCTGCAATTCTACCAGTGTAACTGTACCAGCAACCCCCTTCAAATCAGACAAGACCTTATTTCACCAACAGAAGGCCTAAAATTGTTTTTCTCAGAAGACCTTTTCTCTTCTGCTTCCTGTCTCTCTGACGAGGTTCAACTGCTCTCTCCCTGGGGATGGTGGTGTGTACAGGGTTGTTTTCTGATCTCTCCAGGCCTTGAAAGCAGCATGATCAAATGGATGACTGAAGAGACCTGACAGGTACGCAGCTGTGTGCTGCAGCTCCACTGCCCCCTGACTTCCCAACTCGTCTGTCTCTCTTGTCTCACAGCACACAGGCAGGACAGAACAGAAGATTAAAGCCACATTACACGTTACTGAATTACACCGGAAAGAAAGAAGATATCAGCAGAGGATAGAGATAATGCTCACAAGTAATAAAGTAGACAAAAAATTCTGAGAGTCCCTGTTCTCTAATTGAAATGAAGCCTACATTTCACTCTCCCCTGGATCTTCTTGGGTATTCTTCTTAAGGTTTTAACCATTTTAAGCTCTTTAAGGCCAAACAGATTAGTTCTCCATAAAAAAAAAAGGTAACAGCAAAACTGACATGATTATCTGTTTATAAACATTATAAACAGCCATATGAAACACATTTTTTCCCTGCGGAGCTCCTTAAGCTAGATCTGAGCTGAAGAAAACTGTAAGCTAATGACATTTCCTCTAGATTTAAACTGACTTACTCAATACCAGACACAATTTAACTATACCAGCATAAAGCTCTGTACAGCCTGGCTTACCCTACAATGGAGCATCCATACAGGCCTATTACAATTGCTGAAAGTTCACAGAGTTCCTGGAAAAATTTTGATAAGACACTGGAGCTCACTAGCCGCCTTAGAGGAGGAAATAAATAATTGCACATACCTCACCAGGAGACTTATATGAAGTTAATATTCAAGAGAGTTTAAAGCCTGTGTCTGGGGCTCCAGAGTTGATCCATAGGTCATATTTCAGCTTCCATTTCTGAAGGCTATCCCTACACAATTTAAGACTGCCCTGGACTTAAGACAACTAAACTGTATAATTGAATGTAGAAAGGAGAAGATGAACAAGAATCTGTACCTGAAGAGGGAATCCAAAAGCCCTCCTAAAGAATCAGAAGAATTAACACGACTAATTCTTTTACTGATACGTGTGAGTGCAGTGTACATGTTCTTGATTGCAGAGCACAGTTTTACCTGCACAGGCAGCTAGAGGACACACAGCACTGCCGCACGCGCCTCCATAGTTGCAGTGTTCAAGTGTTCCACAGACTGGTTTAGTGCAACAAGCGGGTGGGTATCCTTGAGGCTCACAGAAAACAGGCAGACAGGTGGTTCCAAAACCCCTCTCTCTATCCTCTGTCATGCTACCAGAAGCAGATTACTAGTTCATTCCATACCTTTTATACCTAATGAAAATACACCCGCATTTGGCAGGCCAGCTGCTAAAATACATAACTCCTTCTTTTTATTTACAGCAAAACCTTCAGGAGGTTGCACTTGTCTCTTTTCAAAAACAAAACAAAAATCCACAAATTGCCTATGTATCCTTTCGAAAATACATAAAGAAAAGGCCCTTGATTTTAATTTCATTTTGTAGATGGCATGGCTGTGATCATACACAGGCAATATAACATGCATAGTGGCAAGAACAGTATGAAAAAACCAATGTTCCAGGTGAAAATCTGGAAAAAATAATCAATTTATAAATACTTTATCTCATTTAACCCAATGAAAATGAGGGAGAAAGGGATATCTTTACAGAAGCAAATTTGAATTAATCCTTTTATTTAAAATCTGTCTACTGCAACACATTAGAAAATACCTCATAACACAGTTGATTATCATTTGATAGCATAAAGCTCAGATTCATCAGGCAAGGAACAGATACACAGAAAAAGCACAGAACAATTTGGACCTGCCTGCAGAAGTCTGGATACAGCCCTGCACACTTCAGCGAGGGTGGATACACCCCCAGAATGGGCTCCTTTCCTATTCACAGACTTGACTAAGCATTCTGCAGGCCAGAACCAGCCAGCATATATTATACTGGTTAATATGTCATAGCACTGTATTTACCAGCTTGAAAGAAACTTCTTCATTAGAGCTTTCTGCTTTTGATATCCTAAGATTTTAATTAAGCAGTGTCACAACAGGGTGTGCATTAACAGGACATTGGCACATGCCTTTGGAGCATTGTGAAGCACTGGACCAGAGACCAATTACCTTCTACCACCCAAGCAGTACAACAGCAGCCCATTAATGCACACGCACCCTGGTGTGGCCTGTTTCAATTAAGGTATATTTGTGAAAGGACAGGCACTACTGAACCACTGAGAAAATCAGATGTTTTTAGGCTACGATCCCACTGATTATTCAAACTTTTACAAATGTACACACTGAAATTCAGTAAACAAATTGCCCAGCTTACTTTGTTACACTGCATAGTAAAAATTGGGGCTATTAAGAGAACAGAATGTAATTTCCATCTGAACATAGAGAAGAGGCAAGGGGGAAGCTGTGGTGTCAGCACTTTTGCTCTCTCCATTCCCCCAAAGGAGGCTCAGTTTCAACAGTCTGGCAGAGACAACACTGAGGAGAAATAGTCTCTACTCACCCCATGACAGGGCTTATCCATGGATAGAGTTCATCCAATTATGTAGCACAGTGAAATTCACTAGGAACTTAATATTCTCTTTGTGTCTTGGTTTGTGGTTTGTTAGGGTTTTTTACTTTTACTACAAAACTCATTTTCTCCTTGCATAAAAATTTCATGCATGGCTTCAGTAAAAGACATATACACACTTGGCAAAATATACTTTAACTAAACATCCCATGCACATTAGGCAAGTCCTGCTTCCTCACAGATTTTTGTTTCTCTTTTCTCTCTCCACTCCTTTTCCAGCTATGTATTTATGTCAGAGTCTGTTTAGGGTTAGCATGATCCCTTCTGAGATACTCATACAGCCCCAGATATAATGCCTCACAATTTTAACGGATTTTAGCTACTCTAACACAAGTCACAAATAAACATAAAGCACGAACTGGTGGCCAACTGGCAGACTGTAATTGCATGTTACAGGACGAGAGCATAAAGCTGTGGTTTTGATCACTTCACTCTAATTCAAGTGCACACCACCAAAGGCCATAACAATACAAGTTGCAGAAAGCACAAAACTGGGGGCAAAGATTCCTTGCTATGAGTCTCACTCAGTGTCCATAAAAATCAACTTGTCCTGATAGGTTAGTATAAGATTGCTTATGGCTACACTGTAACCGTTGCCAAAATACAGGGCTGAATAAATCTGGCAGGAGCAACCAATGCGTAAGGAGCCATATCCTACCTTACTACCTGCCTTCAAGGTTAACTTGAGAGATGATGGACTGGATGATAGAATATCTGGCAACTGGAAGCACCAAAAGGAGAACTAGTTAAGCAGCAAAACGGTGTTATTACTAGTAAGCAACTAGGAATGAAGCTAAACAAAGTGATGTTCTGGATGAGTTTTTAAAAGACAAGTGTGAAGTTCCCTGTAGGAAATTAAGGTGGTTTTACTAGCCAGGGCATTGAAACTGTTCAAAACTCCAAGTAATCTTCTACAGGGGGAAGCTGGCATTCATAAGAAGATGAAGTGGACGGCACAGAGATGCTTTTCCAGCTTCATTTTCCTATGTTTTTAAGTACGTCATCAGCCTGGACATGTAATGAAGCGAAGTCGTGTACATCAGCTACCTTCTCCCAAGTCTCAGAGGTGAAGCTCGATACCTCTGCAGTACAGCTAGTCAGTCACACAGGCAGCACTCTAGAGATTTTAACTGCAGTATTGCATTTAGCAGCTGGATTTGCTTCCGTATTTCAGGTTCTACCTGAGCCAAGTTTGAAATGAAAAATGAGCCGTGTGATGAGGACACATGGCAAAACGATGAGATCTTGTCCCTCCTATTTTGTTTTCTTTCCTCAGGGTATAGTCTAATAACTCTGAAAAGCAGATGTCATCTCACGTCAACTGCTCTTCTTTCTCTCTTGCTGTAATAATGAAATTTGCCAGTTCTAATTTCAAAAACACTATGTCTTCTAATCTTGAGTCACTATTTAAGTGTTAAGAGAATACAAGCTTTTCTTCTGTGGTTACTCAGTGAGCTGAATGCTGTGCCTATTCTCTATTTTGTGTTAACAAACTCCCAATGCAGACAATATGCTGCCAGAGTGATGGATATGGTTGAAATATTGACAATTAGATACTGACTTCTAAGCAAAATTGCAAACATCAAATGAATTTCAAACACATTTGAGCTGATGTTGCTCTTTCTCCAGCTACCAATTTTTCTGGCCTCTTACCTGTTTTTATGAAAATTTATTCTGGGACTGACAGAAAACCTCCCTCCTGTCTTTTCACTGTCTTCCAAAGGAAAGATCAATCTTTTAATCCTAATCATGGTAGTCAGTGAAGATTGGTAAAGAAGCATCTAAACCTTTAATTAAAAGCATTAAGACGTATTTCTTCTATTTTTTCCTCTACCACATTAAACAGGATGTCTTGCAGGACTTTCAGGACTAACTTAAGAATCAAGTTTATTCTCTCTTCTCTATTCCAGATGAAATGATCTTATAATCTGCAATTGCTCTTTAGATTAATATCTTATCAAATTATTAATCAAATAAAGTGTGTGTATATATATAAAAAGTATAAAGGCAATATATAAATATACTGAATAAACAAATATATAAAGAGATATAAAGCATGTATCAACATAGATATGTATATCAGATATGCATAATATTAAAAATATTAAATGTGATTCCAAATTCAATTTCTTTTTAAGGAAGAAGCATAGAACAGCACATCCCAGATATGGCAAACATATTTTCTGGGGAAACACTATAATTCAATTCATTCTAGCTTTCCTAAAAGCTCTGTACACTGGTATCTACTGACAAAACCTTTGTAGAAATTTGACTGAGACTAATATCTAGATAAAACAGGGTACAGAGGATTAAAAATTGAACCCAGGATAATATATAGTTGATTTTAATATTTATGTTGTATGTTTTTCTAATTTATTTATAATACATGGTTGTTATGGATAAGAGATAGAAGTGCAGAATTCTTATTAAAGGTTAGTAATATCTTACCTGTTATCTACCTTTAAAGAAACTATGAGTAAATTTTTTGCTCTCACAATAGGTTTCTATTCAGAATGAATCAAGTCGTTAGGATTTGGATGGCAGTAAACATATCCGATTGAGTCCTGCATGTCCATCTTGTCATGAAGATTCAGTTGAACATTTATGGATAACTACTTAATTCATAGTGTTCTTCTGTCTGCTGTCTGCAAAGTTTTGTATGAGGGAGAGTTGTTACCACAGGGACCATAGGGATAGCAAGTAAAATATTCCCCAAAAGAGAGCTAAGAGTGCTTTCCATAAGCACTTGTGTGCACTGTATATATATTTTATATATATATAATATATATATAAAAGGTACCAAAATTTGCATTGTTATATCATGTTTAAAATACTACAGTTATTTTAGGGATGGCAAGACTGTTGAAGAGATTCAATATGTAACATTTCCTAAAACTTCCTAAATGAGAGAAGAGAAATAAAGCATAAATTAATCTCCTAAATGACCTAGGTTAACCCCTTCTATTTCTCCTAACAAAAGTCAATTGCTAACAGACAAAATGAATAGCTGTTAATCTTTGTTGCTGAAAATCTTTTCTGAAGACTATGCAAGATAAAAGTTGAATTAGTTCTTCATGGTTCAAAGACTACCTGATAGAAGTTAATATCACATAAAGTGATATAATGGCCTTTGCTGACAGAAAGGGGGCATAAGGACATTATTGGTATAAGGGTATTATTTTACCAGCCCTACAGAAGAAAATTATTCTTCCATGAGGAATATCTTTTCTCAGTTGCTAATAATTGATTTCTTGCTTTAAGTCAGCAATTCATTGCTGCACTGCAACTGTACAAAGTTAAAGACATTATTCCAACAAATATGAAAAGTTTTTTAAGTTCAAATATTGCCTATTGTAATAGTTTAAATAAAATATAAGGAAAAACAGAGTTCTTCTATTATTTTTCATGTATTGTGTTGACAGCACTGTTAAAGCTCATGACAGATTTGTAGGTTTCATGGTTTTATTCTGTCCTGACACTTCACTGATTTTTTGCACATCCTGCTAAAAAGGCAGGGAGCGCTAGATTTCCATGCATATTTCTAAACAGCAGCTCATGAGGCTGATCACTAGTTGGATTGATTTATGTTTTAATTTTATGGATGATATCACACAATTATCTCCAGATGGAATAATCAGGATGAAGCATTGCCAAAGAACATTAGACACTAAAGAAGTCAGCCAATGCAATCCATTCAGTACTGTAATTATTTTTGTTTTGGCTTCAGATATTTCTACAGAGGCACAAACTCATTCTGGTAGGGCCATGTTCAGTATCTGCATAAGTCAATGGAAAGAATTCCATAGACAAAAGGAGGCTCTGGCTCAACACCCCATAATCCTCCACTCCCTCCACACATTTCCCTGTGGCATATCTCAGAGATTCCCTCACTGTATTTCCCTTCGCTTGCCTTTCTGTCTTCTGGAGTCAGCCCTTGCCTTCCCACCCTTGTGCCCACCGGTTTTTTACTTTCCCTTCCCAGAAATTTGCAGCTGATATTCAGAGCCCTTGTTTTTGGTTTATTAAACCTAGACAAATGAAATAAAAACTTGTTCAGCCTGGGTAGACCAAGAAAGCTTTAATTCCTACAGCAATCTCTATAGTTTTTATTTGTATGCGTTTATTGGATGAGCCAGATTGGTGACTTCAGGTTTCTCAGTGTTGAACTCAACCAAATATTCTTCCCAGATTAAATCCAGCAGTCTAAGAGATAGACAAGTTTCTCTTTCTTTTTCTTCCTGGGAAAACAAACTCACTCTTTTTTAACAGGTCCCACTTGACTCAACATCCAACACTTTAATGCATAAAATTAATTTTCTCTGAGTGAATTTTCAAGAGGACATGCCTCAGCTAGGAGCACAGATCCTGTTCCAAACACTCGAACTATATTTAGAAACTGACACAAAACCAAAAAATTGATTCTGAATTATAAGTGTAGACTTCAGGTTGTGACTATTTTGGCTGTACTTCCTACTGCAGAACCCAAACAAACACCACAGGGGAACACCGCAGGTGGCCCTCTTAGGACACACACGTCTACTTTGGTAAATGCCCTACCAGAGAGCGAATCAGCTAACTCAGGAACTGGAAGCAGTGCCATGACACCAGAGCAGCTTGCTGAAAGATAATTACTGTGGATTCACAGGGCTGTACCAGTGTGTTTATAATGCTTTCAGGACACATGTAGTCCATCATGGAGCTATAATTTTTCCCACGGACACACACAGAAGTAAATCAAATTTTTACGGATAAGTCTGACCTGCCTGTAGACTGAATGAGTTACTTTTTCATCATGATACACTCATGCTATCTTAAATATGTTTGTTTATTATCATGCATTTGTGTCTGGCTGAATGTGGCATGACAATCTATAGAGTGTTATAATGTATAGGGTTCTACTTGCTTGTGTTCCTGAGTCAGTGAATGAAGCTTTGAGGCTTCAGGTGTCCAGTTTCACAGCTTTCTGCTAGGTTTTGGATCAGCTGCATAGGCTGTGACTGACACTTGACATTAGTTGAACAGCATGTTCTCTTTCTTCCCATAGATACAAACATAAAAAGGTTTTAGGGTAGGGTATCATGTCCGATTATTTCAACTAATTCCTGAAAATGTGAGGGGAAATATTATTTGATGAGTTTGTATCACATCTGGGAATCTCTTAGTATCATTTTATTAACCTCCATTACAGACTTTTCCCTTAGCTTTTTTTGAGACATTCTTTGCAGAATATCACTGATTTAAATATAATTAGGAAACATTGGAAAAACAAACAGACAAAAAATTACCCTTTCTCTTTGCACTGTGTTCCAACGATTCAGATTGCTGTATTGACCATTTCCTTACAGAATTCCTAAGACTTCTGATCAACAGCCATACAAAAGAAGTGCTGCTTGCCTCTCATTTCATAGAAAGAAACGTATAATTAAGTTTTTAGCCTTAATCTAAAAACCCAGGATATGAGTTTACAGTTTATGAGCTGCTTCATGAAAAGTGCCCCTCTGTATGATCTGTGGCGGCTTATCCTTTAACAGAGCAGCAGAAAGCTATCTCAGAGGGTAGAACCTCTAAAGCAGCTGTCACAGATCAGCTAATGCTGTGTGAATTCCCTGAGCTCGCACCAAACAAGCAAGAGGTAGTGCAGCCACTTGGTTATTCCTTCTATTCCACCCTACCACCTGGGTGATTTCTCACTTCCTACAAGTAACTTGGCAGGATAAATCCCATTTAAAAAGCTACTGTGTCCCATTGCAGTGCATGCACATAGCATAAGAAAAGGAAACAAACCTGGGATCTGAAGCACAGAGGCACCCTAGGTTAAACTGCAATAACTTTATCACCAGAAACTTAATGCTGAGTTCAAGAGGTTCTTGCTGAATAAGATGCTTGCTCTACCCACAACACAAGCAGACATGCTGACAAGATGACAAGTGAATTTATTAGACTGGCATAGAACCTGAGCAAATAAATCTTCTTGGAGCCTCCTGAGTTGTATAGAGATGTTCAGGTGGCACTCAGTAAGCCTGGCTGACTTTGAACTGCCTCTGTGCAGTCCCAGTCCTTGTGGGAAATAGGAACACAGCACTGAAGTCTTCCTGGTGACTCCACAAAATGAGACTGGGTCTTTAGGGCTGTTAGTTTGTGTTCTGAGACACAATGTGGCTGAACTGCTCACAGACCCAAGCTGGCTGGGAAGGCAGCACAGCTGCCTCTTTCTGGCACTGGGCCTAAACTATTAAGTATGGGCAGCCCAGTGCTGGCTGGGTAAGGAGAAATCTCAAGTATTTCTGCTTCCATCATATAATTAACCTCAAACAGGATAAAGCATCCACAGATAACTGAGTGTTGATTGCAAATAACTTCAGAATCACACAGAAAGCAAGTGGCAGAGCCCACAGCTGTATCTACGCCTCCTGCATCCCAATCTTGTGCCTAGGAATTGGCCTACAAGAATTTTTCCCTTTACCAGAAAGGGGTATCTTTTCAGTCATGCCAATAAGCCAAAGCTGGCTTCTGTTAGTGCCTGACAAAATCATAATTAGCAGAAGACACCTACCACAGTGCATAGGCTGTTAAACAAAAAGAGCACTGGAACAATAATAAAAATAAAGGGAAGTAAAAAGAGCCAAGTAACCATTCCTTACACCTGGTAAGTGAGGCACAGCCACTCTGATCACCAGTAGTCCCCCCTGTGGAAAACTGCTTATGTGAAAACTACAAATCATTTCTTACCAAATGCCCTCTAGTCCCTACACGGCACCAAGACAAAGTTACCAGTTAGTGGTTTTATTTCAGTCTCTGAATTCAGACTGACCAGTGTGATTACTGACTGTTCTGTAATCTATCAGAGTTTGCAGCTTTAAGCTGAAGTTGGGTGTTCCATGAGCACATTACAAGGATGCTTGAGGGGTAAAATCTGCTGCATTATGTTGACAAATCATGAGAGAAAACACCACCAGACACATGGCAACCTTACCCACTCAGCTTTCTGAGGGAAGCCTGTTGAGTGTGCTCTTTCACAGATTTGTACCCACATGGTGGCTTAGAAAGCGAAGCTGTGTGGCGCAAAACAGAGCTGGGATGGGGAGGAGTGCAGGGAGGGCACTAATACTGACAATCCAGGATCCAGTGCCTGAGTGTTGTCTGGTCTCCTTTTGTTGAAGGGTGTACATTTACTTTGATGTTCACAAACTCAACTGGTTTCAAAAAAGATGTATTTACATTTAGAAGGTATTTATGGAGCCCAGGAGTGATGCTGGACAGAACATGTGAATATTGGAACTATTCAGTACATATGTCTTAGATATGAAAATAAAATAGCCTTCAGCTGAAAAGCTTGCTAAAGTTCATTTCCATCCTAGCAGTGTGCTTCGTGCTAAGAGAACTGTGCTAGAAAGAGGCTATGAATATCTCTTTCTCTCTGTCCCCTCCCCAGTTATTAAAAGAAAACAAAACATTTGATGGTGAGGAAAATAACTTGAGAGAAAAAAAAATCAGAACTTTGTAGAAAAAATAAAATGCATCCACCATTGTATTGTGACAGATCTTCTTGTATTTGTTGGACAAACACAATGAGTTTGTACAACAACTGAAAATGAGAGAAGTCACCTTTGCCTCCCCCCAATTATTATCAAAGATTGTGCAGTGAGTTTGAAAAATTCCTTTATGCGCTTGTGACTTTATTATTTGCAATGAAAAGAAACTGTGCTAATAAAGATAACAAAGGTAAAGGAAATGGAAAAGCACTCTGCATGCATGGATAGCAGGGTAGAAATCAAAATTCAGCACCAACTTATCCCTCCTAACCTCTCAGTGAAGATCAATGGCATTCTCCTCTGCATTCACTCCCATTTCAGAGGAACACAGCTGAAAGAATGCAGAGGTGGTAGAAATAAGATTACAATAAATTCAGCTAGCCCCCTTTGAATTCCCAGATGAAGGAAGAAGAAGCTACACTGATGCAGTCTAAAAAGTTTGATCTCCATCTTGTGCTGCATTTGACAGAACATACTCTTGAGCACTAACGAAATACAAAAACCAGCAGAAAAAAACCAGCTGTGGCAAAAAGTTATGGTAGACATGTCGAGTATTTGGGAGGTGGCAGAGGGTATTGGTAATGCCTGAAACTCTTTTGTGACCAATATTTTGCTCCATTACTCAAAGCAACGTGTCACTTTCCCTACTCTATAGTGACACAGTAAACAACAGCTTGTAGATTACGCTAGTTAATAAATAACAGCATGAATCTTTTGTCTCCTAACACCTCATCTGAAGACAACCTGAATCATGACAAGTAGTCACAAAAATAGCAGTTACTTGTTCTTGAGATTGCTGAATTAACTTAATTATAAAAACGTGCTCCAAAATTATATATATAACTATTTAGAGGTCCTAAAATTTTCCAGTTAAAATATGTCCTGACACCTAAATTTCTTCCTACAGTAACTGCCTTGGGGCTGGAATGGGGAGTGAGGGTTAAAAACCCAGTAAACACAGTATATCTTGATTTTGACATAGAATTTCCATTGGTTATCTATGAAATGAAGTAATGATTCAATAACAATACAGTGGATGAAAAAAAATTGCTTTGGCTTCCAAACTGGTTTTAAAGGGAGGCACTCTAGGCCTGATTCTACTCAATGCTTTCTTAATGACCAGGATGAGGTAAGAGAGAATATGTTTATACATTCAGTAATTATAATAACTGGGACTGCAAAGGGTAGGGTTCATCATAGTGTTGAAAACTGAATATGGTTGAAATCCCGTAAGGAAAAAACCTCAAAACAGATGTAAATTACTACATGACGGAAGGACAGATCAAGTATAAGACATGGGATAAAATATGTAAGCTGTTTTACAGCAAAAGAGAAGCTAGGGAATTGAAGTAAGCAATAAATAAATTTTGAGGCCAGACCATGGCATCACTTTTACTCGGTGCACTGTATTTAGTGGTGCTGAAATTTGTCTGGTGCACCTCTTTCGATTTGGAACATAAAATATGGAAGGAAGAAGGGAAGAAAATATCAACAAGACTGGTGTGAGGGCTAACATGCTAAGCAATGAAGAAAAGCAGATTGATTTGATAAAGTCATCTTCTCTGAAAAGAGGAGAATAAGTAGAAGTAGCTTTTCCAGTATATACAAGGGAGAAAAATCAAAAGCTACTGTGGGAAGCCTAAGAAAAATTCTGAACTTCTGAGTGTAATCAAGAATTGCAACATATTACCTAGCAAAAAGGAATGATTTAGAAACCTCTTCCATTAGAGTTTGCTTTTTTAGATTGCTCCAAGAGGGGCTGCTAGCATATTAGTCCTCCATCAGGGTAGAGGAATTTCTCATACAGTCTCTGAAGTCCCTCCTGCCCCTATACTCCTAAAATTACACCAAAAATTATTTGTATATTGACAAAGATGTTTTGGTACAGCGCTCTTATATGAATACGCTTGGAGCTGAACAGCCCCACAGTGACTCTCTTCAGTGCCTTTTAGATGTTTGTGCTAGGACTCCACAGGAGCTTAGGCAGACAAACACTTCTGTGCTTCAAATGATATGTTTACCAGAAACCAGGAATCTTGATCTAACTATAGTGTTTACAAAAATTGTGTTTCTGGTCTCCATTTCTGTTTTGCTTCCCTTGGTAACGGGACATGAGGTACAGGATTGCACTTTCGGCAGGTGGTGGGAGTTCAGTGCACTAATGAGTGCTTTGACCCTCCAGAGTAAACATCAGCAAAGGTCAAAACCTGGTTTAATAAAACATATTGTTTAAGGAAGTAATGCCTGATGTTTAAAATCAAAAAAAAAAAAAAAAAAAAAAGAGGGGAAGTCATTCA
>VZRQ01009254.1:145368-177089 GCA_013397975.1 Machaerirhynchus nigripectus | reverse complement strand
AAAAAAAAAAAAAAAGCAGTGGCATGAAGTCCTCAAATACCGAAATGAATAAAAAAATCGTTTGGTAGTGACCATGAATGAAAACTGAAGCTAAATAATTTTAAAACATCATTGATGATCTTCTTGAATGAACTGTCTTAGAATAAGATCCTCATGGCTTTATATGGTTTTATCCAAATCTGTAAGGGAAGAATTTAATGGAAATAGAAACCAGCAAATAACTGCAATAATCAATGCAGCCAACGGTCTAAAGAGGCCCCTTTCTTAGCTTGAAAGGTGTTTATAAACACATCGCCTGTTCATTTACTATGTGCTTCTCTACATACTTTTATGCCTTAATGTTGTTTTTCACCTGCAGAATTCATCACACACTACATGCTGCAAAATGAGTTGCACCTTTGACAGGAAAATTATCTTGTTTCAGCTGTACTACAAGATCAAAGTAGGTGAAAAGACTTTAAATTACTTGGAAAAATAATCCTGACTTCACTGGTCTATGCATTCTATTTTGAACCACTGCTATGCAGACTTTTGCTACATGGGATAGGACTACTTCTTAGAAATTAGCCATTTGTGAGTGTAGTCTAGGATCAAACTTAAATGTATCTTCATGATTCATGGAGGAAGGTGCTGCAGTCCTGAATACGGTTTAAGAAGACAACTGGCCACAGTTATTTCCTTCAAAAGCCAACACAAACTGCGGTATTAGGTTGCTCTAACTAAATAGGCATAAAACAGATGGGTTAAAAGCATGCAAAACATCTGAACAACTCCTTCCTCTGAAGCAGAAGGTGCTGTAGGTGAGTAACTCATTCCCAAATTGAGCAGCATGGCCAGGATAGGATTAGGACAGACAGGGAAAAATGGATTTATCAGGTTTTCACATTGACTTTGGTTGAGGAAGAATTCTGTCAATCCTCAAGCACAGAAACTGCTGCCTAGAGATGGTTTTCAGGAAGTTTAGTGCTAGAAACTGTCTTTAGTGGGAGTAAATGCTGCCTAAAAAGGGGCACAGGTGTCCCACAGACACTTGAAATTCTTTCATAATTAGACCAAGGGAAATCTCCATAGTACAAAAACATTAGTTTTAGTAGATCAGGACAACAGGGCAGGTTGGGTGAATTATTAGCATATTTGGATAAAATTCAGCACATACTGAAAGGAAAGAATGCTGAAGTGACCCTTTTGACAAATACAGACCAAATCCTTTATTATTTCTTCAGACATTGTTTGCAATAGGATGTAATGCTACTAACTCCCTTCTAATGTATGTGTTCATATTAAGATACTGCTTTAAAAGACAAGAGAATGAGGATCAACTTCCACCCGTACCAGCTTGGGGCAGGGCCTCACTGAGAGGCCTCTTCTGACTGAATTGTGCCAAAATGAATGTCTTTCAATCTTCCAAAAGGGATGTCTTTCAGTATTCCTGTCTAAGACTGTTAAGCTTCACCTATGTGTTCAGGCACGTGTTGAAACAATGGCTCCCATCTCCCTCTCAAAGGGGAGGGTGCCATCACAAGATGTCTGTACACAACCACTCTCTTTCTTTCTAGACTCATGAAGATGTGGCAGGAGATTTATCTCTAAGAGAAGATACCCAACCTCTCTGTGCAATGCTTTTGCAGTAGCAAAGCATCAGAAGCATCAAACATTGCACAAGCATCAGAAGGAATGATGATCAATATTCCAGCTCAGAAGACCATACTAGGCTGCCTGTGGTATCCTTGCTTTTATATTTAAGACCGATTTTCCACCATATTTTCTTAAAATCTATTCCAGCAAGGTTTCAGCTAGCCATTCTCCACTCTTCATTGCTATTCCACCTTCTGGAGTACTGCAAGAAAGAAGGGACATTTCTGCCTCAAAAGATCAATGGAATTTAGGTCAGAATAGCATAATACAACAAATGCCATTAAATTACAGAAGGCTTGCTTTCTCCACCTAGTGGCTAAAATACAAAGCTAATATCCTGTACAATACTAGCACCCTAAGGAAAAAAGCCAAAATAAAAAATAAAATAGCAATAAAAAGGATAAAAGATAAACCCCCTGATTCACTAGTACTTAGTGGTTTAATTTTATCTAAAAAAGTGATAAATTTTTCCTCTCCCCTCACCCTCAATAAAAGAAATTTTTTGCCTTCTCAGGCAAATGGATTTTGCCCTCAATGAAAACTGCTAGACTAAGATACTTTGAGGTTCAAATCCCCTGTTTTTTTAATGGAAGAGGCATATTGCAAACAGAGAATATCACTATTAGGACAGTGAGAGCTGCCCAGATGCTGAGCAATATGACAGGAAGAAATGCAGAGGTACTACTTTTCTAACATTAGTGCTTCTAAGCTCACTGTGGGCAAGTTTTTCTGTCCTTTTTATTTTCTGACTGCCATAAAGTAGAGCAACCCAAAAAGGGAGGAAAACAGTTCCTTCTCTGGTTACTTTAAAGTATGATCTCACCTAAGCCTAGGTTCCTCAAGCTAGACTTCTACTCACTGTGTAGTTTCCCAAGGCTTTCTTCACAATCAAGGGAGATAAGGGGGTGCCTCCAGAGAGTGTCTTCCGGCCTTTCTCAGAGCTTGGCTCAGTAGGAGCTGCACTGGCTCCTGCAATGTTCATCTCTTTAGAAGAGACCTAGGAAAATTAGCTCAGAATCAAACCATTTCTAATATGAAGCACTAAAGAAGAGTAGAAGATTGGTACCTAGCATAGTAGGATAGGAATTTTTTAAATGTTACATGCTTTACTTTTCAACCTGAAGAGGCACTAGCCTCTCTGAGTAATTAAGGCTCAGAATGAGCAATATGCTTTCAAGATCAAAAGACCTGCCAGCATTTTTTACTATTTCAAAATAGGATGGGGACAGAAGAAAGTTTTGTGTTCATATTTACCTCCCCCATCAGCTAATCATGTAAGCTCACTGGCTCTAAATTTCACAAAATTAAGAAACAAGAAACTGAGGAAATGCTGAGGTTTTTCCACTTTCTGAAGGCCCAGTCCAATGAATTCTGAGGTATTGCACAAATAATCTGGCTCAGCAGCTACCACTACTTATTGACATATGCGGATTTGTTTTGAGATGACAAACCCCTTGCCCACTGTGTCATAAGGGGCATGGTTCACAAAAAAGCATCTCAATCATCTTTCTGGTAATGAGAAACAACAGAAAAAACTTCCTTCATTCTTGATGCCCAATACACCCAGGCCCATCAAAAAGTATACGTTTGCACTTGTTCTAAAAACCTAAGGAATTCAATGTGCTTGTGTCTACAAAGAAGAGAACCAGAGCAGAGTCAAATTCTCCAAGCAGAATGAACTTTGCAAAATAATTGCAATTACTAAACCCCTGGTTTTGATTGTGGAGGACACAAAGGGTTTGTTTGAGTTAAACATTTTTGTTTGTGCTTTCGTTTAACCATATGCTTAAGACCTTTCCTGATTAGAGATTGATTTAAACCTGTAAGTGTTTTTGCAGATCTTCATACATCAATGACAGTCATAAAAAGGACCTAAGAGAACCATTTTGATTTCAGGATTTTCAACGTTACAAAAGACAATGTGCAAAACAATCTCTAAACCTACAAAAAGCCCAAAAACAACCCCCACCCCCAACACATGGGGGAGAATAGGCATTATATGCCAAAAATTGCCATAATGCTGTTGGAGGTGGTGGGGAAAAGAGTTTTTGTATTTTTTTTTGAGATCGTTGTAACATTTACACCAAGAATATTCAGTTCATATGTCACTATCTTCATCAGTGGGTCATCAGCATGAAAAGCTGGCCTATACCGTACTTAGGAAAAGGTTATCATTTATGTTATCTAAGATTAATCTGAAATGGTTGTTTAAAAACCCTAAATGTCCTTTCAGAGTTACAATGCCTGGTTTCCCAATGTCAGAGGAAGGCACTTCCTGAACAATATGTTGTAAGAAGAAATATTACTGACCTACTTTCGCTCTTCTCTTCAAGCAGTGAAAACTATTGAACAGATACTTGCAAGGTTATGAAACATTTCAAGTTTAAAGCAACTTAGGAAGAACCATCACCCAGGGGCTTAGCACCTAACTTTTCATTAATAGACTTTCCTCTTTTTTTAAATTAGTAACAGTAGTTCATAATGTATATCACTTTATTAGTGTATGATATAGTAGTACACATTAGTAATATGATTTTTGCACTCAGAGACAAACAAGATTTTTTGTCTTCGAAAAAATGTTCTTCAAACTACTTCTGATATATTGAAAAAAGCCCATGACTTCTGCGTCTACATCTTTCACTCTCCATCTCTGAACAAGCTTATTACTTAGAGGTAACTACTGCATGATTCATTCATCATCCTTTTTATTTATTGTAGTATATTTTTCCATGCCAAATTGAAGGCAGAACAGCATACTCTGCATGTTTTCACAAACCTGTACAGGGTCACAACACCCTCTGCAGCCAAAATAGGTTATGCTATTACTTCAGCACTGCCTTACTGACAATATTTTCTACAGTGTGGCAAGATTACTGTAACATGCTAACATGATAAAACTGCTAGTCACACTGCTTCTCTCTCCACAATCTATCTTAGCATCTCCCTTTCCAGTGAAGGATAACAGCAACCCGATGATGCATAGTAGCTGACGTTGCTAAATCTCCTTTTCTATGCTATGAAGACCCATGGTGGAAATCTTGAAGCAGCTCCTTTGTTCAATCCCTTACTAGCAGTCTCCAATTTAAGTTCCCTCTATCTGACCAAAGGGATAGAGACACAGATCAACAGTACAGAGAAATATAACAGGATGACTCTTTCAAGAAATTCATAGCCTATCATGAAGAATTTGCAACTGGATTTCACAGAGTCTAGAAATACCTGTGCACTGTGTGCTTTGTGAATTGTTTTAATGGCATCATCTGAGCACAAAAGGGATTCTTTGACCTATCACTCAGAAAACTTTTGCTTTGGATGAAATCTACATTATTAAATGTTGAGCTACTTCTGGCCCCAGAAAAAGACGCCCCAAATCTAAGCAAGGACATCCACATTTTCAGCTAAAAAATTACCCAAATATTTGGGATCTGATACATGTTGACAGAAGTCCCACAGACAGACTGCAGGAACAGAGCTGTTTGCATTTCCCACTCAGACACAGGCTATTTATAGATGATACTGGTTCACCAGCCAAGCAAGATTTACTGCTGTCCTAAAGGTGAGATGGAAGGGCAGTACAACTCTTCACTGACTCAGTGAAAATGATTACTGTTGCAAGCATGAGAGGATTTTGCCTTTATTTTTTGAAGATGTTATTAATATTCTCTGAGTTAATTAAAGGAGAAGAGGGATTTTGTTTCCTTTTGTTTTTCTGCAAGGATTGCTTCATATTGCTTAGATACACAAGTTCTGGGTTGCAGCCAGCAGTCAAAGGCAATCATGCAGTCATATGCCACATTTCCACTAGGAAAGACAATATGTTGGTGGTATAAGTGACAGCTATTTGCCCTGCTTGGTCTTCAGACCTGGGAAAGGTCATTAATAGTCAGTATGTACCAGAAGACTTTTTTCCACTCTTCTACAGTGCTCAGGGGACTGAAATAATGAAGCTGTCGGTGACGTATTTTTTAAAGGTAATTGCAGGTAAAAATACAAGCAGAAATGAGAAATAAGAAGAAAAATCCCTGGCTACAATTAGTGAATAACTTGGGTGGTGGGGGAGAAGAGAGGGGAGAAAATGCTCACCAGCACAAAGTCTGATTTTCAGTAGCTCTGCTCCCTGCCCACTCTGTCCCAAGCTATTTCAGTCTGCTGAAGCAATTTCACATTGTAGTGATCGAGATTTTCAGAGGCTGATTCCTCATCACCACACACCTTTTATTTCTGCTGCAGTGTAATTTCATTGTACAATGTTTTACGTCAACTTTCTGCTTCAGCAGACAATTAAATACAGTACCACATTAAGATTATACTCCACCACTTACTAGAAGGAAATCCAGCAGATGAAACATACATTTCAAAGCTGAGCTGCTGCAAATAAGAAAGAGTTTGTAAAAGTATGAATTTAAGATAAATAATAATTGTTTATACAAACCTGTTTTTCAAACCCAAAATTCTGCATTTCAGCTTTCTGAATCTCCAAGAGATTCTGATTTAGACTGGTAATTAGGGGTAAGGCTATATTTTAGTTGGATATAATCTAAGTAAGCCATACTTCAATTTAGGTATGGTCTTTGCCTAACTATACATATGACTTTAAATTAGACACATTTTAAGTGTCTTAATGCAGATAGATGACTTCCACCACACCACATTTTTTGTTGCAATTGGGATAGTTTGAATGAGTAATTTTTTACCTGCAGGAACTATTTATCCTTCAACTCCTGCCTAGCACAATACCAGTTGTAATTTCCAGATAAATCTCAGGAGACAGACTGACAGTTGAAAGGAAGAGAAAAGCCTGCAGCTATGCAGTGCACAGTACATGACCAGCTCTCATCTACAAACTGCTCCTAAGAGTGGCTTAGAGTCATAATAGACACTGACCTGATGGAAGGCCTTGTGGTTTGTTTGTGGGTAGGGATTTTTTTGTTTGTTCTTTTTTCTCATCATAAGCCCCACAGAGTTACTGGGGTGTTGTAATAAACACTGTAATGTGAGTTTTTTTAATGAGTATCACTCATTTCTCACACTTCAGTCTGACTGATACTGATGCTTTTCAGCTTGTTTCAATGGTCACACTTCATACTTGTACAGCACTGAAGCATCTCTCAAGATTTGCTTTCATGACCTCTGAAACACTTCGAGGTTACTTCAAATCCCATGAGTTCCCTCCTTGTCTCCTTCCTCCCCAAGCAGACACCTAATGCCTAAAGTTCAAGTATGCACAGGTCATGCCTGAGTGGCAGCCAAAATATATTGCGGGTTCTCAGTAGTCCTGCTCAACAGGGGAGGAGAAGAACATCTCTTACACTCCTCTTCAACCTGTGCACTCAAGAATGTCCAGGACATGCTTCTCTGTCTTGCACCACAAACAGAATCTCTGTTGCCTAAAATCAAAAGGATGTGCCAGATTCATGGCAGGTGTTCCACCCTGTGTCTCTGGTATAATTGGGTTGCTGAAATGAAGGCAGTAGCTTTAAGTTAAAATTTCAAAGATGCAGAATCCTGCTTCCTCCCTTAACCAGAGACCAGTGACACACCTGGTTCCCTGATGCCCCATCTTCTTGCAATCCTGCTGCAGTATCAACATCAGTGAGCACAATATGAGCTCCTTTGCCTCCAAGTTACACCTTGTCCTCTCTCCCCGCAGCAGCTTTCTTATATCACCTTCTTGGATAGGTCTCACTTTTCTACTGGGACATTAGTAATACACCATTGCAGTTACATGAGCTCCTTCCTTACAGTCTGCTGTGAGTAAACATTTTCAGGTTTTTTTTTGTAAAAAAAACCCCTAAAAACAAACCTAAGCCAGCAACAACAAAAAAACAACCAACCCCCTCAAAACAAAAACCCTCATATCCAAAACACCAAAGAAAACAAGAAACAAAATGTACACAACAACTAATCCACCATCCCAAACCACACGAAGGGTGAGTGAACATAAATAGTCTGTGTGGTTTGGTGTGGGGATTTTTTTGGGGGGGTTGTTTGTTTAAACTGTGGAGATTTTAATATTTTCCTATTGTTTTCTGCCTGTTTGGATTTTTTTTAGGGGAACAAGGTATCCCTGTTGTTTAAGTGACCACAGCTCATAATTTCTGAACGTATTGGTTAACTTTACCAAATCTGAGAGAGAGACAAAGATCCCAAAGCAGCAGTGTATTTTTTAATACATGTTTTTTCCATAAAAGGGGCAGAAGGGATGTTCACACAGGAAACAGATGAAGCACTGAAAGGCTAGTTAGCCTAGACAGGCTTGCCTTTTGGCAGTCATCTACCAGGCAGCCAGTCAGACCACATGTAGCTGTGACCCAGCTATGGTATGATGGACTTCCAGATCGGAATGGCTTGACAGGAGATAGATTAGAGGTTTTACAATGAGATAATAAGAGCACAACTGGGGAAACAAGAAGACGTGTAAGCATTGCAACAAGAGACTGACGGGGAGATAGGGAAGTGAACAGGATGCAAGATACAGATTTGTAGCAGCTCAGGATTCATTAACTCAACTGCAAGCAATTTATTGTTCTCAGTATTCCTGTTTAGAATTACAAAAGACAGCTTCATGTATTCTTCTTGCTTTGCTCATTATTTCTGCAGGAAAGATTCCAACAAAAGAAAGTACAACAGCAACGAATTAAGGTTTTCACAATTGCACTCACACAAACCTAACATCCTTCTTCCATCTTCTACCGTACCCTCAGAAACACACACTATTGAAGAAGAGCTGAGCAGAGAGCTAAAACTTACTGCTTCGCACTGGTCTGCAAAAGTGCAATGTCTGTATATGTACTTCAAATTCTGATGCAACAGTCTGGTATGGTTACACTCATAAGAAAAATAAAAAATGGCTGAAAATTAGTCTTAGTGGGAGAGACACTAGATTTTAGTTAAGAGGGCATATTTCTTAATATGTTCATCTTCCTTAATAGCTCTAAAGTAGGCAGGCAGTTGTGGTGCATCTATTTTGTATAAAATTGATTTTATATTGAAATTACAGCCCTATAAAAGTATTGCAGCATCCTCAGGATTCAAAGGCAGTCATATATCATAATTTCATCTTAGAATGCATACTGACCATGTTTTACCATGCATTTTGTTTCTAGGAAACACATCCTAGAAATAACACCACAATGCGATACACATATATTAA
The DNA here is from genome assembly GCA_013397975.1 of Machaerirhynchus nigripectus. Lineage (NCBI taxonomy): Eukaryota > Metazoa > Chordata > Aves > Passeriformes > Dicruridae > Machaerirhynchus > Machaerirhynchus nigripectus. The sequence continues at coordinate 168,301 of VZRQ01009254.1, read as the reverse complement.
GTAAACACAGGGAATTATTTCTGCTCTGACATGGGTATACAGGTTCAACTCACTTCAGGGACTACACAAGGCAGGCCTGCACCTCTGTTTTCAGTGTAAGTTCAAATGAAACATTAAAAGTCTAGAAGCAGGAAAGCAGATAGAAAATAATGCTGCTCTGTCTGAAATAAAAAGATGGGCTATAATTTCACTGTATGTGCTTAGTTCTCAGTTTGTTCATTAAAAGATAGTAAAATATAACCATGCAACCACTAGTTTAGTTAATTATAGCCCAAGAATCTCAGTGGAAGATCTGGCATACTTCTGCTGTTGTTAATGAAGCAGTAGCAGTTTATACCAGATGAACATATGGTTTCTGTTATCATGGAAAAATTACTGGCCTTGCCCTTGTGCACTTACAGAAGAAGAAGGAATGTGGAATAAGAAGGCAGAGATACTGAATGCCTTCCTTGCATCAGACTTCAGTGACAAGACCAGCCCTCAGGAATCTCTGGCCCAGGTCCAGGGAAAACCAGTGGTGGGAGGAAGACTTTCTCGTGGTCAAGGAGGATAGGCTTAGAGATCACCTTGTCAAACTTGGCATCTGCAGGCCCGTGGACCCTGAAAGGATGCATCCACAAGTGCTGAGAGAGCTGGCAGACAAGAATGTGGTCAGGAGCAGTGAGCATGGATTCACTAAAGGTAGATCCTGCTTGCCCAACCTGATTGCCTTCTACAATGGCAAAACTACCTGGATGAATGAGAGGAGAGCAGTGCATATTGTCTACCTAGACTTCAGCAAGGCTCTAGGCTATGCCTCCCGCAATATCCTCATGGGCAAGCTCAGGAAGCGCAGAGGGTGAAGTGGGTTGAGAACTGGCAGAATAACACATCCCAGAGAGTCATAATCAGTGGCACAGGGTTTAGCTGGAACCTGTCGCTAGTGGTGTCTGCAACAAGAAGCAACGAGCAGGAACTGATGCACTGGAAGTTCCAGCTGCATAGGAAGGAGAACTTCTTTACTGTGCAGGTGACCACACAATGGGACAGGCTGCCCAAAGAGGTTTTGGAGTCTCCCTCACTGGAGATATTCAAGACTTGTCTGGACACAATCCTATGCCGTTTGCTCTAGGGTGACCCTGCTTGAGCAGGGAGGTTGGATCATATGCCCACACTGGTGGTCCCTTCCGACCTTAACTACTCTGTGACTCTGTAATTAAATACAGGATCTATTCATTATTATTTATTATTAATTTGTTAATTAACTATTTATTTCTGAGAAAGTTACATTTCAGGTTTTATCTTCTATCTACGAAGAGAAAATTCTTTAGAATCTGTTAAAAAAAATTTTTCATTTGATTTTATGATTTTGGTTAAAAATGGTGTCGGCCTTTCTGTCAGACTTCTTAATGCATCAGGGAGTCGTACATAGAGTTGAAATACACTGCTTTAATATTATTTCGTTCCAAGACTGGAGGAAATACCATGAAAGAAAAGGACAACATCACACCTTATTTTAGCTCCAGAAATGCTTCTCTCAGGTAATGAAAAATGAAAATACAAATCCGGCAATACTATATTTTACTCATGTGTTAACATGTTTACCTGCCAAAACCAGATTTCTGGTCATTAAGCCCTCCCCTCAAAAAAACTCCAAACACCAAACAACCTATCAACAATTAGAAAAACCTCCAACAAAAGAAATCAAAGCAAAAAAACCACAACCAACCAAAAACACCCAAAAGGCAAAATCTTGTAACATTCACTGTCAGCATCGAATTACTTGTCAAGGAAAAGAGTTTTATTTCCATAGGTTTGTTTGCTTTGGTAATTGATGTCTCTTCCTCTTGTGTTTTTTAAGCTGTCTTTAACAAAATGACAGCTTAAAAGCCCTCCTTATTCACAGCTTGAGGTTGAAATGGAATCAAGCCAGAGCTGGAACAGCTTTCCAAATTAGCAAGGGAACCTACTGTTGAAGTAGACTATTACCCTGCATGTGTTTGTGCATACAGCCTTTTTTCCCGTACCCACAACTGGGCTAGCTATCATTTACTCACCTCACAAAGCTACCTCCTTCCTGTTCTTCTCAAAGAATTTAGGTAAAACAAAAGAAACATCAACATAAAATCTTCTGTGCTTGAAAGCACTTTTCACTTCAGACGGCTGAGCAGCATCAAATCCTTGAGGAAATACCACCGAAAGAGTCTTGAAGTGGTCAAGGCAAACACAGTGGGCTACAGTTTCAAAGGGGCTGTGCAAGAGGCTCTGGAAGTTCCACGTCTGGTGAGTGCTTACCCAGTGTGAGTAGTGGCACACAAAAAGCCAGAGCTACAGTCACATCAAAGAAATATACAGTGCAAATTGCACAGATCACGTGCCTTGCAGGTCTGCTGAGGAACCTCTTAGCACACATGCAAAGACAAGGCTTTTTTTGTTGAATTCACCCAGTGCCATACAGTTTGGCGAGACCACAGATGCAAGCCACTTTAGAAATGGGAAATCTAAGCCACAGAAATGCACAGAAACCTAAAAAGGAGACCCTCAAAGAGTTAACAACAAAGACAGAACATGTCCTTCTTGATCTAAGTTTCCTACCCTTGCACAGAAGAATCCTGAATTGTAATGGAGATTAACAGAAATTACCTAGCTATTGGGCTGGCTTGCTGATAGGTATTAGCGCTCACAAAGCAGCCTAGCATGCAAAGATGATGGGCAATGATTTCCCAGATGTCTCTTGATCATTTTCCCCTTGATTTCAGTTTGCACTGAAATCCATACAAATTGTCACTAAATGTGCTCCTTACAGAGATGCTCCAGAGCTCGGGAGCAACGAAGAAGTGCAAGAAGAACAGCAAAACTGCTCTACAGTTTTTGGAAGATAAAGGAAAATGTCACATGCAATCAGCTGTGTATATCTATGGGCTGCAGTCAGAGCACTATTGCACATTGCAACCCAAGAGCCCTGTGCTAACAGAGTTTAAATTAAAGGAGCTAAAAGTAGGAATTTCATAATAAGTAAAGGGCACATGCAGAGCCTGAAACCACCAGTAAAATTGCAGCAACAGCAGAATGAGACCACATGTCAAGAAAAGCAAAGAAACTGCTGACTATGATAATGGACTACCTTGGAAAAATCACAACCTTATTCCATCTTGCCAAGTGAGTTGGATCACACATTAATCCTCAAAGCAACTTAATTATTACTTACAGTTTCTTTTCTCAGCTGCCTTACTGCACTCCTTGGACTCAAACAATACCCATAGGATGGAGCACCATACAGTCAGGCTCTGCTGGGTCAGCACCCAGGGCTAGGTAAAGGGAATCACATACAATTTCATGTGCCTGGTTGCTTTCCTCATCAGCTGCAAGCACTTCTATTTAGCTCTCTGAAAGAGCTAATTAGGAAAATACATGAAAGGGGGTTGTAACCAGGTGTGGGTCAGTTCCTTCTCCCAAGTAACAACTGATAGGATGAGGAAATGACCTCAAGTTGCATGAGGGGGATTTTAGATCAGATATTAGGAAAAATTTCTTTATTGAAAGACTTGTCAAGTGTTGGAATAGGCTGCCCAGGGAAGTGGTTGAGTCACCATCTCTGGAGGTATTTAAAAGACCTGTAGATATGGCACTTAGGGAAACAGTCTGTAGCAGACTTGGCAGTGCTGTGTTAATAATTAGAGTCAATCTTCTAGGTCTTTTCAATGATTCTATGATTGCCTGGAAAAAGTGGATGCAGCTAGGATTGACTCAGTTTTCCTGGCTTAGGCACTAATCCAGCAAACCCAGGTGAAACTCAGTCTAGCTCTAGTGATTATCTCCTTGCAGTGAGAGGTCATCAGAAGGGACAGCATGGGATGGCTGCCCCTTTCTGCACGGCCCTGAAGGGTGGAGGTGTGTGCCCTTTCTCACCTCCCTGCCCACAGCATAGCACAGCTTGCAGGACATTCAGGTGCTGCAATCCCAAAGCCAGGCAAATGTTATTGTGCTTTTGGTGTTGCAGTGGGCATTTTTTCATAATTTATAGGTGGCTTTTTTCAGAGACTAATCTTGCTTCCTAACCACAGATCTTTCCTTTACTTAGGTTATTGAGAATGTCACAATTTCAAAAGACGCAGAGGAGACAGAGCCTTGGGGTTTTTTCACTGCCAAATTAAATAAAAAGTCCCAAATTGCTTCATAAAATCTCAGTTTTTAAAGCAGTTTCCTACTTGAGACTGAGTCTCTAGGCAAAGTACCTACCTTGGTATCCGAGACAGAGGAGCTGCAGATGAATGTAGAAGCAGAGGAAGCTGGTTCTGTCCAAGCTCACTAGCCTTGGTGAGGAAAGAGGACAGTGGTATTTATGCTGCGAAAGGCCAAGGCTTCTGAAGCCATGATGGAAAAGAGATGTGCCAATGGCCAGCCATGGTCACTCAGGGTGCTACTCCCACCTGCAGCAGCTGACTGGACACGTGCACACAGATCATGGGTGACATGGGCTGCCTGTGCTGGCCCTTGCACTCAGACGTGTTCTTCAGTCACTCTGGTGTGAAAAGAATGACTTGCTGTAGCATCAGACTTTTCCTCCAGTCTCTCCAGACTTTGTGTCCCACGTTCTATGCAACACTGCCATGGCCTGCCTAACCACAGTGCCCTCGTACATGCCCAGCTGCGGGATCGATACAATCTGGCTCTCAAAAATACTTTCTTGATGGGACTTAGTGGAGTCAAAATGATGAGTTGGCAAAGGGGTATTAGACATTAATCTTAATGGCCAGGAAAACCTGGAATTTATATTTTAAAATAGGAGAAAGTTTTCCTGTTAATGTTTTAGTATTATATAAAATGAAAATAAATCAAAACAATTTATTGGGGAAAAGTTTCAGATATGCAACACATTGGTAGGGGCAGGGAGGAGGGAAGGCTGACTTCCTTTTTTTTGGCTTTTTATTTCATATATTCTATCATACAGTAGAATCAATCTTCGCTTAAAATATGTGTGCGTGCTATGTATTACTGTTTCGTGGGGACCTATTTTCACAGCAGAGTGCTACCTGGCATGAGTGAGCCCGAGTGGCATGTTCTATCTGTCTGAAAAAACCTGCTTTGTTTTGGGTCTTTCATCATTATACCAACAATTTTAATATTCATGGCTCTCTAGCCTTTGTTCCCTAACCTAGGGCTCTCCCACCTTTCTTCTGTTTACCTCCTCATCCTCTTTCCCAGCACTTCCTTTTGTTCTTTTCCGTGTGTTGCAGCCCTTGAATCGCACCCCTGTTGCCAGACAGTTTGTCCTCAGTGGTGCTGAATGGGCACTTCAGAAGGCAGCGTGTCTCCTTCTCAGGAAGCGACTGCTTATTTCACACACAGAGAGGAGCAGCAATTCAGCACAGCGGGAGAAATTACGGAACACAGCCTGAAGGGGAGGTCGATGAGACAGAACATTTTTCTGGAGCTTTCTGGCTCCATTTAACCTCTCAATAAAAGTAGGTTAGAGCATCATGATATTAAGGACCATGTGAAAGTGGAAAATGAAAAAAACAAAAGCATAGAGAGAGGAAGGAGGAGGAGAAGGGAGTCTTTATACTGGAAAAATGTCCTTGCAGGTAATGCACATGGAATTCCTTCCTGATGTTTAGGATAAAGGATGGGATTATATGCTTGGCTCAAGAGTTTGCAAGTGTGACTTTTTTTTGCCTGTGTCAGGTTTGAGCTGTCTCAAGTCTAACCACACTTACTTCTGCATCTGGGCTTGGTGGGGGAGAGACTAAGGAGGAGAGGGTAGAAAAAATATTTTCACTTACAGACAAATCTAGAAAATAATCTGTGCCATATTCTTAAAAAAATAGAATTGTCTGAAGGTCCCAAATTCTTTGCCAACACAATCAATTATGCTTTTAAACAGGTGTTGAGGTGCTGAGCAAAGACTCTATTTCCCATTTCTCTACATGGAGAAACTGAGGAATCTTTCCCAAACCTTACCAAAAGGTAGTGAGACAGCTCTGGACTGGCCAGGCACAGGTGAAGGGATGGGAACCTTACCACTAAAATGAAATGTAAAATTGTTTGTTAATAGAAAACACCCAGAGAACCACGAAGAGGCTACTGCTTTAACTTCATCGCAGTTACTAATGTAGATTGATAATGAGGGGGAAAAAATACACCAGCAATCCAAGGCAGGTTTTTACCCCTGAGTTAAGATGGATAGATGTTTGAGTGGGATTTTATAATACATTATTTCTATTTTAATCAGGCACTATAAAGCAGCAACAGGACTTACATACTTCACAGCCACTTTGGATTATTGAATGCTCACAGTAGGCTAAAAGAGCACTTACAGTTCATCAAATTAAGGAAAAATGTATAAATTAAGTACCATCAAGCCCACAAGCCAATGCATTTATGAGGAGTGAAGAAGGGGAAATAGAAGAAATTTAAAGGATGAGGCATTAAAATGTACTTTACAGTATGCTTTTAAGAAATGACATTCATGACTGAAGAAAACAATTATCAAGCATCTCAGTCTATTTCTATTCATCATGAGGAGCTAAGACTTATTTCTACGTCTCCCTATTCAACTATCTGTCTTCCCTGGCCAGCTATCTATCTTCCCTGGTCATTGATTATTGCAGTATTTCCAAAGAGCATGATTTATTGTCTCCCACACATGCTCCAGCTTATACAGCATGCCTGTCATGTGAGGCAGGCTCAGCCTGGAGCTTAACATCTGCAATGTGGATACAAAGCTCAGGGTCTCACACACAGAACCTGTTTTGCAGGATACCATGTGGACCAAAGGCATTGGTATGCTGTGAGACAAAACTGCAGCCTTCTAAATGCAGAGCAGCTTTCCTGTCATATAAAAGCCTCATCCAGGTTTAATGATCATAGGAATTTCAATACTTCTCCCTATCTCTGGGCTACCAGAGAGGGTACCTAAGTGGAGACTCTCAGCTTACTTTTTGGCACTGTGAGTTTGCCAGTCAGTCACTATTACTTTTCTTTGCTGCTGGTTCCTGGGCACCTATCATAAATCAGTGATGCATTTTTTTCCCTGGTGATTCCCATGCAAGTTTTCAAGATATTTGGGATATCTTAGGCTCCTAGCTAAGACTGGGGGCTGACAGGCTGAAGATGTCTTCTCCAGGAACAAGAGGCAGCAGGTACCAGCCAATTTCAGAAGGGGTTGGAAATTAATGCCTTAAAGGCATAGGGTGAGAAGAGGTCAGTTTCACTATTGTGACAGCTAATCCAGAGGGAAGTAAGGAAGAAGGGAACAGCTGGACATGGACAGATGGAGAAAAAATGCAACAAGCACTTTTTCTTCCACATACACTAAGAAGGAATAATTTCTGTTGTCTCTTTCATTGTTGTGATAGATTATGAGAATTGCCACAAAGTAAAGATAGTAGCATAAGCTGAGGTAGGATAAAAAAATACAGAGGGAAAGCCATCAGGATTATGAAAATGTTGGAAATTGAAACAACTTGGAAATGAATCACAAACCAAAAAACTTTATACATCTGATAAACTGTTTGCAAACAGTGGTCATATATCTTTAATCTATATCTTTAATCTATTGCAGCACAAAACACCACCTTTTCAGCAAGGACTTTACAGTAACAATTAAATACCACTGTCCTCAAAACCATTACTATTATTTCTCATCTCTATGAAGGCAAGACCTCAGACATTAAGTAGTCAGCAAAATCCCTGTTGAAGACTTTTCAGATTGAGGAGAGGTTTTGTTTCTAAAGCAAACTGAAACCACTGAGAATCAATTAAGAAAAAAAAAGGGAATATAAATTAACAATCAAATTTGCAAACTATGTTTTAAATATTAACCTGCTAGATAAGGAACATTTTATGAGTATTATTTGCCAGTTTCTTCTAAAACTGTTTTTTCTGTGTCCATTATCAACTTCTGTTCATCTTTCAGATCTCTACAGTATTCTTACAGAATAAGGGAAGGTGTTAGCTGAAACTACTGAAGAGTCAAACTAAGATAGGTAACCAGTTAAAATAGAAAAGATTTCCCTTCCCATTTCCTACAGGAGCATTGGGTGGGCAGACCATATTGGGATGTGGAACAGCTGGATTGAAAACATTTCAGATTTGGATTCTGTAGGATAATCCTTCAAGAGCTGAACTGCATATGAGAATGACTATGCAGTTCAGAAGAAAGTGGCTACTTTAAAATTGTGCTAGAAAGTAAGATTCATAAAATGAACGGCCTCTTTAAGAATTTTATTTTAAGTAGTATGGAGTGAATGTACCACAAAAGTGTCAAGTACAGAAGCATTATTTCTAGCGTGTTCTCAATGCGAGGTGTTGGTTGGTCTTGCTCCTCCTGCTTTGTGTGGTAGGATGAGAGGCAAGAAAAGCGAGGTTTGTAGGTGTCTAGCACTCATATGTTCTCACCAACAAATGCATGTCTCCGGCTACGTTCACATGCACATACGTTTATTCAAATATGTATACACACACGTATAGCTCGTGGCTATGGATCACAGTCTGTGGTGCCATCTGGTGGAAAGAAGTCAGCAGCGGCCCTACCGCTAAAAAAATAAACCTGCCAAGTAGCCTTAAAATAAGGAAGGAAGGAATGAAACCCCAAAAGAAGGAAGGTCTGATCATATGATTAATGGAAGCCACAGCATTCATCAAAACACAATCAGTTCCAGTCTGTCTCAACACCCAAAGCTTCTTACCTTGACTGTCTCAGACTGTCACGCTCATTGATATGGATCAGCAGTCATTGATGAGCACTTAAAACCACAAAAAGTTTGAATGGGTAATGGAGAAATAGAAATACTCCCTGACGTTTCTAACTGTCTCCTTTCTCAATTCTGTCTGAGTTAGAAGGGTTGGAGTCTTGCAGACTTAATGGAACAGCAAGCATCTTCAATGTCTTCAACATCTGCATCTCATAGGGAGCAAATATTTACATGAATAAAAGCGCTTTTTTTCCCCCTGATGCCCTGCCAGCTTCACCTGGCATGAGTTGTCCCCATTTCTCTCAGTAGATGCAGCTCTTGGGATGAAACTGCATACTACAACTTCTAGACAATAAAAGCAATCATTTGTTTTAAAGACTTTTTGGTTTTAATGTTTGCCATATAGGCAGAGGAAGGCAGTCATGTTTTATATGAAGGATCTGGGTTGGCTTTCTCAAAATTCTTTTTTAGTTTTGAAGAAAAAAAAATATAAATGGACTGGTTACTTTTTGAGAGAAATCTCGTATCTTCAAGGACAGCACTCACATCAGAACAGACCAAGGCTGGAGGGAGTCTGCCCAGTATGAGTAAGGTCTAATTCTTCAGTAGGTTATGCAAAATTTGGTCATTTGGGAATGTTCTCTTATATAGAGTTATGATATATTTCTAACTGTGTATTCACAGTTACACTGAGGACTAGGGATAGGCATAACATTGTTAAGGCTTCCATGGCAGAAATACATACAGCAAAAACAGTTTTGTAGAGAAATAAAAAATAGTTGAAATGTTCATCAGTCAAGGTGGTGACACTATATCGTTCATATTTTTTTAAATGTAGCTTTAAATAACAAATTTCAGCTTTCCTATTTTCAGATTAGGATCTTGAAATGAGTCAGTTAATTAATGATCAGGGTTGTTTCTTAAAAGGCTGGAAAGTTTGTCAAATGTTCTGCATCTCATAAAGAAAATACTCTGGAAAGCAGAGACTTAAAGTACATAGCTGAGCAACCACAAATATGTATCCATATACCAGCTGTAATTAGTTTCTGCAGCTGAGGCAAATGTGCCACCTACACTTCTTCCTTCATTTTCTTTCCCCAGGCTCCCTTTATCCTTTGCCCATTCAGTGGTTGTATATCACTTCCCCACTTAGTTCTTAGGCTCTCTTAAGGCGCTATCCACCTCTCTGACAGCCATCAAACCCTCTCAAAAAAGCAGATGGAGATGCAGTGGGGCAAAGAGGTGATATGACTAAATAAAAATCCCATCCCTGCTGAGATAAAATCCTAATCCACCAGCAGTCTTTCTTGATAAATACGGAGAAAAATCTTTGATAAGATTTCAGAACCTGAGTTGTGGTTGAACCACCTTTACAGCTGCCAAATTAAATATATTCTGTGACCTCCAAAACTCAGAATTGTCAAAATGTGTTCTTAAAGCTCACTCAAAAAAGAAAAGCTTCGGTGTATGACTTCTGTTTCAGCCATTGCCTTATTTCTTCAATTCTTGCTGTTTGCTCTTGTGTTCTTTTGTTTCTCACTGGTTATATTATGATGTCTGAATCACAGCCTGCTTCTTGTATCCAGTGAACTCAACAGAATAATTTGTATTGACTTTACTTGGTATAGAATTGGATTTACTGTCCATTGCTCTAATCTGTTAGATTACTTTTCTCCTGCTATTTCTTTCCTGTATGTAAATAAACAATGAATATAGAGAAGTTGCACTTATTGGCTAATGTAGTTGTTGGAAGAATGGAAACTAAGCAAAAGAAATGGCTATTTTGGGGAACAATTTTCACGCAATTTTTTACCAAATTATTTGTCCATAAGTTTTGACTATGAGTTGCTAACAAAAAAGGTTCCATTTACTACAGAAATGAAAACATTTCCCAATAACTATAAACCCCCTTTCTGCCTTCCTGTAGCTGAGATTCTTCCCCACCCCCATCATTCAACAAATCCATTGGGAGAAAATTGTCTTTTTTTCTCCCAGTTTTTCTAACAAAATTCCTTGGTTTCTGTGTAAGCTCAGTAATAATTACTGAGAAGGGGAGGGTTTCATTTGTAGGACAGTTCAGCAAGTTCAGTGGTGAATGCCTGGAAGACCCCGTGATGTGCATTGTTACTATGATTAATGACTCTTATTATTGATGCAGAACCATAAATTTATACAGGATCTGTCAAGAATAAATGAGAGCCGTGTATTCTGCAATAAAGAGTTACAGCAGGAAAACAGCTAAGATTAATAAAAAGCAAATCTTAACAGGTAAACAAACATATAACCAAACTGTGTCCATGATATGCTCCCTTTGTAGTTCTTGGAGTGTTGTCTTTTCTCTGAGATGGGAGGGGGACTGGGCTCTTGGTGGATATAAGGAAACCAGAACACAAAAAAGAATTTGAATTTAACGAGGAAGCTGATTCATTTCCTCATAAAACCTTGAAAAAGTCATTTGAAGACAATTTGTTTACAAACACACACCGAAACTGATGTCTGACTGAAGAAGCTGACAGTAAGTGGGATGGTGTCACAATTTTGGGGAGCAGGAAAGAGACCTCCTTTTCAGCCCCAGTGATATCTTTGCAGGTTCAAAAAGGAGCATTATCCCCTATGGTTTCAAGGTGCTCTTTTCGCTGGGGTGCTGCTGCACATCCTCACTCAACAATAAACTGTGCAAGAGGTAGTGACACAAACTTGGAGTGTGGAAAGTAAGGGCTGGTAGAGTCTGGTAATCTGCAAATTATTTAGGTAGTCAACAGCCAAAAATATACACCCTGGGATTTAGTAGTATCTGCCTTGTTCAGATATCCACCTCTACCTAGGACCAACAAAGGGAAGCCAATGTAATTTCACCTGGGGCCTCAAGAACTATCAGAGAGATACAGCAGAAAAATCCATCAGGGAATTGTGGGTTCCATATTAAAATACAAGTAGGGTCAAGCTTACTTCCAGTGGTTTTTGGTTGTAAAATGGTAGGAATGTCACCTATTTTTGTGCATAATGGAATGTATTTCTGAAGAGATTGTGATGTCAAAAAAATATAATACAGAAAAAGTAAGACCTAAACTCTTGAAAAAACCTCCGAAGTTTGTAATTGGAGGTAGAAGTGAAATCTAGTATCATGAAAGAGTACAGAAATGAGAAACCAAGTCACATATGGATGTTGTATTGCATGTAGGGAAGGAATGTAGGGATGGAATGGGTTCAGATGCGTTTCAAAGCCGAGGCAAGAAGGCGTAAACAGGATCGGTTTTTCCTCCTTGCCTCAATGCCACAAGAATACCTCACATGACCAGGAGCATCACAATTCTGAAATCACCTCTGTCTTTCCTGTGTCCTCGTACTGTACTCAAAGGCACAATTTAGGCTCCTTCCGTGCTTGATTCTTCTGGGCAGCTCTTGTTCTCTCCATGGTTGTACTCCATAAGGTTTCCCATTTCATCTCATGATCAGTGCAGGGACTCCTTAAGCTGGCACCTCTCACACGTTGCTTCTGGCTTCATTCTTAACACACCTCATAGGTATTTCCACTGCTTTTTCTGAGCCCTAATAACTGAAAATGTGCCTGGGCAGTATCAACTGACACTAAAATGATTTCCGCTTTAATGTCAATTGAAAAATGAGTTCCGTTTCTTGCTCCAAACACTACTTTCATGTCAGCCATTTCATGAGGCCCCTGAGAGTTTTACTAGCACAGCCAGCTGCCATGGTGGAGTCGTGCCGTGTTGGACCAAGCTCCGCGAGCACACACTCAGCTGTTACTGGCATTCTGCATTTTGCGTGCTCAGTATTTACTGGAACACCAAATATTTTGAATAGATCTGCATTGGGTGGGAAGTAGAGACAGTGCTGCAGGGAGCTGCTGTACAGACAGAAGCAGTAATAAATACTATTGCAAGAAAAGGAGGATTGGAGGTTTCTTAGGTAAAGCTATGGGAGAGGACAGAGAAGGCTATTTTTTGTTGCTCATTATAGTGCAAAATTCCCCTGCTTAGGTCTTTCTCTGACCTCTGCACAGAGATCATTTTTCCTGTCTAAAGACATGGACTTCCATGCTTTTTTTTCTCTACAGACTACATCTCTGCTGTGCCTATTGCACCAAAGGGCATCTGCTGCCATTAAACTGAGGGTGGCAAAAGCCCAAGCTGGCACTGGCGTGCAGTGGTGTGGACCAAATGGACAGGCACATTTTGCACGTGTGCCTTGATACCAAGCAGTTTTTATTACTGGAACTGCTGCAGGAAGAAAGAAACAGGTTGTCAGCTGTGCTGCTTGCTCTTTCATTTGAGTTCTGAGAATGGGTTATGGGTTAAATAAGACTGAGGATAATGCCCCATAGAGTCCCTATTGCATAAAATTATCCCGGATCTGTTTATACACATACACATACCTTCCTATCCACAGCACAGTGCCTTTCCTAAATAGCATTTTAAAAAGGGGCAGAGGAATGCAGAACTTTGCAAAGGATGGAAAGCAGGCATCTTTCTTGACCCTGGTCAGCACCTCAGTCTGCAAAAAAATCATCATCACACAAGTGTGATTCTTCTGTAACTCTTTTTGAAACAAGTCTGAAATACTCAGTGTCTCTCACTGCACTTCTGCTGAGGTCTACTGGCAGGTGTAGCTGTGCTGATTAAATGTCTGTCTGGGTGTGATGGGGTTGGGGGCAGGTAACTGGTAGCTGAAAGAGGAAAGTGACTGGGACTATTTTTTTTTTTTGTAAATAATTTATTTAGCATGATTGTAGATATCACTATTGGAAGAAGTAATCCTGATATAAATTTTTCTTCCTGTGTTTCTGAGCCCTTGTTACTGATAAATTGAGAGCTTGCTTGTGCCACAATGAGAAGGAGACAATTTTTCTGAGCCAGATGCTGATGTCTAGCTGACATTCAGGTTTCCTCGTTCCCTCGCAGCCTGCATGCACTTCAGCCATCCATGCTGCTTCAGTTCTTTCCCTTTAATCTGTGCATAGAATTAATCAGAATTATTTGTTATTTCACTCACCAGGGCAGCTCATGTTCACTTATCTAAACCTTTGCAGCAGCCTCCAAAGGAGAGGCAAAATGAGGTAGAGCTTCACTGGCCTGCAAAGCCTCTTCCGAGTTAGGGAAGATTCCTTCCTGCATCTTCTCTTTGGGAGGTTTGTTTAGTTTTTCCCATTTTTGTCCAATTAGCTACAACATTTAATACTCCTACTCAACAGACTGATTCTCTCAGGTAAACAGTCCACCTTACCATAGTAAGCTTTGATACTCAAATCCCTACTTTTTAATGAGAATTCTTTCCAAGCCTAATAAAAAATCATATGCTTTGGGAAAAAAACCCCAAAGAATTCCCAGCAGAGAATCTAGTGTGATTATAGCTTGTTGACGCTATACTTTTTGAAGGTTTCCCTTCAGTGCTGTGTAGGCAAGTAATAGGAATCACCTCAGAAAGCTACACTCTGCATGTCAGACAGGATGTGTCATAGGGAAGGGAGAGATAAATGAGCTTGAAGTGGATTGGGAGGAGAAAGAAGTTCTAATAAAACCAACTGTAATTTAGCCAAAGAGCAGAGGTTTTTGCTTTTGTAATTCCCTAATCCTGGGTCTCCACAGCTGGAGGAAGTTTCTGACACTTTTTTTTTTTTGGTGGAGAGGAGACACGAAGGACTTGTTCTCAGGACTTCCTGTCAAGAGGAGCTGGCTGAAAGAGCTGAAACATATTACAGTAATAAACATATTTCACACAGGCAGGACTGGCAAATGGAAGGACCATTGCTGCAGTCCAGGGAAGTCCTTGATGTGGAAGAAAACCTTCTTTGTCCAGGGGCCTCTGTGCAGGGGCAGAGTCCTCACTAGAATTACAGACACTGTTTCCAGCATGCAGTGAGCATGGAAACAATCATTTTCAAAGAGAAAGCAAGGAGAAAGTGTCACTTGCAGAAAACACTCCTAACACAAGCCCCGTCCCCAGTGCAAAAGACAAAAGAAGGGACAATTTTATGGCCAGCTCACTGCACCAGTCATTAAAGTTACGTTCAGGTGAGGCGCTCTTCTACAAAGACAATTCTGTTCCCTTGTGTAGTAGAAACAACCCTGCTGTGAGCATCCTGTCTCAGTCATTGCTACAGACAACACTCATCACTACTCAGAGCACGCTCAAAGCTTTAGTACCTTGTAAAGGTCAGTCTGGCCCCCAGTGTAAGTCTTTCTGGATTGCAGAAATATTTCATCCTCGCCATACAGGTCTGCACAGGGGCGCATCACGCACCTCAAGACGATTTTCGTGGCAGTGCTTCCACTGACTGAAACTACTGGGTAACTATTTTTCTAAGCGGCAGTAGATGCTTCTTTTGAACATTTCTTCTTCTGGGAAAAAAAAAGAATTGGATATTCTCCAAAAACTGGCATCTGCAAACAGCTGTTTACATCCCAAAGCCCTCACAGCAAAATCAGTATGTGAAAAGGAAAAGATCTTTTGGAAAGCAGTCCTTGAACTCTGTGTTACAGCCAGCTATTGCCGTGAAAAGTAACCAGAAACACCAAAGCCCACTGATCTCAGGTGTGTCAGAGGGTCTAGCAGAAATCTGAATCACTGAATGGATTAAGCAGATAGTTTTTCCTCCCCTCATAAGCCTAGCAGAGCGTGTCGTTTTTCTGTTTGCGTGGCACCTGGTGGAGACTGAGGCCACTAGGTGTTACTGTAATAAACATTTACTTGCTCATTTGGAAGCATGCATGGGACATAATACTGAAGGGTCACAACTGAGAAACAGGGAAGAAACACTAGGAAACTGATTTTTTTAAGTGGTGACTTTCTGGGCCTCTCAAAGTATCACCTCCAGAGCAAGAAAGGGGGCTGTCAGAGTGCTTGCTAAGAAGAGAACCTGGAACTTGCAGCACAAATGGAGAAAGGAAGCACTGGGTCAGCTCTCCTCTTCTCCTGGTGCTTTACTCAGCTCTGTTTGCTTTGTAGTGGGTGTTCTTTTCTTCAGCTAAGGATTGCTGTGTCTTGGCATCAGCTGAGGAGATCTGTCTACTTCCCTGTTTCTGCCCCCTCCTCTGTACTAAAAAGGGATTCAGTGGTGGCAGAGCACCTGTGTGTCACCAAGATTAACTAGAAAATAACAAGGTGATGTGTGGAAAGCTCAGAGTAGCCTGGGCTCCACTACAGAGTATTTCATGCAAAGTTAACACCAGGCAGAAGCTGCTCTAGCTGAGGAAGAGAGCATCCTAGTCAGCTGCCCAGTGATGTAGCACAACTGTTAATAAGGAGGAAATTATTTCTGAGTGAAAAACATAGGACTTGATCCCATAGGAATTATGTTCAAGGAGCTTACACAATTTTCACTTGGCTGTGTGTCAATGGCTGAATTCCACACAAGACAGAGAATGTACTGACTGGTAAAAAAAGGTGAAATAAATCAAATAATATATGTAAATCATGGTTTCTTTTTTTTAATACAATTCTATTTTTCAGCAGCATTTTCAGGCAGCAGAACTTAGGGCCTCAGCTAGTCACACTATAAACATAACCCCATTCAACTTTTAAAAACAGCCGCATCATTTTAACTGGATCGACTTTCAACTCCTCCACTTAAAGCAGTGCCCATATCTAGTAGATTATTTAGTTATCATTTATGCTCCTTCAAGTAAGCTCAGTGAGGTACCAGTGCAAAACATCTGTTCGAAGTGAGCACACCTTTGGCAGAGCTCTATACATACAAATTCTGAAAAGTAAGGAAGTGGTTTGGTCACAGCATCTTGCCAAGAAAGCGGATTTTTTCAGGAACATTGTAACATTGGTAAACAAACCTTGATGACCGTGCATGTGTTCCTCCGGGCTGACAGGCTCCAGGTGGGCTTCAGTGGAGGGATGTGTTGTGTCCTGACTGCCTGCCTTGCGTGCAGCAGCGGGCAGCTGCAGCCTCCTGTCTGGATGTGCTGGGCAGCACGTTCCCCTCCAGGCAGGCTTGTTATCTGCCTGGCAGAAATCCCGCCCTGTTGCGTGCAGCCTCAGGACCACTTCTATTAGCCATTACTTAGCACTGTGGCTCGTGCTCGCCGAAGCTAAATGGAGGCTTTTTTGCCTAGTGCACAGTATTCTGCTAAGATCAGATTGACACGAGTGGGGCAAGGAGCTGAGGCACAGACAAAGGCTACAGCAAGTTTACCAACAGTCAGGTGGACACGTAGGCCACAGAATCTTGGCTTGCTTGCTTGCTTGCTTGCTAACTTCTGCTGCAGTCCTGTCTGCTCCTGACCCTTTGCTTCTGCGTTTGCTGATCATTATTGGCACACTGAGACCTTGCTCTTAATGTACAATCTCTGGTAATCCAAAATAATAAAATTAAAATTTATTTAAACCTGCTAAGTATGGAATTGTCCTAAATTTATGCTACATCAGCTACTGATTTGTTTTCTCTCTTCCTCTCTACTTGAAACCTCAGGGAGTGGCAATCAAAGGACACAGCTTTCTCCGTTCCAGATGCAGATTACTGATAAACACGGCTTTCGCCCTCTGGAAGTAACACATATCACACAATACAAAGTCCCATTTTGACTTGTTATTTTAATGCTAAGGCTAAGACAGATACAATGATGTCATTTGCCAATTAACTGTTTTTGTTTTTTTTTTTTGGACACTGGCAGTGGGACTAAGAGGATGAGAAGATAAAGCCTTCTTACCTGCATTTCTGTGGAAGCTGATGCAAACCCCCCTTAGACTGGTTCCATTTGCACACAGAGACCCAACTGACAGACAATAAAACCAAAACCACTAATGCCACAGTTGTCAGCCATTCTTCTTAGTAGAGCTTAAGTGGAATGATCTTGGAAATGGAGCAATCCTGGCAGTGACAAAGATGAACCTGACACCAGAACATCAGATATAAACCACCTTTGCACCATTTGTTAGTGGAACACAGTGTCCCACTTTCTGCTGATCTCCCCAACTTCCTCAGCTACCACTCAAGAGTTCCAGGCAGGCCGGAGCTTCAGCCTCCTGCCTTCCTCCTTTTCTCACCATCATCATGGCCAGCAGCAATGTACATTTGCTTGAAAAAACCCGTCTCACCTTCTTCCTCATCTCATTCCTCCATCTTCTAAGGATTTCTTTGGTCTTTCCTGATTAGGCTGAATGGAGTTAGAAGCTCACTGATATTTATTTCATTGGGCAAAAAGAAGTGGAAAGAAAGTGTGCAGGCAATCCCACAAAATATGTATAGGGCTGAAGGAGACAGGCACATTCCTGGCAGACAAAGAGGAGCACTCAGTGATTCCCAACCTGTGAACAAAGCCACTTGGCTGGGGAGGAGACTGGAGCTGGACCCTTCCACCCCACCCTCGCCTTTGCCACAGAAACTGCCCTGGTGGGAAGCAATGCACATGGCAACAAGAGAGCTGCTGAGTGAAGCAGCCATGGGGAATGCAGCGAATACCTTTCTAGTTCCCAGTGAGATATGGCTGAGGAGGCAATTTACTTTCCAGTTTCCTTTCAAGATGAAGTATGGCTCGCTCTACCACTGCTTAGGCTGTACTTATTCCACAAATAAAGATTTTCTGTCTTCTGTGTGGCAACTTTTGCCCTGAAGTCACTCTTTAAAATAAACCTCAGAAACAGAGGCAATGTTCTTCTAGTAGGTGCACAGCTGAGAGCCTGGAGAGCAGATACCCATCAGTGTTGTACATCCAGTCTTGGTGTGAGAAAGACTTTCTCCTCTATTCACCTCCTAGCATGTGGGTGGCTGTGCTGCTGACAGGGCAGCAGAGCCATCCTGTCTCTCTCCTTCCTTCCTTCCATTTGGTGAAGATGTGGATGAGGCAGACTTCGCTGCAAAGCCGTTCTGCTCCCTCTGTGCCCAGCACAAGAGTCACAGCCTTGGGAAGCCTCCACAGAAAGGTGCCACAAGAACACAGAGTCACCCAGCTCTTTTCTTTATTTTTTTATTGAAAGCTTCATCAAAGAAAACAGAAGTTTAAACCTAACATCCACTGATCTACAGAAAGCCCCAGGAGTGGGAAAATGGCAGCTATTTAGGATTGTGTTACAAATGGAAAACATAAAAAAAAATCATAGCAGTACAGATCTTTCAGAGACATTCTGGGACATCAGCGCACAGATGCCCATATAAATAAGATTCATAATTTATTGTATCACAGAGGTTCTGTATTCTACATTTTGGCTGCAGTGAAGTTCTTTAAGGGCTGTAAAGAACCTCTGACCCATTTTTGTGATGCATGTTTTCCTGATAGGAAGTTCATCTGCTTTCAAAGCTGCTTTTTCTTACAGATAGAATCTGTTCATTCTCCTTTAGAAAGGAAAACAATTAAAAATTCCTAAATGAATTCTGTACACTTCCTGGTTTTACATAAAATTGTTTTGCCTCAAAAAGATAGTAGAATTTTCTTCCACTCTGGAATACATCATATTTAATAATACTTCAGTTACATAAACATCATGTTCTCTTCTTTAGGTTGTATTTTTGGGCTTTTAAAAATATAACTGACGGTAAATTTCACCAAATTCATAAAATTATTATCCAAGAGAAAGACACTTAAAGGCAGAAAATTAATGTTGGGCAGATACTCTTTAAGGACAACAGATCCAGATCTTGGAAGGTGCTTACACCTTGCAGGCTTTGGACCTACAAGGAAAAATGGATTTGTGAACCTGTCAAAGGCTGACATTTTCCACTTCATTACACATTTTTATTAAGGTAAAAGAACTCAGCTGTCACTATTGGGGAATTAACAGTTGAACTGAACAACTTCAATAAACACAAGAATTTTTTCTTATCATGGAAATCTGAACCAGCGCTGGGATTCATTTCTTTTACAGCTTTACTCTCATAAATTTCTGTTCAATTTTAACAAAGAGCATGTTAATAAAGGGGAGAAGAAAGGGTCTCTTCTGCCTGCTTTGAGGCACAAAGGTGAATAAATCTCTGGGGTACATACAGCGCTCTAGCCTATCTGGGTGACAGGAGCAATATAGAAAAAGTTGGTGCTCTTTTTGAGAGGAAAATAACTCTCCTTACACTGCATCTTTGCTGCTTGCTGAGATTCTAGAAATCTGCTCCACTGAAGGGGAGGAGAAGTCTGCTGCTAACTCAGCCCTCCTTCTGAGAAAGTGTGCGTGCATGACTGTGTGTATGCGCATTAGAAATGAAAGGAATCCTCGTTACTAGAGTCAATTGTCATTAAACAGAAGAGACTAATGCACCAAATGTCAGCAGTTTTGTTGTTTTCTGTTTTGCATTTCCATCACACCCTGACTGTTTTCTTGGTTCATGTGGGCTACCGAGAAAGACCAGGAAAATCCCTTACCCTAGGGCATCCCTTACCCTTTTATATCCGGACCAATTTCATGTTAAATAAACTTTTGAAAGGAAATGTTGACCATGCGTGTATCAAACATTACTATCTTCAACTACCACATTTGGTCTCATCACTAAAAATGGATTGATTCATTACGTTAAGCACATTATCACTCTTTAGCATGACTCTTGCTATAGGTGGAGTTAAGTGAGTCTGCCTAAACCTGTTTTGCTCATGTCAACCTCAGCATTAAAATGAAGTGGCATGAGGAGCACCATCAAGCTTAAAATCATGAAGCATGGCAATTTGATAAACACTTAGGATCAGTCTCAATCTTCAGTACCATAAACAACATAATATAGATCCAAATACTATGACATATTAAAAATAAACTTTATTACAATGCAGGCTTCCTCAAATTTGCTGAGTTTTGGTACACATACATACATAAATAATACCCTTCATTTGATTTTTACTCGAGTAAAAATCCATTCGAATGCTACAGCCCAATTGCCCATTGAAAGTTTAAGCCCTCACTTCTCTAATGACCAGCCTTTATCTTCCATGTTTGGGGATGCATCCATAGCAGAAGATGATACAATGTGATGCAATTGCTCTCAAATACGCCTCATTCTGCATTACGGTGGATTTCTTGACCAACACAACCAAGGCAGTCTCTTGGTAAACAGAACTATACAAGTAAGCACAGGCTAAGGACATTTCAAGAGTCTGTTTCACTGGAAGGCAATAAGAGGACATTCACAATTTGAGGCCTGACTGTCACAGGTGAAAAGTGCTTACAAAACCAGCAGTAGAGCCAGATAGGAAGAAGAGTCCCTCTGCAATCTCAGCGGGAACAGTGAGATTTTTCAGTGCCCTGATCTATACTTGGGTCAGCACCTGCAAATATAGTACTCTCTTCAGTTCCACTGTATCTTTTTCTTTTTTTTTTGTGTTTTTTTTTTTTTCCCCTCAATGTTAAGTGACAAGCCCAGGTACTCAGAATTTTCTAGCCATAATTCATAGTTTTCTGACACCCATTTTGTATTTATCTTTTAAGGTAAAACCAAAATTACCAAACCTGAATGTCCAGATTTGATTATTTACAAGAATTCAGGTGTGATGGAAAGTACATACGCAGTTCAGCTTATGGATTTGATGTTACTTCTAGACCTCTGGGCCAGGCACCATTGCCTTAGACATCTAGAGTTGTTTCTGCAATCTTTCAGGAACTCTCCTGATATTTAAAGCTAAATTGGCAAGACAGACAAAGACACTGACTTTACAAATTCAGGTGTTCAAAAAAAAAAAAAGGAAAACAGAAACTAAACAGAGCATAATAATAAACCTTAAAAAAATCGTATCAGCCAGAACAAACATAAAGAAAATCAGTTTAAGATTTCAGAGGCCACCAAGTGACAACACCCATGCAGCAAGTGTGTTGCTCTTTCACTGTTCACTTTCATCTCATTTTTAACTTTTAGAAATGAGTTACCACTTTCTGAGAATCTTTTAAGTTCCAAATAAGCTTTTTTCTTACCTTATGATCTATGACTGTTTATACTCAAGGCTCACAGTGTTTACAATTCATAGATTTCAAGTACCAGTTCACTGGTATTTTTTGGATCAGTAAGATGATGAATTGTATTTAAGGGGTCCATTTTCTTTCCTCTTCTTCTTCCTCTGCTTCTTTGCTTTGTTTCTTTCGATTTCAAACACTATTGAACATTACAGCATGGGAAAAAAGGGAACAATTCTAATACAGAATGCACTTGAAACACTTTAAAGTGACAGGCACTGTGATAACGTGCTGCCTGCCTGGCTTAATAAAAAACACTGAGTTTGCTTAACTTTGCTGAAAAAAATAAGAAAAATGTTTCTGAATGTATAAATAAAGCAGCAGAGTTCTGAATAGAAACAAGAAGGTACCTCAGCATATTCATCAGCCACATGGTAGCTACCTTGTAGCCTCATTGTTGATAGTAAATGAGACTTTGTGTGTGTCACATTAGAACTAACACAGAAACAAATGTCTTTATTTCATATTTAACTGACTTGTGCCTGGGGTTATCTCCATTTGTACAAATAATTCAGAGAGAGACAGAAAGAGAGTATGTGTAGAAAGGAAGAAAATAAGGCTAGATCGATTTTTTTCCCTCATATGGCCTCTAAAGAAAGAGGAAACCTTTATCCAAGGACAAAATTCAAGTGCCCCTCTCAAAAGGCAACAAGTAATGAGACAGCACATGAAACAGAAAGAGAGGTTTGGGGTTTTTTTCTGAATTGAAAACATGCTGTGGATGATGTTGCTCTTTTACTTTGGCATCATCTGGTTTTCAGAAGTGTTGAATATCAACAACTACTCTGGAGAAAGCAGAAGTTTTATCACTTCTGAAAATCAGGCCCTCTTCCTATGGCGAAGAACCATGCGAACTCCCATTTCTCTCTTTTCTATGTTGCATATCTAGCAGCTTTTACTTGGGAAACCCCCTCCCCCCTCCCACTATGTTAAAAAATACGATCTTGTTTTATCGATTTAAAAAAATAATTGTGTTCTTGTCCCCAAAAAAGTCAGGTTAGGGAAACACAGACCTCTTTTTAGGATTGGGCAGCTGAATCAGATTGATCCAATACATATGTTCTAATTTCATTATTTTTAATGGATACCCTGTCTCTAATCCACCACAATAAATGTGATGAGCCTTCCCCTCTCTTCTGGATGGAGGAAAGTTTAAAAATGTTTGGTTTAATTTTTACACATAGATATGTGTGTATGTATGTATATACGGAAATGCTGCTTCACTTCTGCCTCCTTAAGGAAAAAAATCATCTTTTGACTTCCTTCTCACCTTTTTCATTTGTCTGTTTGGAAGAAGCAAGGGCCATAATCAAGACTTCTGTATGGTAAATAACTGTCATTCCTAAAACAGGTTTTGGTGGATTAAATTTAGT
>VZRQ01009254.1:0-145339 GCA_013397975.1 Machaerirhynchus nigripectus | reverse complement strand
TTTTTTTTTTTTTGCCTAATCATACTAATTAGTGATTGTCAGCCATCGTATTAAGACAACAGAAATCATAGCAGAGAAGATTAATTTTTAACTTCCTGCCTGCATGACAATACTACATAATTTTCAAAATTTCTGCTTTTATGGGAAAGCTAAAATAAGAACCGAGATCAAGTTTGCTTTCTCTAATATCTACCTGGCAACTCAAATGCAACACTGAGAAATAAATGCAGAATTAAGGTGGCTATGCATGCTGGACGATGACAAAGACTGAGGTGAAGAAATGAATTGGTATGTTGGAATTCAGAAGGAAGACTGTCGTTTCAGTAGAAATACCAAAGATCAGGTAATTAAAGAGAAAAACTCATAAAAATTAAAGCCCGCCTGGACAGATTAGTTGGTAACCCGATCCCCCTTGCTTTGGGACGTTCTCCAAAGCACACCATCAGAAACCAGGACAGCTTCTAATACCAACTATTCTGAAATTTCCACTATAAACATATGCAGTATGTAAAACACCAGTGGAAGATAGTTTAAACAAACAAGAAAGTAAGAACTGGTCCGGCCATGTAGGTCAAATAAAGATAAAAAAAGAAAAAAAAAAACCTCTATCTTCTGGACTGCGTTAGGGTGTCACTTCATCTTTGGTATAAAATAGGCCATCCATAGGCTGCATTTGTTCACAACTAGGAAAGACTACAGAAATTGTCAACAATTTCTTCTATCTATTGCTTTTTTTGCACTTTTTTTTGACCATAAGCTCCTATCTACTTAAGTTTTTTTTTAATGCTCTTAAGCTAGGTTTTTGCAATGTGACAAGCAAAGCAGACTAAAAACTTCTTAAAGCTCATAAAAAAGACTGCAGATAAAAAGCACTAATGCTTTTGCTAGCGATCACGCTTCGTAAATAAAAAAATCTGCATTCTGCAAGAAAAAAACCCTGCATTCTCGATAATGCAGCAAGTTTTTTTCTCAATTCAATAACTTTACTGTAAAACGCTTTAGCCTTCTAGAATTTTTTTTCTGTCAACACTTAAGACAAAGTTCATAAAAGTCCCAGCATTTTTCCAATCCTTTCAGTTGCCACAGTTCCTTTATCATCAACTTTTCTTCAAAAGAAGAAAATCATTTTCTTTTAAACTGTACAGTTTATTTTTTGTTCACCCCAAAAACTCAGTCTATTAAACTTCTGCACCAGCACCGGTGTGAGCAGTTTCAATTCATTCTCGGGTTTTCTAACAAGACGTTGACAGCTTGCCTTGAGAGCCTTTGACGTCCTTAAAATTAAGGCAATTAAGATTCAAGATAAACCTTACCTAAACATTTCTTTTAAAAAAACCAAAAACCAAAAAACCAAAAAACACTCTAGATTTAAAACAAGAAGAAAAAGAAAAATGAGAGAAAAAAGAGTAGCTTAATTTTTGAGGAAGACAATTGGTTTTCATCACAACTTGCTCCCTCTTGACATCATCAGTTTTTCTGTTTAAAAAAAAAAAAAAAAATCTAGCTACACCTCCAGGTAAATTCTGAATTCAAATGTTCATCCAGATGAAATGTCAACCCAGCCTTTTTCCTCTGGGTTTTTCCTTTAGTTGAAAAAAAAAAAATAGCAAAAATAAAATTGTCAGACTACATGACGGAACCATTTGCACAGCACATAAAAACACTGTTTTGTTTTCATTGGGAAAGGTAGAAAAAAAAAGCATTCATTTGACGCCTGTGCAAACTGGAAGCCAACTTCTTGTTCAGTGAAGTTTCTCCATTCAAGGCAAAGATTTCAGACCGACATTCTTCAGTCCTGTTTATTGTCTGTAAAAACAATTGAATTAAAGTGGTCATTAAGTCAAAACAACTTTGAAATAGGCTCCTCTCCTTTTTTTCCACCCAATTCCCTTTAAAAGTTATCCAAGCTAAACTAACTTTGCAGCTGTTTAAATATGATACCACCACTAAGCTGAAAATAGTCAAGCAAAAATAGGGAACTCCTACTTTGGGGACATTAACACATCCTAAGCAGATGAATTTAATCTTTTAATGCTAGGCATTAATAGGCGGTCTAACTACACTGAAATGAGATGAATACATGGCTTAACACTGTGTAAATCTTTCACAAGTAATTCAATAAGGGGGTGAACATTTTCATAATAACAAGTGCCACTATTTATTTTGGGTATTATTAATAAAATGAAGGATAAAATTACAATACAGGATACAACCAATTTGCTAAAAAAGAACACGTTTTCTGATGGCAAGGACAATTAGACTGTGGAGCAGTCTGCTTAATGAGCCAGTTAAGGCTAACTTAGCAGAAGCCTTCAAGGCAATATTAATTAGAAAAATATACTTTTTATCATATAGTGTCATATCTTTCTAAATTTAGCACAGAGAGTAGGCAAAATTACCAACCTTTTTCTTAGAGATGATACCTCTCATTTTGTGTTTTTCATGTTTCATGTCACTTAAAGATATGTCACATCTAGCTTATCTTAACTAGACTGTATGAGATCTTTAAGAGAGACACAGAGTCTACATATAAATGCTATTCTGTGTCTAGGGCTATCCATAAGGGTCAGCTGTTGCTTTTCCCACCGTCCTTAAAGCTTATATGGAAAAAATCCTTTTCTGACCAAAGTTCAACACAAGAAAATCCAGCACCTTTCCTTTTGCAAGCATTAATGCATTTGCCTTGCCTAGTTTAAAAAAGATTTTAAAATTAGGAGTTAAATTGTGAAGAATGTAGATTACCTAACATTTGCCACAGAACTTTTTGTCTGGGAGTATAAACATAGAACTACAATTTTAAATATTAAATTTGCCAAAGGGGTTTTTCATTGCGTGACACCTGAAAATTAATATTTTGAATGTTAAGAACAGATTTATGTGGAATGCAACAGTTAAATATTTTCTTCAGATTTTCTATGCATCATTTCTGGTAGGAGTACTCAAGCTGGAAGCTCACCGCCTGATATTTTACTGCCCCTCTGGGTCGAGTGGCTGCCATATGTATGAAAGTCCAATATCACCAAAGGGTCACAGCACACGCCCCCTAATCTAACCTGGCATTGAGCTTGCCTACAAAAGGCTCCAGAAAAACATAATTCTTTCCACATTTAAAATCAGAGTATGTTGTCCAGCAGAGTTTTGCTTGGAGGTAAGAGAGTATACTTTTTGGGGGCAAGGATAACCACTGATCTCCGCTTCACAGTCTTCATGCTTTTATGTGCATAATTAAATATTTACAAGGAAAAAAGGGAGTAGGGTCTAAAATAATTAAGGTGATTTCCTCATAAAGTAGATTACTCTGCTCAGAATCAAGGGCTGTTTTTATCTACACAATAGGTAGCCAGGTTTTTGCCATGAAGTTACCATTTCTGAACTCTGTGGGTGGGATCCTCAAGTACAGCATTCAGCATATTAAATAAAAGAACACATATGCTGATTAAAAAGTGGAACTAATAATTTAAGTTTTGTGGTTTACTTTTACTTACAAAGAGAGTACAGAGTCCTTATACCACCCAGTTCATTCTGAGCACATTGCCTCTCCTTCGTTGCCCGCAATTTCATGGTTGTTGCAAAGAAAATAAATATAAGGAAATACACCGTTATAACTTTTCTCCTGACTGATCAGCTCCCATGAAATAATTTTATATCGTCTGCCTGTTCCCTTGTCTATATCTGACAAAATCATTGTCCAGTCATGGTAATTACTTTCTTGTATTTTGCACTGATAATCACTGCTGTATATCTGGCATGATGTTAGTTATTAATAAACGTGCCCTTTGAAAAGCAGAGTAATAAAATTATATTTTAATTATAAAACAACCTCACTTGGTTTTACATTAAAGGTTACTGGAATATTTTGTCAGAAGTTATTTTTTAAAGACAGAGGTTGTGTATATTTTGATTTGTCTCTACAGCTTCCCACACTGCATTTCTGCCTGTAACTGGCAGATATAAATAGAGGGCCCATTTCAGATTAAAAAAATACTGAAATAAGCATAATAAAAAAATCGGTAGTGGATCTGCCTGTCTGATTAAAAAAGAAAGAAACCCCTCTGAATATAAATGCCAGTGCCATTACGAGTATATCCATCACTGCAAAAAGGCTGTAGCTGACAAGGAAAGATGAGGCATCTCATTCTCAGGGAATTCACCACACAGGCAAGAAACACAGCACCCATTTCAATAAAGAATTGCAATGTAGCTTCCTCCTATGCTGGAAAAATATCAGAATCTGCAGCTCACAGCCATCTTATGAGGGCTTCTAGACCTAAGTCCTTATGAGGACTTCTAGACCTAAGTCCTTTTGCTTTGAGATGTAAGAGAAAGGCAACTGAGACACAGGAATGGTCACATCCAAATGCTACAGAACACACTCATTAAAACAAGCCAACAGGATGGTACAGACATATTTCTCTTTGCCTTTTATATTCTGTAAGTATTTTGCAATCATTTATTTATAGGTGCTAGAGAGACTGGCAGCTAGAAAGGATAAGCATACATAGTCTGTGTCTCCAATTGGGCAGCTTGTGATTGATTGTTTTTGTAATATGTACATACAGAGAGATACAGGCATGACAAAGGAAATAGTGAGGTCTTCTGTTCTATGGTGGTCAAAACCACATGAATCTGAAACCACTTGATACTCATATGGTAGACAAACAAATGCATTTCCCACTTCCAGAGGTCAAAAATGAAGTAAAGCAATTGACAAATTGGTATAATTCTAATCTTTCCTATACCAGCTCATATCTGATGCCTCTGTAAGTACAGTCATGATGTATTGACTGACATATCTATCATATTTCTTGTCTGGCTATTTCTCTACTTTTTTCCCCAAGATAAAACGTGTAATTCTCTTTTCACAGAAAGGCTGGTGTTCAATATACATGTATTAATGAAGGACTGTATTTGTGCTCCTTCCTAGAATCTGTCCAACATTTATCAGTTCCAGTGAGTACCCTGTCACTAAGTAACCTTCCCTTTGTGAAGAGTTTTATTGTAGCAAAGAGAAGCTGTGTTTGAAGAGATTATTCTGAAGATGAAGGGACTCTTTAGGAGTTCTAAATACAGCTGTCATTTTATAAATTTTGAACTTTCCAAAGTATTCTGAGGGAAGTAAATAAAGGGAGAATAATGGAGACAGATCAAGCAGTGCTTCTACCCACCTCTTTCTTACCCCTTCTTCTTCCATTTCCAGGTCCTGCCCACTCCGTGTCTGCATGGCACAGTTTTGCACAATCACAAATACCAACCTGGGGTAATTTATACTGCTTCATTAACTACACTTTCAGAAAGAAACCTTTACATGTGCCAATGTGTACTGGGCCAATATTTTCACCACTGCAAAATTTAAGCCCTTTTTAACCTCTGATGCCAGATGCTGTTTTAGCCCAGCATGATGATTGTTAACGCAGTTGTTGAGATCTTTCTGAGTCCAGAAAAGCAGCAGACAGTTAGAGAGCATATCATTGTGGGCAGGAGCTCAAGGACATTTTGCCAGGTTGAGGCCATCAGCCAAGACCTTTTGCTAATTACACTGCGATACATCCAGAATTCATCTCAACTTAACAAAGCTGTTCAGAATTTATATTGCTGAAAGAGGGAGTCAAATTTGGCCTGCTATAATCAAAAAGCAAGCCCTTCTGACTCCAAAGCCTAGGCCTACTTACTTAGACTGTTGGTATGAATATGCAGGCGCATGTTCACTGGATGTTTCCACTGTCATCTGTTGCTGTTGACCACTGGCTTCCTGTGATGAAGATGCTACTGTCTGTGGAGAAGTATCAGCAACAACACCCTAGGGAATCAAATGAGAACACGAAAAACTTACTAATTTTGCTCACGACAGTGAATTACATAAAAGAGCTCAGCACCAGCTCACCATTCACGGATTTCTCTAGAGATGGAGAGAGTTTGAGGTAGCAGAACTGCATGCTAACACAACAAACTCCATCAGTTTTAGAAAGCTAATTCAACAACAAGAAGCTTTCTCAGCCTACCAGTAGTAGTTTGCTCTCACAGGCTGCAGTGAAAAACACCTTCCCCTTTGAGGGCAGTTCCCTGCCCATTCAAAGCTAGAGGCAAATCTGAGTTTGGTGGATTCTGTGTTTTACTTCTTGGCTTTTTCACTGCATATGTATGGCTCTTCTAATTTTTGCTTACCTACCCCAGCTTCACAGTGAGTTCACATTTATTTTGTTTGATTTAAAATGCAATAAAGGCAGAATCTAGGCCCACCGCTCTCCACTTTACTACACATCCAACAGAATTTTAGTCACCTTAGAAAAATGCTGCCCTCTTCTACACACTGTTTCTATGCATTTTACTTTCAAAAATAAATTTGCTTTACACTAAAGACTTTAATCTGTTAAGTCAAAGCTCTGATGAAGTTTTGTTTTATTTACATGTTTGCAAAAAGTAGATAAGTAAACACACAAAAGATTATATTCATGAATTTAACATTATGCACAATTTCTTTTCCTATTTAGACTGAAAAATACTTGGTGTAAGTTTTTTGTATGCTTTCAAAGCAAGCTACATTTTTTTTTTCCTCCACTCTCATGCTTGGTATGTTGGTCACATGAATAGCAAGTCTCTTCAGGGAACATGCTTTATTACTCTATTGCACACAACAGAGCCAGAAGAGGGAGCACAAAGCACTTGCTTTGTTTTTATTTGAGTCCTGTGTAAACAACAGGTAGTTTATTTTAAAGCATCTGTTAAAATATCAGTTTCATTTTTCAGAAATTCTTTGTATCTATTGCTTAGCAGACAGCCAGTATTATCTTTTTCTGTCTACTTCCTTGTCTTTATCCTTCTGCTTCTGTCCATCTCATCTTGAGATTGTAAGCTCTCTGGGGCAGAGACTGTATTTTTTTGGTCTCTGCTTGTGGAGCATCCAGCATGGTAGGGTCCTGGTTCATGATGCTATGTGAATACAGATAAACATTAACAATAATCAGCATCGCTGGATAAGAGCAAAACAGGCTATAGATTCATGTAATATTTTGATTATTATAGTAGATAATTATGACCACAAATTACTTTAGAAGGCATGAATATACTAGTGAGGGATGGGGAGGAGGGCTGGACATGTAACTTAGATTAACCTTAATTCTCATTTGGACAGGTCAGCACGGTGTGCAGCCAATCCCGTTGTATGAAACAGTCTCTATCCCACCATGTCCTTTTAATTCAGATTTGTATCTACCTGATTTAGACTTAAGAATGGCAATAGAAAAGAGGCACCCACAGTACATTTGCAAACAAATGAGATTTAGGGCAAAATTATACCAAGGCAAAAAAGACTGAAACACAACCAGCTCAGTACGACAGAACAGCAGTAGCCTTTCCTGTGGGACCTTATCTGGGAATAATTGCAAAGAACTAGGAGAAAACAGGATAAGCCCACTTGACAGCTGGTGAAGCCGTGTCAGCAGTACCACTAACTCACATCCTCAAAGCACAGAGTAATAATAGCACGAAATCCAAAGTCCACACAGATGAAGACAGAAGTACAGAGACCCCGGCACTCCTTGCCTTACCCAAGAGTAGGGCAGAAGTTGTTAATACAAGAGGGTAGTGCCAAAGAGACACACACAGGGAAGAGGATGCCAAGGCTCCCTCCTCTCGCTGTGCTCGGTTGCCCTTATGAAGCTTCACAGAAGTGGAGGCCAAGCTGACGCTCTCCCAGCAGCTTGTGGTCTACAGGGTTGAGTAAATACTTACTCATTAGACTGTCATCAGCATGACTCAGCCCCAAGGAGGGAGGGAGCGAATCCTTCCTCAAGGATGAAAAGCACTCAGTCAGTGCAGCATCCTCCACGTCTGTATATACAAGAGGAAGGTTTCCATTGCTCAATCACTTTTTCTGGTGGCTAAATGTTTCAGCAATTACCTATGCTTGCTAAGGACCGCATCAAACCCTCTTGCAATCTTCTCTTCTTGAAATCTCTTTTGGTTTCGTGGTCTGCCTGCTGGGTTTGTTTTCCTGTCTTTTCCCATCTCCCTCCCAAGTACATGGGGAAAAAATAGTTATAATCACTGATGTTTTATTCCATGTCCTGCTGTACAACAAAACAAATGCAAAACAAGAGCCCTTGCAAAGAATTAAAAACAAAAAATAAAAAGAGGGGTTAGAAAAAAGAAGGAAAAGGAAGGAAAGAAAACAAAAGGAGAAAGAAATGTGCAGTCCTAATTAAAAAAGCTGGAAGCTTCCACTCCATAAAGAACCTTTAGGCCCCTTTCAAACAACAGGTGCAAGAAGGCATAAAAGATAAGAGTTCTGCTCCCCCTTCACTCTACTTTCATGGATGGAGATAAACTTACTTCAATAGGGACAGCTGCTGGAGGCACAGGAGTGTACTGGGGAATGTAGGTCCCTTGCATAGGTGCAGCAGCAGTCATGTACTAGAACAAATCAAAAGCAAATGAACAGAAGAAAACCACAATTAAGATGCATAAAACCATGTTAGAAGCATGATACTATTTCAATTTCCCATTCAGAGTTTTTTAGTTAGTGTATAGCATATTATTTCTTTTAATTAAGAACTTTAGGTAATGGAACAACTTACCCAGCTATAAAGGTCATATCTGAATATAGGCAATAGTAAACATCTCACTGATAGAAGCATATTGTTCTCTAAAACTGAGAGACTCCTATTTGTACTTACAAAAATCTCAGTGGAGTCATGATAGCAGCATATATCTATATATATTTATAGTATTTATATATATATATATAGTGGTTACAGACACAAAGCAGCCTAAACAACCTCTTGGAGTCTTACTGACCTTATCTAATGACACCTACAAAACATGAGGCATAAAATTTGAGAGGTTTATTCCAATCTATATTTAACCCCATCAACAGCAGCAATTGAGTTTACAGGGACACAAAGCTGCAGATAGGTGCAATGCAAAACAGGAGAAATAAAGGAAGAGGAAGATTCATCTGGAGTTTCTCCTTTTGTACATAGATATATTAGCTAAATTCTCATGGCTTATTCTTACTATCCAGAGATCTTTTCTACGCATTTTGAAACTTGTGCAAATTACTATTATTTGCACAATTTGTATTAGCTTCTTTGAAATACTGTCTCTCCTAAGTACTACAAGACAATGTTTTTTAAAATTCATGTGTGCTTGTGAATTTTGTCATTGTTATGGCACTGATCTCTTTATATAGTGCACTTCTCAAAAAGCTCTTGAACTGAATGCAACAGTCATTGTTCAAATTTTCAAATAAAGTACCAATATTAAGTCCTTAGATCTATATGTACTATTCTTTCTACAATCCAGTCCTAACTACATGTCTTCACAGACAAGAATCTCAGAATGTGACCTATCCCGCAACTGACTGTATGACACTTCCACTACATGTTATCTTCAAAGACACACAAAAGATCTGAATCAGCCCACAATGTATTTGATGAATTTTAAAATGAGTTAAATATAGCTTTGCTTCCTGGCAGAGCTAGGAAGTGCTTGCAAGATTTTATTCCGCTGTTTATAGTAAAATTTACATTTAAAGCACTCTCCCACCTCAATTCTAAACTGACTGGATGGTTTGATATGCCTGTCACACACATGCATCATGAAATTGCAAAGTGGGGTGCAGACTGCAGCAGTGCTGGAGAAATGCCTAAGGGAATGACAACAGCATATGTAAGAATATCACAGTTAAATTCTGAAGTATTCTTTCAAGTAGAAGAAAATAAGTATTTAAGTGAAATTGTTTTCTATTAAAAAAAAAAGTGAGGATCATATGTGACATAGAATGTATACTTGCTATATGAGCAGCATATGGTGCTGAGAACCATCACAATATTTTTACCCAAATTCACAGTGTTTCCCTTAACTTGAGCAAAGAGCCAGGAGTGCCCCCAGTGTCTGTGTGCCTGTATCAGGCCATGTTTTTCTGCAGCTCTTTTCCCTTGTTCTTCAGGAAGAGAATTGAATTCAAGTGTTTTTTATGAAGGCTAACCCACCAAAAGCAAGCATTAGGCCAACTCTCCCTATTGTAGTCAGTACAGTTGGGCTATTCTCCTGCCTCACAGATTAAGAGCTAATGAGAATGTTACAGCGGGGTGTTCCAGAGCTGCTTCCGCTCCATTCATTCTGCCTTGTAACGCTGCCCTCACATGTTGGGAAGACATCTGTTGTGTAGCATTGTTCTAAATGTGTCAATATTTAACACAAACCTGAAGCACGCATTCTTAGAGTTCTGCAAAGACCTGCAAAGGTTCTAAGCATCTATGCAGTCTAGCTTCACTTGTACAAATATATATAGATTTTAATTAAAAACATTAATTTAAATAATAAAGTGGTCTCATTCAACTTGAACTTCCTCTGATTTCTTCCTTGAACCTGGCAGAAGACCAACACTCAGACTCTTATAAGATACAGTTGTCTGCCTTTCCCTTACCTTACACACAAACCCATGCGACTTAATACACAAATATCAAATTATTCAACTGCCTTTTAATTCAGACCACTCAATTTTTTTGCAAAATCCTTTGGCATTAGGTTCTGTAGCACAACAATGGAAACTGTCTGGGAATTAATTGATGTCTTTGCTGGCTCTAAAAGCGCTGCTCTCAGTAGTTGTGCAGTTTCTTACTCTATTGCTTTTTATCTCTTGAGGCAGATTCTGATCTTACTTTCCAGACTACTTCATGTTGCTTCTTTCACTGCCAGACAATCTCTAGGGAAAACTGTACTGTTGATTTGAGTGTCACTGGTGTCCCTGGCCAAAGCCTGCTTGCTCTGGTCTTTTCAGATACTCACACCTCCCCACACTCTCCCGGTTCAATTTTTTTTGCAGGAGTTTTAACTGCAAAACAGCAGTGATTTAAAGCACCAGAGACCAAAGCTATCCAGTTACTTGCCAGACTCCCTGGAGAACTGTAGGAGAGTGACTTCTCCCCTGAATATAACATTCAGCTTGTCTAAATGTCTCCTCTAATGGTGGTTCAATTTTTTGGATAAATCCTTTAGAGTTCTACAATTAAAAAGAAAAATGTTGCGGGCCAAATTAGTTCCACCAATAGCACAAATGAAGTCATGGTACTTGTGGCAAAGAATTTGGTCCTAGGAAAATTTAGCCAAGGCTCAGTGCTACAGAGTAGTGGTGGTTAACTGGTCCAGTTGACCCTGGACCCCACAGCAGCAGTGTCTGTATCACAGGTACACATACTGTGCCCTCGAGTGGAATGTCCAAACATATTTAATGTCTTCCTCTTTATGAATGTAAAGATACCCTCACCATTTCAGGCAAGAGTTTTTGGGTCGACAACTAAACATGTTGCTGGGGCTTGGAACTGATTCTCCATCTCCAGGGTCTCACTTAAGGATTCATTGAGGCTTCTGTAAAAATCTTTCCCAGCCTATAAGGGACAACAGCTTAGTTCTCAGAGACACATAATTGGTGTCTAGTATCTGAAGTCCCCTCACATGAAGCACAGGGAGTCCCAGCTGAGACCACATGAATTCGGGAGTGTCTGCCCTGCTGGACCAGTTTCTACCATGGGAAGCCTAGTGCTGAGAAGCTGCTTTAGCTTAGTTTCTTTACTAACAGTGTAATGAAAATGGAGACAGATTAATTTTTATTATAACTGACACTAGCTCAAGCAAGTTCACATGTATTTCTTTCCTTTGTGAACTACATAATCCTAATTCTCTGATCTCAGAGGATAAATGAAGATTACATAGTGCTAAGGCACAATGTCAGTGTTGATACTTACATCAATGGGTTTGGGTAATGCAAGAGTTGAATTCCTTGTCATGAATATTCACAGTTGGTTGTTTAGCAAAAAGCTGTTTAGCTCCTGAACACTGCTGTCCAGCAGCTTCCATATCCAGCACACAATGAGCCCACTGGAATGTGTGTCTCTCCCTGGGTCCCCCAGACACTTTACCTAGCTATTCTATTAAAAAATGTGCTCTGGATGTATTAAAGTGAGTAGACTCCATGCTAGGAGTTAGAAAAGAACTTCAAAAATTATTCTGATTTAAAGAAAAGCTAAATATTTTATATCTACTCAGTTTAAGACCACCCTGGATGAAAATTCTAGTCTAAGGACATCCCTGAGCTGAGGGACTCTGTTGTAATGCAGCTCAATTTGGATCACAGCTCCTCTAAATATACATACTTTGCATATGGCTTCCCATCTACCTCAAGATACTCATGTAACTTGGAAGCAGGCAGATGGCAAACAAAACATCTATGTCAGAATACCATCACTGGGATTTGTTTTCTCCATGAACCACACTCATTGCAGTTCTTTATCCACATATATGTGAGAAACAGAGAGCATGACTCACATGCTCAGCTCAGCAGCACCCAGCTAAATCCACTAAATATTAGTATTACGAGCACTGAAATGAGAGAATCTGAAAAACCCAAATGCATCTTTTCCTTGTCATGTGTTTCCATCAGGATTAAAGATTCTTGAGCTGTGATGTGATCGGTCATTCAACACGGTATGTGCAAGGCAGAAGAAAGCACCATTCATTCTTCTACAACTGTACAGGCTTTGTGGGTCTAAAAGTAGAAGCTGCTTATTTCTGACAGTAAAATGAATAGTGACTCTACAGGCACAGATGATGGATCTGGAGGTTATAAAGGAGCTTTTTTCGGCACTCTGATCCTTTAAGAGCTGGTAATTTCTACTACAGAAAACGACACATTGCTGGTGGCAACATGCTCTTAATTTGCTTGTAAACTATTGTTTCCTTCATACAGTACAGAGAGTGCATGTTCTCAGCACTGAAGATGTGCAGTACTATAATATAATTCATGCTTTATGATGCCCGACTACTTAATTCAGACTGCACTTAACAGGTACCAATTTAGTCTATATGCTACATTAACAATTCTACTCACACCTTTTCCAATGGGGTTTTTGTTTTTTACCATTTTGAAACTACTTAAATGTGTGAAAAAAATATTTAGCTAGGAAATGAGAGTGTTAATGTACACCTCTGCTCTCCTTTCAGATACTACCCTCTGTGACTACAAAGAGTTAAATGCAAGGAGGTAACAAATGAGGAAGTGGGTTGAGGGGACAAAATGAGATCCCTCAAGAATAATTCAGAGAGCAACATCACTCCTTAGAGATCTGCAAACAGTAGGGTATCCCAGCCTGGCTCCATCAAGAATCATGTTAAGCCTGCAGCAAACACTAAACCCATAAAGGTGACAGGCACTGGGAAATAAAAAATTGGAGGAAGGCAGCTGCCTGTACCTGGCACAGTGAGGGAGCAAGTTGCAGTAGGATAATATGGTTTACCCATCAAAGGTGGAGCTGAGTCACCTACAGAGAAATTACAGAAGCTTTTACATTGAGACTATGGCACAGGTAATGTCTATTTATTCATCTGCCCTAATTAGCCCCTGGCCTGCCTTTCTCAGGCCCAGGTTAAGGCAGAGTCAGGCAACTGCCTAACAGCTGAGGTACATAGCAAACACCCCTTACACTAGTCATTAGTTAGCGAATTTCAGCCGTGACAGTGCGTCTTGCAAGACCCAACTATTTCATTTACATCACCAGAAGAGTTTGGCTGCACACTCTGTTTAAGTTCTGAAGGCCTTCATTAACAGAATGTATGAGAAACCACCCTAAAGTTCAGTTCTGTTTATAGGCCTAGTTGCCTATAAAATAACACAGCTGTGATTAGACGGAGGCTGCTGCAGTTAAATTAACTCTCTTGGTCACTATGAGTACTGTGGGACTTTAGAGAGTGACAACAGTTAATAATCTGATCAATGCTGAATAAGTTTCCCAGTATAAAGAAAACAAAAAAGAATTTACAAAATGAGATAGTAACAGATAGGTTGCAGTAAATCTGGAAACCTCAAACAACACTCAGAATCAGTAGACTTACTAAGGACAAACGGCAATGAGCAAGGAAAAAATGTTAAAGAAGCCTTTTATAAATTCGAATTCTACGTGCAAATGCTCTTTTCTGGTGTTTTGCTTTGGTTTTATATCAATGTATATCTGTTGTATGAATCAGAGATCTCTTTCCTTATATCATCAGCCTCCATGTTCCTGATAAGGCACAGAGCCTTTACAGTAAAGGTGAGAGCCAAAATGCAGAAGCCTTGAAACAGAATGTGCTGGTAAGCATTTACCCCACCACAGCCTGCTGAAGGGAGATTAAATGGGAAGTCTCACATGAGCAAATGCTAAACCATGTATCTTAAATAAGCAAGGATTCCAGAATCTGGTCTTCAATGACTATTTGTGGTTTCATCACTGCATGAGCTATAGCACAGTGATAATGACTTAGCTTTTCAGGATTCCCAGAATTAATGCCAGGGTTTGTTTCTGCCTTTTTTTTATCTTTTAAACCATCTGAGAAGTCTAGACACTGCATCACTAACAGAATTATGTGAAAATATTTGCATTGCGGGAAAACTGAAGAAAATGAGTCAGTTGGCTGAATTTATTTTTATCCTTTTTTTCTTCTTTTTTTTTTTTTTTGGTACCCCATGAAGGAAACCTGCCCTTCTACTTTCAAATCTCTTTCCCTGCAAAGAACAAAAATTGCATCTCTCTTTGACCATTGCCACGTGGTTATAACTGTAATGAAATATAGAATAAAACTGCTGCTTTTTTCTCTCTGGTTCCACCTTCTCATTTGAAAATACCCTGTTCTCCTGTAGAAAAGAACATTGTCTTGCTGTGTCCTCTTATCCCATAGTCTGGCATGGAGACATGGGAGCTCAGGAAGAGAAAAGGACCATCTAGTTCATCAGCACCAGTGGCAGTTCAATGAAATACAATATCCAGCTGCCACAGTTTTCACTTTAAATTTAAAATACCTTTTGCTACCCAGAAGCATTCTCATTTTCCAGCTCAATCCTGTACTCATTCAATGGCTGTTATTAATTTCACTTTCTCCCAATTAAAGAATGGGAGAATAAATGATACAAAGTTTTTGCATATATTACAATAATTTTGCTAATAATTATCAGTCAGGCCTAAAATATAATAATATAATTCCATTTTACCACGCAGTTACCATAGTCTGATCAAGAACAGCTCTGTCATTCAACAGAATCCCATTGCTGGGCCACTGCACTCATTGTTCAGGCAGAGAATAGAAATCTTTACCGGATTTAACATTCCTTCCCTGCTGCTCAGTAATACAAATGTATTTAGGAATGCTGGCTATCAATTCCCTTTCAACCTTCCTAATGAAATGTTACCTAATTCTCTGAGCAAGTTAAATGAAGGTAGAGAGAATAATAACTTCAAGAACTATATTTGCAAACTAATCTCCTTTTCTCTTCAGGAGTTCTAAACATCCTTCACAAATCCCTATCTTTGGAAATCAGATTAATACAAAGGTATAGAAGAAGAAGTGTAGATGAGCTAACTGCACCCCCCCATAGCTAACAGGTCTTTTCTTCTTCCTGAAATTCAGTCCTGCTACTAAAGCAGAGTGATCAGGACTAATCAGATAAAGACTATTTAGAATAAACAAATATGAGAACTGTCAGACCCCCACATACAGCTGTGCACCATGCTCTCACTAGCATACACTTTGTAAAAACTGTAGTAAATGCAAGCAGTATAAACAGATAAATAAAAAACTGGCTCATTCACTTTAACCACTTTTTAATCTAAAGGCTGGCACTACATATGAACTCAGTAAAAGTCTCAAACCACTTCCAGGTATCTCATCAATGTGTGAAAAGGGAAAAAATGGAGAACACATCAGGATGTGAAAATAACTTCCCATTCTGATTGCATCTTTCATTAATTGGTATCTTCCTTTAGGAACTTGACCTGAGGGTGTTAATGATCCTTGCAGTCCATGTGAGTGTACCAAGGCCCATGAAATTTTCATTCTTCCCTTTTGACAAAGCCTCCATTGTAGGCAGGGATCCATGGAGGCTGTACAGAAATGTAAACTGATTCTCCATATATGAGTGCATATATGAATAGCCCCAAGATGTGAAAACTGCTTTTTTGCATAATTTGAATAATGCCACGTCTGATGGATACACTTGCAAGAGAGGAAGACTTCTGTGCTTAAAACAAAGAACAAGAATCTAGCCATTTGTTGTACTTTCTTAATTTTTCAGTTCTTACCCATTTCTCTACAAAAGAGGCATTTTTTTTTTCTAATACCCTCTGTGTACCTGTTCTACGAACGCACATTATGAGCTCTCTGGGGCAAGTTTTTGAGCATGGGTTAGTGCATGATTTATTACAGTCCTGTCTGCAGCACCCTATATAAAACCAGGGTATAGTGACTGTATCATAACATAAGAGTATACGGCATCAGTCTTGGTCAACCAGGGCCAGTAATCACTGAGATTCTGTCACATTTATATTCTTCTTTCAGATCCTGTATACTGAAGAATAAATGGGTGATGCAGTAGAATTATAACTGTGGCTCCTGATATAAAAAAAATCCCTATGCACCCCCTTAGTAGGAAATTCTTAGAAATTTCCATCTAACTGCAATTCTTTCAATTAGTCCCTGATGAATGGCTGCTAGTAAGATGAAGGAAGACTGATCTGTGCATTTTAATATTTTCAACGTAAGTAAAAAAAAAAGTTAAATGTGTCAGTGAATCTCTCAACATATGAGCACGTTGAGCTATTATTAATAACATAACCATTTATATGAACAAATAATTGTTTTCCAGAAGTAAACATGTCTTCTAGATACTATTAATTCTCCATGAATTTGAAGAGTCTAAAGAGAAGCAGACTGCTGTGTGCAAATGTCCATACTGTATGGATGAAGTTTTTAAAACAAAAGGAGAACTGCTTAGACTTTTAAAATAACAGTTGCTCATCCATCATCACATGCACTTTCGACTGCTCTTTCAGACCAGGGATAAAAATGGACAGCTCATGGGCCAGCTGTCCAAAAATGAAGCAGATGAAAGCCAAAACAATTAGCTGGAAGCTAAACCAAACCAGAAAGAACAGTAAAAGCAGACAAAAGGCCACCTGAATACTAGTATTTTCAATTTTCCTAGAAACAGGAAGAATTTCAACACCTCCTGCATGAAAAGGCAGTCATGCTGGACAGATTAAAGGTAGCAAGAGAATAGAATTATACCACCAGTGTACCTCTTGGATGTTGTTAAGAGCAGCTGAAGCATGATATTCCTCAGTCCTTTACCTCTAAAAGATCCCTAGAATCCAAAATATTTGGCTAAGTATAATGAAAGATATCACTGTGGGAAGGGAGAAGAGGGCAAGGCAGGGCAGGGCAGGGAAGGGAACGGACCATTTCAATACTTCATAAAAAAGACTGCTGATCACCAGTACCCTGGATCCAGAGATGGAGGAGAACTTGCCAGTTCAGTGAGCTTGAAACACTTTGGAGACATCACCTTTTGGAGCTTACCCTGGAAGTGAACAGTGGCATTTGGGATGCCTTGAAAGCTGGCCTTCCTGAATTGATGGTGAACATGCAACTCCAGGCTTAGGCAGAGGGAAACACATTCCCTCTGGGAAATGCTGGGCCCTTATCCCTAGGGATACGAGGAAAATCAGCCTGCTGTTGGGCATGTGTGGATAAACGTCCTGCAAATCATTCACTCAGGCCTTCCAGGCATCTCAGCACAGAGTTGGTGTGGCTGAGTAGGGAGTTTGCAAGCCTCAAGAGCCCTGCTTCCTATGGGTCCTCACATGAAGCTCTGGGATGTCTTTACCTCTTCCTGCATACCTGGAAACTGGAAGTCCCTCTACAGTCTTCAAGCCAGTGCCCTGCTTTTTTTCCAGGACAATCCTACCAAGTTGCCTCCCCCAAGCAATATTCCTGGGGTTTCCTGACTTGGCTGCCAGACTAATCTGGCCCTCAGTAAGGAGACCTGTAAGCCGAACCATGAGGAGGTCTGGAAGCCTGCCCAAAGCATCGGACATGGTGAGGCTGCTCTGGAACATGAAATCCTGGGAGTGTTTTGCAGCTGCTGCCTGAAGCTGACAGAAACCAAGATGGACATTTAAGCCAGTTGGCAGCTGCCAAGATCTTGCAGACTATATTTTGTATTGGGAACACCATGAGGCATTGTTTCTGAAAATTAAATTTTGTTTGGAATTTCTGGCTGAAGGGAGAATCCTTCTTGTTTCTTCTGAGTTTTTGAAAGATGAATCAGAATGAAATGAAATTTCTTAAGATTAATTTCCCACAAATTGGAAATCATGAATGTTGCTCAGCCAACTTTTCTTCTGTCTGCAACTTCAGCAAAAGGATCTGCCATATTCGTATTTGGATAGGGTGGGGATAACAGAGAAT
The DNA here is from genome assembly GCA_013397975.1 of Machaerirhynchus nigripectus. Classification (NCBI taxonomy): domain Eukaryota; kingdom Metazoa; phylum Chordata; class Aves; order Passeriformes; family Dicruridae; genus Machaerirhynchus; species Machaerirhynchus nigripectus. The sequence goes on along the minus strand of VZRQ01009254.1, from coordinate 127,066 downwards.
ACCAACCTTTAAAGGCTGGTGCCAACTTCAGTACAGTTGAGGTAAAGTGTTTTAAAGTGATGCAGTACAAAATATTGCTTCTCATTAGCATAAGATTGTTGTGTCAAAATCTTTAAGTATATTTACATGATCATTAACTTTGCTTACATGGCAGGGCTGTGGAAGGTGGTAATAGCAAGCATTTTTGGGGAAGACTTCCTTTTCCCACTTTCTACAAACTTTTGCAATTCTTATGGGAGAAGGTTTCCCTTAAAATTAAAGTCAATGCCCTACTGATAGAGTGTGACTGAGTAAGAATATTAGAGTTTGCCTCTAAGTATGTTAATTATCAGCTGTGGGAGGATCTCTGAGAGACATCGGATCACATCAGCAATAGGCCTGCAAAAGCAAAGGAGAAACCTTGACTTTTAGCAGAGTAGTCTGAGCTATACTGCTATGTCATCAGCTTATCTGCCATGTAATGATCTGCTAACAATGTTGAACTCCTAAACTTACTGCATGATAAAAGTTACACAACATCTCTCCTAATTTGTCACTGTTTCATCCAAATGATGAGGGGGAAAGGTAAGGAAGAAGGAAAGAGACCAAGAATTAAAAAAAATCCAAAACAATGAAAACCATCAGAAGAACAAAACAGAAAATGAAAGAAGGGGAAAAAAAAAATCCCAATACTTCAAAAAATAGTCATCCCTCCTTACCTTAAGCCCTCCTGTCCTGTCATCTAATCAGTAATTCATCTCCTACACAGAGAGGTCCCTTTAGAATGTCTCCCATTTTTGACTACTGCAGGTCTTTCACACTATTTCACTGTACTATTTTCTTAACCTAGTACTGGGACACTGTTTTGTTGGGAAAGTGTGATCAACACAGTTGATGAACCATAAGTGAAGCAGCCAAGAATGCAAGCCTGATGCTTCAGCTTTGACTCTCACTTTGTACAGGTGAGCAACTCAACACAGAGGAAACCTGAGGTTTGTTTGAAAAAAAACCAAAACACAAGTGCTCCTTTTTCATAAGACACTATTAAACAGAGCTTTATGGGTGTGCTTAGTACTTATTTTACCAGGAATAACATGACCAATGCTTGAAGGGGCCAGCAAAACAGATGTGTCTTAGTGCTGGCAGAACAGCAGCATTCCAAGGCTGTTCTTTGTGTTCTTTCAGTGCTAGTTTTCCAAAGGAGACAGAATCGCCTCATATGCATTCAAATTATATACAATTATAATTTGGTATGGATTTGTGCTTTAACACCTTCTTACAGTTCTGGAAAATATAAGCACTGAAATTTTTCAGTGCTGGTGTATGAATTTTAATAATTTTTAGGGCTAATGAAGACCAGGCCAAGTAAAAAGTAATTCCCGTCATCGGAGGAAAAAACCTGTTAATCAGTCTTGTCCTCGCTCTCAGCGTACTGATTGTAAATAGTTTTAGACAGGGCTAAAAAAAGCGTAGCAGCACTCTCAGCTTGATAGACGAGTATGCTGTAATGGTTGCTCTTGATACATTTTTCAGGTTAGCGCATTCTGTGAAAAAAACGAGAAGCGAAGCAAAATAACAAAATCTTCCCAACTTCCTCCCCTCTCGCTAATTCTGATAGAGATTATGAGGAGAATAATCCAGGAAGGGAATCAGCATTGCGGAAGACATTAATACATGTTCAAACACCCACATTTTCTCCTTATGAATGCCCTTTATATGACAGAGATGTCCAAACAGCACTTAAGGAGCAACAGCAAAATGCCTGACAGACAGGTATGATAAGTAATGGCTCAAAATGTTTGCAAGCCAGACAGACGGGGTGACTTTTTCTCCCCTTTTTTTTTTCCCCCTGAAAATCCTTCAAGGCAAACTCACTCCATGTCTGCTGGCATGCAGCCATTTTCCTATAAATTCATATTACAATGCTGTATTTCTAATGGATTGGGTATGGTGCTTTTCCATTTTGCTAATGAGAAAAGCTAAAGGCCATTACTTGTTCTGATTAAGATCCCAAGGGAAGAAATGTGATGTGTATATTACCAGGCCATACGTAAAGGAAGAATTTGGCATTTCTAATCAATCAGATGAAGGGTAGACAGAAAAAATCTTATCCTGTGACTGCAGAGGAAGAAGATATAGGGGGAAAAGAAACCATAGAAAGTGTCTTTAAAAGGTGACTTACGGGAATCAGTTATAATGATATTAGTATGATCAATGACTAGGGCTACTATCTGGGAAGGATGTAATTACCAAAATGAAAACTTTCAAATGGGAAGCCTGATCAAGGGCAGAGGTACTGTCATATTTCTCAGAGCACTGTCAGCTCTCATCCAGGCAATGTATTACCGTGTCACTCACCAGCAGTATGAAGTTGTGCTTCCCTGGGGTGGGAGCAGACCTAGGAAGTGAGGGCTTGAGAAACTTTGCATCCAGCCCAGAAACGTGGGTAAGTCTGGCCCCAAAGGCAAGTTCAAGATAAAGAAAGATAAGGCTGGGCAAAGGGAAAATAGAAAAGAGAAAATTCCCAGTCATGACTGGCTTTAAGGAAGGTTTTGCAGCCGTGCACATTTAAAAACCTTTTAAAGTGAGAGAAAGGAAATGCTGTACACCAGTGAGCTACTTGTTGTAAAGGAGAGGAAACAAAAAAATGTACCAAGAGATGCACTGCTCAATTTACAGGATAGTCTGGCATATCCTCTAAGATATTTCAATGTGCAATTCCTACATCTTTAATCCTGATGGTCTAGAACTTTTTCAGATTTATACCTGAATGAAATACAAATTTTAGAGACAATTTGTCATCTCTTTTTCACTGGTTGCATTGTAACAGCTTGAAAATGGTACAAGATAGATGCTCCAAATGGCAAATAAAATGAATAGAGTTTGGAGATGGGCGTTCTAGGAGAGAACAAGTTCCTTTGATTGTGTCACACTGCATAGTTGGAGCTGTAGACATACTTTAAATAACATATTAATTTCACAGAATATTATAAATCACTCATGAACATTAAAAATGACAAAAAATCTACCACACTATATTCTCTCGAATTGAATTGCAGATTAATGAAACATTACTGTCAATGACAGCAAAACTATAATAACTGATAAGGTCGGCAGGAGAGACAGTCTCCTGCACTCTCCCAAATCTGTGTTACGGCATCTAGCTTTCCTCTGTAGGACACCACTGATTCTTTACAGATACTTGGGAATGCTTCAGATACATCCACTTAGGAATAGAAAGAAAGGCTGTAACACTTTCCCCCACGTGCTTTAAAAGAACATCTTCAACCCTTCCCTTCATCATGAGATCAGGAAGCAAAACTAAGAGATGTATTTCTCTTAAATGTTATTAGGGACAAGGCACGGATGCAACACACAGTGCTGGAAAAAAAAGAACTACAGCTGAGAAAGCCCATCTACAGCCATCAAACTGAAATTCAATCAGCACCAGCTTTCCTAAAGTTATCTATTGAAAATATTCCACACAGGCTCTAACAGGAGTTCTCAGTGAACTCTTCTGATCCCTCTGCTCCAGTCATGCGAAAAGGAACAAACACTGCACAAATGCACCCCAGCCTGTACAGGCAAGCAATCCTGGCCTCTTCTAAGTGCCACAGCCCAGTCAGGGAATTGTTCTTCTCAGGAGGATCTTGCAGAGTATCTATTTCCAGGCTAGGTTGTCCATTCGGGTTCTTTGATGCACTTCTGGCTCTGGCACATGGACTGACTGGAAAGCTCCAGACATCTTCATTACGCACTGGCGCTCACTGACCAGCATAATGTTCCCTTTCTCCTTTCCTTTTATACACAATATATACCAAAAAAAGATTAAGTGCTGTGCAGATATTTGCAGTGGACAAAGTCCTAACTGCACCACAGATTTCCTTGTCCAAAAATATGACAGAGATGACAAAGTGGCCATTTTTCTGTCAAATAAATTTATATCAACACTTTAAAGCCATTGGACTTTGCATGATTCACCTTACAAAGAAGGATCACTGCTGACATAGAAGTATTATACTGAACTCACAGACCACACTGCTAAAATACAAATTAGCAGAGTTAACACTTAGAAAGTATAAAACTGGCTACTACTGAGGCTGAATATGGGCATTTGCAGATGCCTTTCATTTAGTGGCTGATGTCAGGGACAACAAATTTAATCTTAGGATGGGAGGGTGTGTGTGGGGGATGGTTTGCCAGCCTGCCCAGCTGTAACATCCCCTAACAGCCTTGAAGGAATGGTAATTGTGAACTGAAACAGCATCTGCTTAACTGTTATCCATGCCTCAGGACTGGAACTTTTTGCTTGTTGTGAAGATCATGAGAAACACTACATGGAGCATGAAGATGAAAACAGAGCAAGACTAAAAACATTAAATACAACCACCAAGACACAGCTGTCCATGCTGCTAGTGAACTCAGGGAAATATAAATGCCAAAATATATTTGACATTCATGATATAATTTGGTATGGGAACTTAGAACACTGAGTTAACTTCAAAATTCTATTTTAAAATATTTTTCATTACTACTACTATAGAGGACAGATTATTACAGATTATTCAGCAAGAAGCAACTAAGTTTCATTGCTAGGCAGTAAAGCCAATCTGTCGTACTCAGACACGAAAGGACCACGCAGACACCGTTCCGTCAGGATAAGGCCTGGGCCAAAAGAGAGAGCAAGAAGGGCCAAGGTAGGGCAAGAAGGAGGAAGAAGGAGGAAGAAGACCGGCCTGGCTCTTTATTTTGTCAGTTATATATCTTTTTAGAGACAACCATGGATTGGAGGATGGGGTTACCACCTCTCCATGACACTGGTCAGATCAAAAGTCTATCATAATTCTCCACCTAACAAAAAGAATGATAATAATAGATACAGGTAGGTAAACATGCCTGATGCTTACAGTAAAGTGACTGGGAAATTCTACTACAGGAATGAAAACATAGAAAGACTGCAAAATTCAGGGCGACACCAATCTAACTAAAACTGGTAAAATCTTCTCTTTTCTTACTGAGAAGAATGGGCCAATTAGTTCAGCTGGCTTGACCAGAATAGTGTATGGCAGTCAATCCCACTGAGACTCTCAGCTTTGCCTTAAATGTAGAGCTGAGCATCCCTGGGTTTGGAATAGGAGCTGCTGTCCATACTGTAAGAAAAACTACACTGTATTGAGGTCATTTTACCGCAAAGGGAATAGAAGACCTTGCATTAATCTGATTATTTATTTAAGTGATGCCATAAGGTTTAATTAATGCTTTTAAAACACCTTGAGAATATAAAATGTAATATAGGTGCTGCTGTTGCTATTTGTCAGTTGTTCTCTGCCTCAGGATGTCTCTGGAAAGACTGAAGTCCTGTTGTGTTTGGGAGGAACAGCAAATCCTATAGATGCCCTGCTGTATAATTTGTACCTTAGGAAAAAAAAAAGACAAAGAAGAAATGTTTGGCAGAAATCTGCAGAACATGTGCAGATGGAGCTAAAATACTTCCATTGAAACTCCATAGCTTCATAAACTGAACTAACTGAACTGCCTCAAAAATAAGTGCTTCAAACTATCAGTAAGTACTGAAATTTCTTCGTTTACAATGGGATCAGCTCTTCCTGCAAAGGTCTGTGTAGAACAATCATAGACCAGGGACACTAATACTTTACACTTCCGTGCCAGACTTGTAATTGCAATCATATATATTAATATTCCTTGGAACTCATACCCAATAGTGTATGCAATAAAGTAAAAATCCTAATATTAAAAATAAGCTCAAGATGATGCCATAGTGCTTAAGCCATATTCTTCTGTTTTGAAACACAAGAAAATACAGCACTGCTCATGACATTTGTATGAAAATAAATGGAAGAGAAAAGTGGATTTATAAGCCTTGAAATGCATTATTCTTTTCTTTGCCTTCTGTTGCAGATTAATTACTTTAAATTTTTCCATCAATCATTTTCTGATTTTCAACTCTGCTACATTCAGTTTTAAACAAAGGATAAACATTTCAGGAAGGTCAGTGGTCTTCTGCTCTCAATATCATTCAGGTACAAATAAATGAAGGAAACCTCCTTTTTCAACCAATGGCCACACACTGAATGGAATTTTTTGCTACTATTTCCCTATGTCCCATAACACATCAAGAAAATCTGAAGTTGTTGCTACCTGCGTTTTTTAGTTATGGATAAAACTTGTGTAATACAATAATGTTCTAGAATGTGTATAGGAAAATAATACCAATCAATCAAATTATGGCCATTTTGTTGGAACAGCCATTTATTCCCAGAAAACTAAAGATTCTGAGATAGGTCCATTGTCTTCAGAGGAAATCAGTTTTACTAAAGCTAGTTAGGAGCATCTGCATGTTAAAAGAATGGCAGCGAAATAGCTTTTGTTAAAAAATTATCTTTGAACACTAAAATTTTGAGCACCAATTTGGATTCTGTGGATAAACTAGGCAAGGTTATCTGTGGGAATACCATCATAGCCCAATTCTCATTTCCCCTTGTTACTGTATTTTTGCCACTCCAATTTGCTTTGTCAAAAATGGCTGTTGAAAAAAGGACAAATACAACCCATTTTTTAGTCAACTGCAGGTGTTTTAGGTCAAAAGAGCTGGCAGCAGAGCAAAATTATAGTAAGAGGAGGAAGACACTGGTCAGATGCCTGAGTGGTTGAAGAAAAAAAATCACTTTGAAATCATAGCACCTGTGGTCCATACTGCAAACCCTGCACACTGCTGTGGTTCACAAGCCAGAAAACACAAGCAGCATGAAGTTCTTGCATCAGTGGAATCAGTTTGTGTTATACAAATATTATAGTGATTTAAGAAAAACCCCCAAGGGAACACAGCAAAGGAAAACAGGGAGCTGAGGTTGGCAAATGCACAATAATTTGGACATTTAGATACTGAAGTCTTAACAAAGTGTCTGTTGCTGTATTACAACTACTAAAATTAAAAAGGCAAAATTAGAAGCACACATGTGTGTCTATCACACTACAAAGCCATAAAACATTAGGAAGGATAGAGCAGTCCTTCACAGGACCAGAAAAAGATGTGCCTCTGGGATACGAGTGCTCCCTGGACCCATCCCAATGAGGTGCAGCTCACCTCTGCCACTCAGTAGAAATCTGCTGTGTTCAACAGTTCATCACCCTGCTAGTAAAACAATTCAATTCAGCAAACTCCCAAATTCACTCAACGCAACTGCTCTCAAACCCCTTGCCACAGCTCAATGAAAAGTGCTGACTGAGCTGTTTCATAGTAAATATTAGGTATAGCAGAACTCCCCTCCCAAACTGAGTCTTTTAGGAGCAAGAGGATTCTACAGCCTCGTAGCTCTGACACAGAATCACCCATAACTCACAGATAATAAAATACTATCAGAGGGCACAGAGGTTATTGCCATCAGCAGCTCCCTATAGAATTGTAAATCATTTGAACAAAGCTTATCCTTTTCTGAGAACTGCAGGCTGAAATCGCTGTATATCCAGGATCTCAGTGTCTTACACAATGTATGAAGACTTTAGCTCCTTCATTTAACCTTGCTTCACAAATGAGTGAACCCTGAACAGGCTCTTCTTTCCAGAAAAAAACAAGAAAGATACCTCAAAAGCACTGGTAATTTGTCTTACAGGAAGTTTAAACCTTTGGGGTACCAGTTTGCCAACCATCTGAGAAGCCATGTGGATTAACTGTGAAACACACTGTGACCTGAAATTCAGTGGGATACGATATGGGAAAAGGCAGTGAAATTCAATGGAATATTATTTTTGCAAGCAGCTGCAGGTCCAGGCCTTTGTCCAATAAACAGGTTATGTTATCTCTTTCACTGTGATTAAAATACGTAAAATGCTGACCATCTTTCAGATTAAATTCACTTTCAACTCCATTGTATGTGTTTTCAGTAATGTGGCAACAGGTCACGTTCCAAAACACTGAAACATCTGCAATCTAGTGTTTCTGTGAAGTCCCAGTGCCTCTGGAATTAAAGAAATTTCCTTTATGAAAGAACATGGGAAATGTAATTCAAAGGTTACTGCTCAGAGCAGAAATATTTTGCTTAACAAAATGTATTCATCCCATTGGAAAGAAAAAAAAAAGCCAAAGTGAGCAGTATACTTGCTAATCACACAACACATGTTGAAATGAGTCAACCTTACCTCTTGGGCCCAAATGTTTTTTAATAAGAGGATACTGTGAATGCTCACTTGCAGCATATGTTTACTCTTTGACTGTGTAAACCTCAGACATTCTAAACAAAATGTTATTTTGATGTACAGCTCTTTTCTGAGTCTTGGTATATCATGCTCAGTAAACATTTTTAGAAGTTTTTATAATATCCTGAAGTCTCACTACTTACATGAATATTACTTGTTTTGAACAGAAATATCAATGTTTCTTTGTGATGAAAAACAGAGGTTAGAGATGAAAAAAGGCTATTAGTTACTGCTCTGGATTTGTGTCAACACCCGAAAGTCCTTCCTGTGGATTTTAAAGTGTTTGCCCAGTTGAGTTCTAGATGTCCCAAACAATGAACTTTCTATGCTTCATTTCAAACACTAGTCTACTTCTTAACATACTACCAATTTTTGCAACATATTGAAGTTATCCTTTCCCTATTCTACTTTCATATCCTTGTTGTTAGCAATTTTGTTAGCACAAAATTGCTTATTGTTTGCTTATTGTTAGCACCACTAAATTTTCCATGGATGCCCTTCACGCACCTACGTTGTGCCGCAAACCACTGCTGTCTTTCACCTTCACGCCCTTCTCTTTCAGCTAAAGTTTACATCTCTGTCTGAAGTTGATACAATTCAAGTGCTTCATGTTAGACTGAAATGGTATTGTGTGAAGGACTGCAACATTACTTAGGATAAACTAGTTTGTTTCCCATATAATTTATCATGTTGTTCTTTTCCACTGAGGATACAGCCTCTTCAAGCATTTCAAGACTTCTTGCTGTGTTTGTGTGCACTTGTACATGTGGAGAAATGACCACAGAGCTGTTTCCCAGATTTTGGCAAGAAGAGCTGTGGAAGCAGCACCTCTGGGAGACACTTCTTGCTTTTCACATGGTCACAGTTTTGAACAACATCCTTCACCTCTCTAAGATCCTCACACCTGACTTGTATTACAGAGACCCCACAGAGTTTGTCTTCAGTACTTATATTTGGATTTATTACTTCTCTGGAAAGCCATATTCATCATTTCTGTCAGAATTACCTGAGCCTTCCTTAAACACAGGCAGGACAATAAAAACAGGTTTCATTCTAATAAGGCAGAGTTCTGTTCTTGATTGAAAAATGGAAAACGCATTTTACAAAAGAGAAACACGTCAAGAAAATACAGATGACAGACCTGACATTTAGAGCACTTCTTTTCTCCACCTTTTATTGACTTTGTCAGTTGTAGGTGTGGAAGGATGTTTCAAACCTAGAATTATTTTCAGGGTTTTTTTAACCTATTATTTGTTCCTCTCTTCTACTTCCCCATCTGCTAAATAGATTCTTTCTCTCTCCCAAATTTGCCCTGTCCTTTATAGCATCAGCACAATTTCACAAGAAAATGTGTGAACATTATATTATTCCTCCTAAAATTCAAAGTTTTTAGGTAAATGACCTACTAGTAGTTAGCAAAATGAGTTTCCAATCTTGGTTCATCTGTAGCAGAGAAATCAGCAAAAATTTCTGGGCTATGACTATGGATGAGCCTTTAGTGGGGGGATACTCTGCAGACCACTAACTTCATGCCAGATACTACCAGGTTTATGGCTTTCAGTTTCTATCCATTGCTACAAAATAAAGAAGTTCATTTTATATGCAGTGCATGGCTTTGAACTGCACTCCCATTCACCAGGTGGCACTTCTGGAAATCACAAAACAGAACTGCAGCAGTCATGTTTAAGAAAATACATGATAAACAAGCCTCTAAATGTTTTGCTTCACAGCTATGTGAAGTCATCTGCAAATTAATTATAAGATGAGGTTAGTTTAATGATGAAAATTAAGTTATATTAGTTAGGGCTTTTCTGGCTGATATTTTTTGCTTTGCTGATCCATAACTGTTGCTTTGTGTTGATGTGTATTTTTATCACCACAATCAGGGAGTTGATTCCTTCTCTGAAAGGGAATCTGAGCTAATGTCACTTTGAGTCTGTAGCTGATACCTCAAAGAGAGGCATGGAGTCCTCAACAGAAGCTCTTTGTTCATTTGTGGAAGTGCATGAAGGTAAAATTTAACACAGAATAAAAGCTACTGACCTGCTGGGCTCAGCTGAAGTGCAGCTTGGACCAAAAATGGAATTCCCTCCATCTGTGTTTATTCACCTTCTACATTTTCCTTTCCTGCCTATGACAGGCAGTGGCTTTGAAGGTTGGCACACTTGCACATAAAGGCAAACAGTAAGCCACTACCAACAAATGGTAGGAAAGCAAAGCTGAGTTCAGAAGAGAAGGGGGAACACTACAGAAATATGATTTTATAAACTCTATTCATTCAAAAATACCACCTAACCACAGCTATGGTCAAACATAGACTGTGGAACCCATGTTGAAACAGATGAGTAGAAAGAGTCTCATCTACTCAAGACCTGATTGGCCCAATTCTTTCACAAGTCTGTGGAATTTCAAGATGCTCCAGGAAGGGAAAAGATCACATCTTTCGTTGCTCACCCGAGCAGATGTTTGGCCTATGCTGTCAATTTAAGAATTTTTCCACAAAAAATGCTGTTGCATCCACAAATGTTTCCTTATAGAAATGCTGAATCTATTTTTTAAGATTGCTAACCTAATTGTCTCAATAATATTTAGTGGCAGTTAACTCTGAAAATTGATTTAATCCTTCATGATAAAAGTTCTTTGTTTCCCATTGACTGCTTAGAATCTGGTGCTTTTCAGTTCCACTGAGTGTCCCTTTTTATCTCAAATTACGCATGAGGTAAATTGGAACTGCCTTTCAAGAGAATGTTTGGGAAGGAAGGTGCAGGAGAAGTTATTTGTTTTTCATAAATCTCGTGAGAATTTATGCTGATCTCCTTTACAACCAGAATTATTTTGCCTTAAATGGATCCCCTGCCCCAGACAGTTCCATGTTGTTAATCACTTACATTTGCCCTAAAGTTTGCCTGGTAAAAGGATAAGGAAGATCTTAGTTTCAGCCTAAACCAGGCTATTTCATTTGCAATGGGTTCAGTCCTATACTTTCCACACAAACAGTAACTGAAACTGTCAGTCAATAAACAAAATAAAAGAGCTCTAAGATTAACACCTGATAACATGAAGGCACAAGACTGCAAAGAAACTTTGCTCCTGTAGCTCTCCAAGGACCTTGTGACATGCAATTAGAATAACAGAGACTACTTTTTGAACAAGAATCTGAACATGAGGGGAATGTGATGATGTTTCAGCTCCATGTAGCTGTAGTATCTGCAAATAGAATGGAAGATTAAACAGGAAAAAAAACAACCCTATCTAACAAAGCAGTTATTCTGCTGAGGCCTTCAGGTGACATTTTAAACCACCAGTGGCCATGGAGTATCCAAAGGAAATAAAAGATAAAATACCTATAACAAGCTTGTTGTTCCATTGAAGGGTTCTGGAGATATCATCAAGCCTTGCTGGCAACAAAAAGAACTAACAAAGTGAAAGATAAGTCTGATGTACCTGCAAAACAAGCCTGCTATTCCACTGAGAAATTTCGGTGATACTATAAACCAGGAAAGCTGAGTTAGGGTAGTTTGCAGCTACAACAGGATCCCACATTATGTCAGTGCAATTCTTCCACCTGACTGCATTTTTAATACAGAGTATCTGGAACAATTAAACAAATTTGGCTTTGTTTTTGTTGTTTAAAAAGTGCCATGGAGGGTTTATTTTGTAAGCTGCCTATCATGTTTCTAAATTAGAAACTGAAAGCAGAGTGAACTGCAAGTGTGAAGCATAATTAAGCAGCCCAGTTGAACTACCAGTTTTAGTAAAAAACCTGGCTTCTACTCACTCTCCCATTGGTGTGGGCCTCAAAGGTTTAAGCTGAAACAAGGCTACAGTAAGGCAGTTCCAAAGGAGAGGGAGAAAAAGCTGGAGTTACCTCGCTGCTTACGAGGACTAATAAAGGCTGCCTCAAACTATTGAATGAAACTGGAACCCAAGCAGTATCTGAAATGGATGCTAACAGCAGGGAGGGGAGGGAAACCCCAACCAAGAAAGTGCAGAACAGCAAACTTCAGGAATGAGAAGCAGAAGAGAAAGAATAAAGCAAATCTTCCCACTGAAGAGGCAGATTATTGCTGCTGATGGCCAAACATAGAAGTGCCAAGCAACAATGACTGAAAGCAGTGATCAAACTGCTCAGTTTTTGCATTTTCAAAGGTTTTTGTATTATATTCACTCAGGCATCAATCACAACGTTATTAAACCACGGAAGAATGTCAGATCAATGGCTGTATCGGAAACATTTTGAAAGACAGGCTGATGATGGAACAATTCCAGCCTCCATACATTATTAAACACATACTAATGCTGCTCTTTCAGTGCTACCCTTACAGACTCACACACTCTGTTCTCCCTCTACAGTACCTTTTTTAATAGCAGACCTAATTGTAGATTAATATTACATAGGAAAAACAAGACTTACTATAATAAATAATAATAAACCAGTAAAAAAAAAATAAAGCTTTAAACCCCTTGTCTATCTTCACATTATGCCTTCTGGCATTAAAATTTCATTTTAATACAACTGTAGGAGCTGAGACAGGGTTGTCAGCCTTAATCAGAATATTCAGAGCTATTGCTTTCTTGCTGTAATCTTGACATAATTTAAGCTTAGGTTTTCTTTATGTATTTGCCCACAGCTAGTACACCCATGTAAATGTTTTTTGCTCTTTTTGAGTGAAGAGGTATGTATGAGAAATACATATAAATATGGCAGAAATCACCCCTCTGGCAGATTGTCTGCTTAACTCCAGATTTCAAGCAGTCTGGGGAAGTGATCAGAGCAGCACATGTGCCTCTCAATTCATCAGCAACAAAAACTGTATTTTCACCGGCAGAAATCAATTTGATTTTCACAAAGGCAAAAAAGAATTATGTTCTTGGTGGATGAAGCACAAAGCACAGTAACTGGGACATTCAAACGCTTTACCAATTTCTCTCACAACACAGAAATATAGGGTCAAGTTGCCATAAATGGCAGGCCTTTACCTCCTCTCTCCTTCCAGTGCCCTATACCATCCTCTGGCATTGGAATCAAGCAAAGAGGGATTTACAGCTTTTCCCTTGGCCTGGCATATTGATAGCCTTAGTGTATCCTCCTGATTAGGGAGTGCTTGGTATAGCAGAGATATCTAATTTTATGCAGACAATTCAATAATAGGTAAAAAATAATAATGTTAAAAATAGTATAAAATTAAATTAAATATGCATTCTTTGGGAGTTTGGATAGAAAGAAAACTTCTTGTCCCCATTCACGCAAATGGTCTCCTAAACAAAATTATTTGTCTTTTGGGGGGAAGGCTTTACCGAGGGCAGGGGGAATGCAGCTGACTATGAGTAAGTCTATAGGAAAACTACCTTGTTTTGACTGCTGAATTGGATGCTCCCAGCTGGAAGTGAAGAGCCCTGACAGCATTAAGCCCACCCTGGGCTGGTGACTAAATAATCAAGTGGATGGAGGGAGCTGCCCCCTGGATTCCCGAGGGTTTTAATGCGTGCTTCAGGCTGAGAGAGCAAAACTCAAATCCAGCTTTTGGAGTCAAGGCAGGAAATGGCAGAGGCTGCTGTTACTCAGGTCACTTGCCTCACCAAAGAGCTGAAGAGTGCTCCTCTGTGACGGGGGATGGAATGGCTCCAGCCTGGACAGAGTATTTGAATCTTTTAAGGAGCATCAAAAGGCAGAGTAATTCCCACAAGATACAAAGCTGCATAGGCCTTTATGCTATTTCTCTAGCTCACTTGCTAGAGAATAGATTTTCTGTTGAAGCAATGTTTTAGAAACCCAGTGTTCATCCTGAATCAGGCAAGTGTGGAAGTGGTTTTGAAGTCAACTCTCACTTAAGTGACCACAGGGGTCTGTTTCAGCTGAAAAATATGTTATGTTAATTAGCAAAATGCTTTGTCTAAGGAAGTGAACATATGAAAGCCTTCCAATAAAAACTGCTTTGCATACTGCAAGCTTTTAAATTAAATTGGGACAGAGTTACTGCCAACAGTGAGTAGAATTATTTGTGACTTTTTGTCTTGTTTGCCTTAAAAAATCTGTCTGGTTTCTTGAAAGGTAGCTGGTGGTTCTTTATGGCACTCTGTAGCACAGTTTTAAGGATAAAATTGAAAAATACATTCATAACAGAAATGTACCATTTATATCTTTTACCTCCCATAAAACCTAGTCCTGCTGAGGTACTCACAGTAGCATGGTTTAGACTTGGCACAATTCTTCATGCTTTACGCTCTCAATGCTCCTCTCTCTGGACCAAAACTCAGAATTCCAAATAAATGAAGGAAAAATATGTCTAAATAAATCAAATCTCTAAATAGCTTGTGTTCCCCATGTTTTTTTTTTCTGTAACAGAATACATGCTGAAGAATGAATTTCACATCTGGATGGATACATCCAAGAAAACTGCTACTGGCAGCCCAAATCCTGATTTCTGATAGGAGGAATTCCCAGCAGGAGGAATTCTCAATGACATCCATGATTATCCTGCTTGCATGAGTACTTTAACTGGACATGGTGCTGATGTTGTTTTTATCAAAGAGAAATCCTGTATATGATAAAACAGCGTGTCATTTGAGATGCTTGAAAAGCCTATGGATATTGTAGCACTCATCAATCACTCACTCTTTCTTACTCTTTAAGTTTTCTGTGAATGAGTTAGGAGTTTTACAGATAGTAAACATAAACCTGTATGGTATACCTCTGAATGTATTTCAAGAAATTATCACAGGGAATGCTGTGACCTTGAAAGATAAAACTGTGTAAAAAGCTAGGAAAAGAAAGGAAAGATTTTCTTTTGGTTGCAGTAACATGAGTTCAGGATCTCATTGTCACCCACTAGATGACCCGTTGCCTCTCAGAGTCCTTTGCCTGACTCCCCAGATGGATTTGTTACTGTAAGCACTGTAATAGTGGTCTCAAGTAAGAAGAAAATCTTAACTGGGAATTTTCTAGTTTGCATTAAGATTGGGAGACAATGAGTGCAGAAGACAATGTCTGTTAAGAGTTATGGAATTGAAAATGACAGGCAGAGGAAAAAATTCATAGGAGCTGCCCAACAGGACAACCAGAATTCATTTTCCATTTCCTTGCCTTAACTTTTAAACACGCTTTTGAATCACAGTAATTACACATGCAGAAATTCTCACTAGTCCAAGTATTTCCTTCAATTTCATGACAGGAAAAATGCTGAGATTAAGTTTGTGATGTGATTCCTACTTCTTTTGATTGTTGAATGCAACATTTAAAATATCAGGAATAAACAATAAACCATCATATTTAAGTTTTGTGGGAAAAAATACAGAAGCCTTAGATGTTAACAGAGTTTTTTTAAAGAAGTGGGAAGAGGCATTGGAGTTAGAATTAAATTCAACAGATAAGGAAGAAGGAGTTAAGAGAAGAGGATCAGGAAGAGACCCAACACAGTGAGTTAAATAACTTTGTATAGATGTAACTTTATTAAGTACCTTATGCAATTAAAAAAAAAAGTTGGAAAACTGTGTTCCTATAGATTAGTATCAAGTAGAACAGTGGTAAAAAAAGGGTAAATGCATAACAGAGCATGTTATATAATTACGTGTTTCATGTAATTATTACATGAAGAGCATGTGTGCTACAGATATAGAAGTGTAATACGTATGCCTGTAATTTTGCAAAAATTTACATCACATGCAGTGTGCACATGTTCAAGTATCAAACCACCATATATTGTCTGTAGATTCTGTATTTTAGGAACTCTTCAGAAAGCTTCAATTATTTTAATTAAAAGGGGGTTTTGCCTTTCTCTGACTCTGGGGGAGTTGACTGAGTATGACCTACACAGCTTAAAAAGAAAATAATTGTTGAAATATGCATGTTTAAATATGATATATTGGAAACATAGCTGACTTTGACCAAAAATCACATTTCTAAGCCTGAAACAAAGTACATATGGCTGGCTGCTATGGTTTGAAGTGAGTAGCGGATCCTACCACAAAGCCAGAACTCCTGTTCCCAGTGGTATGAAACTTTCTAGACTGACAAGCAAACAACTTCCTATTAAAAAACCAAATTGATAGAGTAGTACTTCCACAATTACATGAGAACTAGTACAGATAATTCCTCTTAAACACAGAACAGGTTATGTTGACCTACCACTTTACTACTCATACTACTTTGTCATTTCTATTCTGTAATAACTAATGCTGACTGTATGATGGTGAAGCACTGAAAAGCACTGAAAAGACTAATAAATTTCCTTAAGGAACTCAGTAAGCAACAGAAGCTTTGCAACAGAGAAACAAAAAGTGATCTTACCGTTCCTGTTGTGCCCAAGGAAAGGTGGTTCATCTGTTGGGTCAGAGGGCCCATCATGCTTGCTGGCTGCATTGACATAGTGTGGTCCATTGTTGGTGTTATCACAGCACCCTAGAAACACACATTATTTACAGTCCAACCTCTCTCTTATTTAAAAAAAAAAAAGAAAAAAAAAAAGGCATTCTCTAAATGAGCGAACCTGACTGAAAACTTGACATGAATCTTAAAAGAGTCTAATATATCCGTCAGAGGAAATATGTTTTGTTCCTATTGACAAGCAAGCTACACACATATATTATTTGTACTGCTAATGAGGCCATTTTATGTCAGCTCCAATTAAGTGTCATTTTTTACTTCATTGCTTCTGACAAACAAATGCATATGTTCTTTCTATGCTGAATGCTACTGCACATTGCAAAATGCCTGTCACTTCCATTTTTCCATATCCTATATAGAACAATCTCACAGACAGAACACATATGTCCGCAATTTTTTCTGACTTCTAAAACCTTCAGTCTCAGAGATCTTCAGCCTATTATGGTAATTATCTTGGATTTTTCCAGTCTCAGTTATCAACCCTTACTCATGATATTTTATAGCTGATTAAGTAAAACTAGCTATTGACAGTGAGTTTGGTAGTGACACCCATTTTAAACACATACAGCGTGTTTAAAAGCATTTTTCTTCTCTGCATGAAAAAAAAAGACATTAATAACAAAGAGCATATGTACTAAATCAAGAACAAGACTTTGACCAAAACAATGAAACAAAAGACATGCCAGAGGAGCTTTGGAGAGAGAGCTTATTTGCCATTCACATTCCTTGGTTTTTGCTCTCCCACTCCCCAAGGTCCCATATTGGCAACAGCATGCCTTAGTGAAGTGTTGATTCTCTTCAGTTCTATGTTGTAAAATGCTGTTTCCTGTGTTGGTTAAAGAAAGTCAGTCAGAAAGAGTGGTCTGCTCCTTTTCTCACAGATAGTGAAATGAGGAGGTATTTCCAGCTATTTCTTCATATGAAACAATAACTTTACTTTGTACGCATGTTTGTGTGCACACATCACAAACTTGCACAATCACATTACATCTGCTACAAAGCGTGAAAAATGTTGATGAATGTATTTGTTCAAAAATATTAGCTTTTTTTCCTTCTGAGAATACTGGAAAAAATACACCTATAAACAAACTTGTTTAACCAACCTGTAAAACAAACTTGTTTCAAAACTCACAGCACACCTGTTCTTACACGTCTGTCTCACATTTACATAGAGCTATTTTTGCCAGGGATCTGAATGGAAGCTAAGCATTTCAAACTTTCAGTTGAAATTAAAAATAAATAAAAATGTGAAATTCTGGGGAAATACCAATTCAATTTTGCCTCGCCTTCCAGCAATATTTTTTCTATGCATATCCTATCTGAGAAGTATAGAGTCTGCAGTCCCTGCAAACCCATTCCTTCCATGCACTGGGGTAAGAAGGAGGTAAGCTCATTTTGGTCAGTCCTTTTTGTAATACTCTCAGCATATGAAATACATACCCACTTGTTTTATGTTACAGAGTGGATTACATTTCTTGAATTGACAAGAGTCCCTAGAGAAATCTGACAAATTAGAGAAGCTAGCCTCCATGGAGTATCTGTCATGATTCCAAATAAATGCTTAGAAAACAAGCTGATCAGTGTGCATGGATCAAACCTACACCACTTGCCACTTTTGCCACTTTCTTGGCTATATTAATTTGCACTGGTTTACACAGATTAACTTATTGATTAACTCATTTAATGAACTACCACAGTGAAGTCTTCCCCTTGGGTGAAAGAGTCTAAAAGCAAATCTGTGGGGCACATACCCATTCAGCCCATCCAGCAGTTCCTGCACAGCAGATTCAGTGCAAGAGTCTAGAGAAGAACCATGCACAAGGAAAATAATGTTCATGTTTTGTTTTTGAAATAAGTGGCCTGGGATACCATGCAGCCAGATGAGGTCCTAGGGTTTGTACTTCACCTGCACTTCTTGGTTATGATAGGAAATTGTAGTATGCTCTGTGATATAGAGGAAATAGCTCTATGCTCAGAGTGATCAGCATTTTTACTCTATCAAACCATAAGTGCTCAAACTAAATTTGTCAACTGATAAACAGTTCTCAGTTCACTCTACAAGCAGTTTTCTCCTTTGGCTAAAAGATGGAGAATTGCCTCAGGGCTTTCCACGAGGTCCCACTTGTGATGTCAAGGAAGGAAATTCTCCTCATCTTCTCCATATTCATGAGATCCCAGTTCAAGAGATGTGGCCAGCTATGGGGGCCCCTGTATAAAGAGAATGTGGACCTGTTGAAGAGGGTCCAGAGGAGGGCCATGAAGATGATCAGAGGGCATCAGTGTATATAAGCATCTGAAGGGAAGGCATCAAGAGCGTGGAACCAGGCTCTTCTTAGTGGTGCCAAGTAGTCAGGCAAGAGGCAACAGGCAGAGACTGCTGCACAGGAATTTCCTCAACATGAGGAAGAACTTCTTTGCTGTGCTGGTGACCCTGTACTGTAATGGGTTCCCCAGAGAGGGTGTGGAGTTTCCCTCACTGGAGATATTCAAGAACCTTCTGAATGCAATCCTGTGCAAAGATGCTTATTGCAAAAGTATGGTTGGAGGAACTTGCTGTGATTACATATGTGACAGACTGATAACTATTACTGTGTATAAATTCAGGAACCTGGAAATGAAGAAGAGGCAGTGGTGAAGGAAGTCTTCTGATTTAGCGTAACAAATGCAAGTGCCAGATGTACAGTAGAAAAATCTGAGAGCAAATGTCTTTCAGCAAATAAGCAAGCAAGACAGGTATTGCAAACAAAGTATTAAAAAAATATGGAGAGAAAATATATCAAGGACAAAAAAATTGCACAGAGACAGCAAACATATTATTTGCAATTTGAATATATATATATTCCGGTCCCAAAATATACACCATTTAATATGTAAGAAAAAGAAGCTGGGAAAACAAATCAAGTATTTGCAGCTTTCTTAAGACAGCTTAACATGTTTTAAGCTGACAGTTACCTAGAGCAGAGAATTACATGCATTTCCCAGATCATTAATTCACCAGTTCAGAATCTTCTTGTGATCACGTAGGAAGGAAATTATACTTAATTAGGGAAATATCGTCTGGTTGTTAGGGCGACACCCAGTCTCCAGACCATAATGCATTTCATAATACATGCTGTCAAGTCCATTCATATTCAATTTATTTAGCTGCAGAAGACAAAAATGTCTTGCATCAGATGTTGCCATCATATTAAAAGTAATTTGATTCTTTTCAGCCCATAATATGTAATTGCTGATAAACATCCAGTTGGCTACTGGCAAAGGTTATACCAAACATATTGTTTGTTTTCATCTGTTTGGATGTCTGATTTTACTGCCTTTGTAAAGGTATAGAAAGACGTCTTAGCATTAAGGTCCAGCTTAACTGCAAAAAACCTGTAGAAGAAATTATGATGAGGTTTTTGCCACTGTCTTTGCCAAAAAAAGTAGTCGCCTGTCAATTACTTAGATCTGTCCTGTTGCCTCAGTATGATTACTTTTTTTTTTGGTAATTCCCACAATAAACTGGTTACTATAATGACTTCTAAATTTGTCAAGATATTCTTGGCATATGACTTGTCATACAATTGTGTGGACACTATAGCGGATTTAAAAGAAATTAACAGGGCAAATGGTAAGGAATAATGATACAGGTATGCATGTTTTTTGCAACATTTTGATAAACCTAAGATAAACTCACATACAGATTTGATTTTCTCTTCACTTTATTTGATAGACCTTGCTGTTTTAGAATGCTTTAAGCTTTATGAACATACCTTTCCTAAAATAATGTATGTATTTCAGAATACAGCCTATCACAAAGAGAGAAGCCTGACTTTACAATGAACACTGCACACCCCCTCTCTGGCAACAAACTCAAATTACAGGAAGGACACCAAAACCAGTTTATTATATGAGGTAAAAATCTTTATGTATTTGCCAACACCAAAAGACATCAGCAGAACAAGTCTATGTTGGTGCAAAGACAGAAGCCACCTTTTGTGTGTTGAAGGGTGGGGAAGTGACATCAGAAATAAAAAGTGTATTAGGAGGCTTTAGGAACGGAGACTTCACTAGCTGAGGGATGCATTTAGGGCCCAGTGGGAGGATGGGTTATTTAGTCACAGTTTTCTAAAACAATGAACTGCATTAAAGGCTTCTATTTTATTCCAGTGTTCTAACACTGATATTGGACTTAAGGGGAAAAAAACAGCTGAATAAATAATTTTTAAAGCTTACAGTAAGCATCTGTTTATTTTACAGTTTACTTTTCCATTATTTAAGACGTTTTAACAAGTTAACCATAGTTACAAATTCTGTTTGCTAAATACTGGCCAATGTAAAGCCAATAAACATTACAGCAGAAAACTTACTTTTTAAATTTGTTTACAGATATCTTGTGCAGACATATAAGCACCAGGCCATTCCATCTGAAAATTTATTACTCTACTACCAAGTGAATGCCTTTATGTTATCGAGAACATGTTGTTTCTTGAGGTTTTATTAAACTGAGTGAAAGGATGACTTTCCTTATACTTATCAGCCAGACATATCTATCAAGAATTAATATGAAAAAAATCAACATGCGTGCTTTTTTGCAGATGAATATACTCTCTCTGCATACTGAACAAATGATGGCCATATTTCGATTTACTGTTCTATCCAGTCTGACTTGTCTGATCTCCTTGGGCTGCCTCTTACAGGCAGCAGAAAAAAATCAGGTCCCCTTGTCGTAACTGCAAGCCTACAGAACTACTCCAAATTCATTGGTAGATGGCCAACCTCCTATGACTGTTGCAGGAAGATTAAAGGTAGCTTTGAAATTCTCTCTGTCTTCTGTCATCGACTCTGCTGGGAATACTCGTTGATGTTCCAAAACAAAGGAAAACTTATTTTCCCTTTCTCAATGAAAAGGCAGCAATTGCTGTGGCATTTGCCAGTTTATCAGAGGTTAAATCATGATTTGAGTATGGTGAAGAAGACCAGCAACCATCAGCTAAAAATGTGTATTCTGCAAATCTTAGGATTTGGTTTCATTTCATTACACTGTTGATTTTAAAAGCTTACTAAAAATATGGTAAAGTGAGCAAGAAGCTCAATCCCTCCACTAAATTAAAGCAACTTTAACTTTGGATTAGGCAAACCTGATACAGACTTTCATCAATGCTGAGCCCTGCTTCTGTACTGAGTACTAAACCACAAGTTCACATGGTAATATTTTGAATCTTGGGCATAAATTCAAATTCTTATCTGACATCACCTTCATAACTTAGCTGAATCTCCTTGGAGCAACAGACATATTTGCTTTCCCTTTCTTACATTTTTGCTGTACGTTTGTGAACTTCTTTTCTCGGCTGGAAGTATATGTCATAGGTGCAAGAGGGTTACTGCCCAGAAATAACTGGCTTTAAAGGCTTAAGAATCCAAATACAGTGTGGTAAATAAAGAACAAAAGTGACCCTTCTGTATGCTTCGCCTTTCTTACAACAATAGCCAAGGTTTTTTTGATGGTTTCTTTCCCATTGTCATTCTTGCCTTGTATTTCGTGTCTCCTAGTCTGAAATACAGCTTTTGATAATGTACAGATACTAACCTAAATGTACAAATGCAGATTAAAAGGATATAGAAATGGGAACATCAAGATATAAGGAAAACACAGTTGATGCAACAGGAAGAGTTTTATATTAGTAACTGTGTGCACAAATAAAGCAATACCTGAAACTATATTGTACCAGTTTATAAATGTATTATATCAGGCAGTACCATATTGTTAGTAGTTTATGTTTCTACTGGGGTTGAAAAAAACAGTAAATTTCTTAGCATACCTCTGTCTGTTAATCTAAAAGTACTTAACAAAAAAAACCCAGCATTTCTGTTGCAAACAAAAAGTTGCCGGTGTCACTCAGTGCCTAAGGTAGCTTTTGCAAGATGACTTGAATCTTTTCACCCAAAATAAGATCTCAAAAGAAAGGCCACTGAAGAAAATTACAATATCTATGTATATTTATGAAGGGAAAATATACCTGAATTCCTACAGGGACTCTGAATCACATTTTGTGAGCCCTGTGCTATACCTTTGCCCTTACTGTCTGCCCATGCAGGCTGGACCACAAGCCCATGAGCTTCTCTGTAGACTAAAAATCTGAAGTTTTCATACCCTTATTCAACTTACCCCAGGAATAAAATAAAATTACTGGTATTATATGCATGAATAAATGGGAGTAGTTTAGCTGGGGCCTTCCACAGCAATTAGGGAATGACCTGTTGCAGTGGGGTATTTGTTTCAGCAAGTACTGGAGAAGGCAGAGAGGCCATAGGCAGCTCTTGCTCCCTCATCTGACATATCCTAGAAGGGAATGAGAAATCACATTTGCTTTTTTCCCTACTCTTCACCTTATAAGTGCACTTGGCTGTATGATGGTTTTATGTTGCCACTCCACGTATCAGTGCTTTTGTTCTGTCAAGAACAGCCACCACTAACAAAAGCATCCTCACAACCCTCAAATAAGGTTTAGCACCCCTGGAAGACAAAGAAGAAACGCGAAGGTGGTGATTTGCCTGGGACATAACCACTGTAATACACAGATCAAATCTTCTCCTGCCCTTCCCACTATCAGTTTTCACAAAAGAAATATCCGAAGATTTCAATCCATGTCAAAATAAGCATTTACATTCTTTTTATACTCTTATATATATATTCTGTTGTGGATGAAATCCTTCCTCCACTGTCTCCCAGCAGCTGATGTGCCATCCTAGTAAATGGGAATCAGGAGTCTCTTTTCTGTGGACTAGTTTTTCTTAACATCAGAATGGAATTTCATCTATTAAAGTTAAATCCAAATAATACTTCCCGTCAAACAGTTCTGTTGTATTCCCTCCCTTCTTGCCTATAACCAGGTGTGAAAATTGACTTAATGGCACATCCTAGTCTAACAAGGTGATAAATGGATATTATCAAACAGTACAATTAAAATACAAGCCAGCACCAATCTTTAGCCTAAATTTTCACTTCCTTGCCTTAGTGGGTTCAAATGAAACTTTCAAAAGGATGCCATATTTGTATTTTCAATAGTTTGATTTTACATATACACAGATACATGCACAAAATTGCACATGGGAAGACAAATTATATCGCCAATTCTATCACACCCACTCAGGCCACAACATTTTTTCAGTATGTGGATAGGTTTTCTTAAATGTTTGAAACTCTCAGTGCAGGATTTATTATGGCAAAGGTAACTAAAAGCAACAGTGACTGGTTTGTAAACTTCTTGTTCATGAGCAACATTTAATGAGCGATGAGTACAAACTTCTGTTATTGGCCAGAAATGCTTACTACTTTTATTTCACTCAGGCAAACATGCTCCTAAGACAAGAAGAAGGCTTAACAGGAAGGTTTGCCTCCAGAGGCTTGTGCTTTTATGTAGAGGTACAGAGAAGGTTGGTGGCATGAGAGCATGTAAGATGTGTTTAATGTGGTGGGACCTTGGCTCTCCCCGGGTTTTCCATGCAATGTGAGGCAGTCCCACCTGCGTGCTCCATAAAGGCAGGACAACAGACGTGACCAAGTGTCTGACACACTGAGCTGTTGCTCTCTGCTTTTCTGGCAGGATTCAGTACATAGGTCATTTGCCAGGCACAGAGAGTGCTTAACTGAGTTGGGGGAGGAAAACGCCCGTGACATTTCTTCTATGTGCACTTCTAGCCTCAAAACTGCAATGGTCAGTGACAGGGCAGCAGCTGTGGTCTGTAACAGATGTGCTGTGTTTCGTTTCCTGCCCAAAACCTGGAGTGACTTGCACTGTGAGCTGTAATCTAGCAGCTGAGCTGAAGGAAAAGATTCACTCATTAGAAGGACAAACAATGACACTGGGGGACATCAGAAATTATGAGGAACTGGCTATCAGCAAGAGAAAAAAACAAACCAAAAGCCAAACAGAAAAGCAGGCTGGTAATACAATCCTGTGTATTAAGGTTATATGAGAGGTAAGATGACAAAAACAACACCCTACACAATGAAGAAAATGGTATGGCTGTGCATGGTGTTAACTCCACAACACTACGAAGACTTAACACAACCAGATTTAGATGGAAATACCTGAAATACCTTCAGCTTTCAAAAATTGAGGTGGTTTCACTGAGAGGTTCCAAGGAGACATACTGAAGTGCCAGGGTGGCAGACACCAGAGTGCTCTTTTGCAAGATCCGAAATACTTGAGAGGACAATGGGAACAGTGGTCAAGGAATGGGTAAATATCAGGATGTTTCCCTGCAACTCTGGGATCAGAAAGGCTCTTGTAAACCAGAAGTTATTAGTGATGGACAACACAAGTAAGGCAGCTTCACACAGTTGCTCCTGGACTTCATGTCAGCCCTTCCAATGCCAAGCCAAAGGCAACTCTTCAACATCAGAGGTAACTCCTAGGCTAGGCCCAAATCTAGGCCCAATCAGGGACATGCTGTTGTAAGGGCTACCATGTAATCCAAGTATGCAGCTGCATGGGATGGGTAGAAAGCCACCTTAAAATGCTGAGGTTAATGTTGTTGTATCACTCCTGAACTCAGCTACAAACACAATGTCCATCCTCCGTGAGGATGCACGATGGAGCACTGCCATCTGCTGCCTATGTCTCAACTCCCTGTTGTGCAGCTCCTGCACAAAGGAAGGTTAAAGGTATGGAGGGTCTAAAAATTACGTCCTTTCCCTCCTCATCCCATTTTTCATATTTATAATTTCTGGAAAGGTGATGAGGACAAGTAATATGCACAGAATCTTCACAGGAATCCTTCTTATCCTACCTATTAGGACAGACAGATAGTAGAAGGTATTATAAATGAAACCCTGGGTAAGGCTGTTTTTCTAAAGATCTGCTTCCGTCCAGTAATAGATTTTAGACTTGAAGATGATAGACTGGAAATCCTGTACTAAGCCACTGCTCATGTTATGTATCAATTCAGTTCTAGATCACAGTGATTCACACCAATCGTTAAAACTAAAAATGTGCCCTTATTAGAGAGGACAAACACAGAAATCTGTCTCTCTGTCATGTTCTGTTAGATTTGTAACCTGTAATGTTAAACAAAGCCCTTTCCTACACAGTAATGGAAAGAAAACTATTCCAGCCTGCCTTTCCTCTCATTTAAACCCCCAAAATTTTCACAGCCTACATCTCCTGACCCAGATCCCAAATTGCATTTCATTTTCTGGACTTGTAACTCCTCAAGGGAGGCTATGGATGAAATCCACTCCATTCTGTATTGGAATTTGCCCTTTGACTGGTTAAAACTGGCTACCTGGCAGTGCCAGCTTTGTCTTGTTTCACTTTTTGCCAGACCTCAAATCCAAGATTGAGGCACATACTTTCAATAGTGCCTTCTTACCTTATATTCCATCATAAAAAGTAACATGAGACTATCCATCACTGTGACTGGTGATGTCCAACAGCCTTCCCAAGGGTTGGGAAAGGTAGGGGGCTGGATCCCTACAGGTTAGCTAGAAGGTGAAGACACAGAGAGGGGAGTCCTTACAAATTTTAAGCATGATTTTTCCAACTCTAAAAACTCCAGACCAGTCGCTTCTTGGATTTGACTCTGTACAAGCAAACTGCGACCAACACCCGGCTTTTGCTGTACCTGCACAATCCACTCCACTTTGAATGATGCTCCCAATGGCAGCATTGCAGTTTTTACATTGTTTTGAACAACTGATAATATCGGCACACTCTGGACAAACTGTGGCTGCAAAAGTGCCCCTGCCTAAAACTTCTCTCCCAGATGCATGAGACCTCAAGAGGCCAGTAAAGCTGATGGCAGCAAGAACACAGAGCATGTCCTTCAAAGGTAAGCGCACCTAAATCAGTGAAGGTACAACTCATATAGATGAAATCAAAGTCAAGCCCTCAGCTATGTGTCACCAGTCAGAAAAAAAGGAGTCTAGAGAGGGTAAACAGATTTTTTAACTAAAAATTGGATATTTTAAGGTACTTCCAGTGAAATCAGTCTGTGTGTTAGAGTAAACACTCAACATTTATAAGTCTCCCTTTCACCAAAGACCTCAAAGTGTCTTAAATCCTGTGTGATATATAGAGTACTCAGGAGTTGGTCTGTTAGCAGGGTTCTGGGATGAGTTTGGATCTACCTCTGAACTTTCCCAAGTCCACGAGCATTCAGACTGGGGAGTACATCTTGGGTCATCACCATGGCAAGCCCAAAGAGAACAGGTGGTTTCAATTACACACACCAGTCCAAATTGATCAAGAAAAGGATGCATTTTAACTCTTGATTCATGCTGAGCAGTTTGAAATAAATCAGAGAAAATGGCTAACTTGAGTCTATTTGCTCCACACCCCATTGTCTTTTAAAAGCAAATGAAAATATTGAGGAAAAGCAATTTAAAAGCAACCCATGTGAGTAAATATTCAGTGTGAAAATGGTTCAACTAGTCTAAGAAGTAAACACGAAAAGTTAAAAAATACGCAGATTTTGGCTATTATTAAGCTAAAAAGAAGAGAAAGTAAGTGATCCAGCAAGGATTACTTACTTTCTTTTTAATATATCTTTACTGATTAAGAATGACTAAATTGATATATTTTCCCTTTTGTTTTTTGTCCAGATAAAGTCACTCTTGGGCAGAAATCTTCCTTATAAAGCTTCAGCCTGGAGCACATTTTTACAGCTGAGTTATTATCCTTAAAATACGAGTTCATACTGGAAATGCTGGCAGCCCTCTTAACAATTGTATAGCAGTGAGCACAGCTGTAACATGTTAAATATGCTGAAAGTACACGGAGGGAACAGAGTGGCTCAGGGGCCTGGTAATAGAACAGGGAGTCTCAGTGCTGGGTCGCCAGGTTTGGTCATTGCTGGGACTGAAAGCCATTATCAGGCAACAGCTGCTCAGTGATGTCCAGGTATCAGCTATCCACAGAGAAAGCCTCCGCCACAGAAATCCATCACTGTGACTGGTGATGTCCAACAGCCTTCCCAAGGGTTGGGAAAGGGAGGGGGCTGCACCCACACAGGTTAGCTTGAAGGCGAAGAACATCTGTGACACAGAGGGGAGAGACTTGTGGGGTCCTTGTTCCGCACACTGCCCAGTCTACAGAGGGTGTTTGTCACCAGCCTGTGGCTACTGGGTCATTTCAGGGCACTCAGTTTTATCGGAAGGATGGTAACCACCAAAGACTCTTCCTTTCTCCACATCACTGGATGGACCACATCCATCCCATCACACTACCAGTTTCAGAGGAACTGCCAAAGCAACATGGGCAAATGAAGTCAAAGTCTGCTGCTTCAGTTTTCTCTAAATGAATTTACTGCAGTAAATCATGTAAGTCTCTCTGGTTTACACTTACATGCTGCAGTAATCTCTATAAAAAGCTTTGATTTATCATAGATTTTTTTGTACACAACCATTTCCTCCCAGCCACTCTGTATTAGTCCATGTGAATGCACAGCAAGCAATCAGATCCTGACATACAAGGAAGAGGTTCTTTACTTCTTTGTGGTTTTGTGGTTTCCACACACTGTCTGATTTGCAGAAGTTTAGGTTGAAATCAAAGTTCTTTTGGGCAGCTTTCTTGAATCTCTTTCAGCTATTGGAGTATTGTATAGGTGTTTAAAAAAAATTCTTTATTTTCTCTGGCATCTAAAAATCAAACTACCATTGCAGTCAACAGTAATTTCAGAGGTTCTATGAACGAGCCAAGAAAGACCAGTTCAAGCTTTTTCAAAGCAATTTTCTAAACCCTACCTGAAGTAAATTCTTCAGGCTACAAGGCAGCTGATGGGAATTGCCTGCTACCAAATACTGCTCTGAAAGTGTCTCAGACAAGAGAGAGCACCTTGCTCTGTAGCTAGAGAGGAATAAGCTGGTGGGTCACTGTTGTGGTAAATGTACCAGAGTGAGTCTTTGACCCAAACTGGATCATTACCCTTCTGTGAAGCACTGATCAGGCAGTTGAGTCTGCCATGAGTTCAGTGAGATGTCTTTTACATGATGGTAAGAAGATCTCTACGCTTTGGAGGAATAAATCGTAGAGCAAGCTAGAGAAAAAAAGGCCAGCTGGATGGTATACACATATTGCTGAGACGAACAGTAAATTATATGGAAAAAAAAGTCTGAGGGAGAATAAAACATCCTGTGAATCCAGGTCACACTTGGCACATAACTGTGACCAAAAGAATGAAAAAATTGGAGCTGTCAAAAGGCAATGTTTCCACCATATTTCAAAATGACATGTCATTTCAGAATTTATCTAAATTTGAAGGGGGAAAAAAAACCCCTTAAAATTAGTTCAATAACCCAGAAATGAAAAGAGGGAGATTATAGATATTTTGTCTTTGTTCTTCTTCTCACCCTCTCCCCACTCCCTAAGTCCTCTCTGGGAGTGGAGTCAAAACAACATTTTCACAACTTTTTCCATGTCACTACCCTCTCCCTCTGCATATTTTCACTTGAAGACAAGTTTTAGAGCTATTATTTGAATCTGCCCACAAAGCCAGATTTTATTATCCACAGAGTATTATATATGTAATAGTCTTGTCAGTCCTAGCCAGAGGCAAAGGGTAGCCTCAGAGGTAAAGGAAACAAGAAACATCCAAAGGAAGATAAATAGGAATGAGATGATAGGCAAATGGCTAATACTCCCATCTTTTGTTGAGAGCTGTGTGGATAGAAAAATAGTGCTCTAATTAATTCCAGAGTGACAGGGACTCGAGGGCTGGGTTCTGTGCACTGCATGCTTGTGAATCTTCATTATATGTGAAACCCCTTCCTCCAAAAACCAAACAAACCCTTGTTTTGTCTTTGACATCAAAAGATGCATCATAACTAACAGCAGATGTTCCGATAAACTGCAGTAGAGACCAACCTCTTGGCAGCCACATTTCTGTTCTGCAGTAACTTTTCTAGGCACACAGAAAACCCACTTGTGGGACTGAAAAGTACATGAAATGGTTTTCTGGTAGTATTTCTTGTGGTATTTTCCGTTACTATCGAGGAACTGCAGCCTCATGAAGGACTGTCTTCTGCTGTTTCAGTTCAGTGTCACTGCAAATGATTATGAATGCAAGGAAGTAATGCAGAAGTGCACAGCTTGAAGCATAAAATGGGAACTAGATGGAGCAAAATTTTCAGCAGAGGCTGTTTGCAATTTCAATGGTTCAAACTTCCATAATCCAACAATCACAGTAACATACCGATCTCAATGAATTTGAAAAATTTGGCTTGAGATCCTGGACCTACTGAAATTAATTACAGTTTTGTCATCAACTTGAATGCTAACAATATTTCACATTGTTTTAATCCTCTGAGACAGATGCCAAACTGTACACTACTATGCAGGTATCCAAGAGATTTTTATACCACAGACAGATCTTCACTAATTAATTACCTCTAGCAGAGATGATTCTGCTCTTGTTTTCAGATTCAGATAGTAATTCAGTGATTTTGGGTTTTTTTCCGCTATACAGTTGTAAATTTTGTGGCCCTATGTTGCCTGCAGACTTGTTTAATCAAAAACCAAAATTTTATTTTCTGGCAAGACAGCCATCTTGAATAGAAGCTGAAGTAATTAATAAAGATAAGGACAACCAACCTTGGAACAGGAAAGAATCAAGTCTAATAACAACTTCCAGAAAGAAACCATCTAATAAATAATTGTTATGCACACTGAGAAGAATCCTTAGGCTGAAATGTTGCCATAAATTATTCATATGGAAGTTTTGGACTGTAAACAAATTTATGAAGATAATGATCTCTTTGCAATTCATGAACAAAAGTGGAGGGAGGGGTCAATCCCCAGAATAAACTGCGATGTATAAATCCACCAGCTGGAGGCATAAAGTACTGATGCAGAGATTCACTGCAGAAATTGTAAAATAATCCCTGTGTGTTTTCTCCTTCCAGAAAGACGGCTTTGAAGAGCAACTGCAGAGCCAAATAATTTAGCATATCCTCATTTGCTGTTCTTGACCAGAGCACTAATCACAAGTTAGAAATCAAAGCCTTTGGACTATAATGGGTGAATCAAATGAGAACTGTGCACAGCATTAGCCTGTGCCTGCTTAAAACTAACAGCAAGCAAGCGTGAAACCTTTGTCAATACAGACCGCAAGGGGTTGTTGCAACTTCGGGAAACACTGATGTTCATTTTTGTTTGATGTACCAAACTGCTTTTCCTCAATTGAGGATTCATACTGACTGACTAGGTAGTTTAATAAGCTGAATGAATTTCACAATGGCAAAGTTTACTTCCAGTACATTTATTTAATGGCTGAGGGAACTGATGAAAGGGAAACAAAAATCTGATGAGGAGAAAAAAAAACTAGTCTAGAATCTAGACTCCCCCAGGACAGTTTCTTGTGCTTTGTATCATCTGTACTGAGAGACAGCATATTTGCTTTCTAGCTAATTACCAACAAGACAAATTTTACATCTTTGATGTGTACGAGATCAAAGAATATTAGGAAATAAAAGTAAGATTAACATAATTGTCTTGTACAGCTATAATAAATTATGACTACATATACAATCAGACGCCCCACTCATCAGGAAGGCATAAACTAGAATCAATTGAACTATACAAGAATCTTGTTTAACTTTGCATCCTCTGCAGCTTCTCACCTCTCCTGACACCCACCACTGGATCCCAGATGGAAAGTTAGGAAACCGGAAGCTCCTGTTTCAGTTGTTGAGCCTTAAAAAAATGTAGTAGCCTTGTGCAGATACAGCAGGCCACCAGCAGGGGATGAACTAAAGGATTTCCAGGTCCAAAAGCACATATCCCTACCACATGCTTGATCTAAAGGATTAACTTCTATTTACTTTTTTTTTTTTACTGCTATTGTCTACCTAACATGCCTACACAGACTGGGCACCAAACCTCTTTGGGCGCATTTTGTGGTGGTGCAGCCTTTTCCTATTATGTATGCAGGACACGATTCTCATCCATCAAATCAGTGCGACAGTTAGCATGCTCAGTTTAGGAAAAAAGAAAAAAAAAAGAGGGGAACCATTGCTTTTATGTATACCTGCATCTAATTCATCACTACCATGGCTGGAATAATGTGGTAGGAGTGTTGCATTTTCTTTAAACTGTCCATGAGAACAGTGCTGCCCTATAATAACTGATAAACACCTGTCTTTGATTGATTTGTCTTCAGTCTTACTACACAGCATGTTTGTTTACTCCATAAACATCTTAGTATTCCTATTTCCTCACCAGCTCAACTGTGAGAAAAAAAATCAAAGGCAGCCAAAAGAAACTGCCTTGTAAGAGTAGAATGGGGTGGGAATGTTTGGATTGCTCTGGCTCATTAATGTGACGTAAAAGGTCTACTTCTGGCTAGGAGTTGTGAGCTACTCCTTCAAGCAAAAGCATTTTGAAGGTTTTATTTGTCATCAGGTGGCAGTGACAATGAAAAACGTCTATTGCACTTCAAGACAGCTGGTAATAAAGCAGCTCAGGGAACGAGTGACAGAATAACAGTTACTATACCACTGTAGCTTCTAAGCTTTTACAGCCACTCAGCTGGAGTTACACCATTGTATTATAAGTGGTTTAGGGTATAAAAAAATTTGGTTCAGGGGGTCCTCTCCCTCCCCACTGCTGTATGAGAAATCAGTGCAACAAAATTTGGGAAAAGCAGATCTTTTGCTGAATTGAATTTAGGTATTTTTAATGTGTAGTTTTGCTTTAGTTCACACAAGGGCAAGCCTGAAAATGTTTCTGACAACTGCCTCATTCAGCACCCTTGCAAGCAGCTCCCAACAATCCCAGTCTTCAAAGGCACATTGTTTTTGTTTGTTCTCATTGTAACAGATGTTTTGTATCATGTACTTCAACGAACTAATTCATCTGCAGAGGACCGCCTACTCTGGCTGGTGTGCATCCAGCTGTGGAAATAGCTCAAGTGTCATCTGTGACCACTTTCATTCCATTCTTCTGACCTCACAGGATCTCACTGACCGCATCCAAGCCCATTAAAAATAAACAGACCTGAGAACATCCTTTTAAAAAATTTCCAGCGGAGGAGTAATGCTACTCTAGGCAGGAAGCCTTTCTGGAAAGAATGTAACTGATGCTGAAGGAATATTCACTCAGCTCTGGAAGTCTCCTCCAAAACACGTTGCTTTTATCATATGAACTACCCAGTCAATATTAAGAGGCCATGTCATGTGTGATTTTGATGGAGCTGAGAGCTTCTGACTAACTCAGTGCCATATCAATTAGCCTGAGCACCAGACAATCAATCACCACTTCTGCTCTAAATGTACTGAGCTCCCATTAGAAGCTGCAAATACCATGAGGCTACTTCATCTCAGCACACTTGAGCCCTTTTATATACTGTGGCTCTACTGTAATATATTTCTGAAGTAGAAACAAAATCAATCTGAATTGCTCTGGAGTGGAAGCATATCCCATTAACAGCTGTGCACCAAGATTAAAATGTATTAGTGGATAAAAAATAGTCTGCGTCTGTAAGAAGACAATTACTGCTTTCTTAAAAGTGACCAAATGAAACATCCAATAGCAATAAAGAATAGACTTTCTGGAAATGCCTTTAGAATCAGTTGGGATCACTTCACCACAAGTCAAAAGATGCCTGGGATGGTGCAACCATTCCTTGATTAGCTTCCTTAGAAGCAGGAGCAACAAGTTGCTTTCTGAATTTGTTTGAGAAGTCGACTGCAGTTTCCCACAGGAAATAAGTAGTTCCTGATAAGGTGTTGATCATACACTTCAATATTGGGTCCACTGTGTTTGCTAATTACTTTCGAACCACTTAGTCAAGTCACCCATTAAGAGGAAATGATTCAATTGCAGATCCACTGAACTGAGAAACTAGGTGACCAAAAACTCCTTGTGGAGCTAGAATTATCCACCTGTGCAAGAGGGCTTGCAATATGTCAAACCAAGTAGGTAATTTTGGTTTTGAGAAGCAACTATGGCTGTACTTAATCAGACAGCTTGGAAGGATTTTTAATATTGTACCACACCAATTACTAGAATATTTCAGAAACATTTCAGAAGCCTTTGAAAACCTTTAGGAAAATTAGAACCTTATATCAATCATCAGAACTGATTCATCACTTTCAGGAAGTTGCAGTCCAAGTCCCTTAAATCTGCAGAGAAAATTTTAAAACTTTCAGGCAACTGCCTATATTTTAGAGATGGTAATTCATCTTTTCACTTCAGATCAGGTGTATTTGCTATAAACTTGCTATTTGTGTATATCTAGGGGTCACCTCCCTCAAGGTTTAAGCAGATCACGCAGAAGGCATGAACAGCTGGCTGCAGCTTGTGACATTTTCTGTAGTTCCTAACTCAGAGGTCAGCAAAATGGACTCGTTCACAGCGATGCTAAAGAATTTCACATTAATGTTCACTGACTTCTCAGTAACTCATTAACTGGTGATACCTAGGGTAAAAATGGGTGCCTGACAGAAGGCTCTTTTGGGATTTTAAGTCTTTGTCACACATTGTAGCCTTCTGCTGATTTGGCTGTTGCTTGGTTTGTTTGGCTTGGGCTTCCACTTTGGAGCATGTCAGAATGATAGATAGCATTCTTTGAAATAGAGGAAATACTTCTCAGAGGGAAACCACCACATTTGAGTAAAACAATTGTCCTTTAGCACATACAACATACAAAAGTAATGCCTGTGATGCTCCTATGACTTATACTGGATATTGTTATTGTATTGTATACTGGATATTGGAATTGTTAACGTCGAAGAGTTCCATCCCTTATATCTATCTGCAAGAATTCTACCAGCACGAAAGAGTTAACATAGCTTTTTATGCTGGGAGAAGCAGAACAAATATTGCATAACGCCTGGTTACATATTGTCCCAGCTTGGCCAAGTAGATGAAAGGAAAGAGCAAAGCACAGTCTCATACTTCACTCGACACAACAGCACTCATGGTATGTTTCTACTTACTCCTTCACTTGTGTGTTGAACAAAACAATGAAAAGAAGCTCAGAGGATTCAAATACATTGCATATTGTGGAGGCAAACGAGTATCACCACAAACAGATCATTGCTAATCACCACAGCCCACACTCTCAGAGCCATGACCCGTATCACTGATTTTTATCTGGAAGACAGATTTGAATGGCATGTAAAACTCTAGGAAGAATAACAAATGTACACATTTTGAATATTGTGAGAAAGGTCTCTTCTATTATGGTATTTGAA
The DNA here is from genome assembly GCA_013397975.1 of Machaerirhynchus nigripectus. Classification (NCBI taxonomy): domain Eukaryota; kingdom Metazoa; phylum Chordata; class Aves; order Passeriformes; family Dicruridae; genus Machaerirhynchus; species Machaerirhynchus nigripectus. Next base: position 92,312 of record VZRQ01009254.1, on the reverse strand, counting down.
ACTTCCCCACCTCTATTACAAGATGTTTATAATGAGTTCACCTGGCTTACGTCCAATATTTCTATTTTTTTCTTCCTGAATGGATGCAGTTACACACATTGGTACATTTATATTATTTCAGTGAAAACATCCATGGTTACTATCCATGAATTATGAAGTTCAGAATCTCAAAGACGTGCATATCACCTGTGCAGGCCAAGTAAAATGTTTTTCAGGGGTATAGCCAAACCTGAACTTTGTCACGCAAGGATAAATGGTCGTGTTTTTTTACCTTGGAAAGTGGAGGCAAAGCAAAGGAAAGGGTCAACCTAGTATGGAGTTCCTGGGACCTACTCCAGGTCCATGCTTTTAACATGAACACTGGCATGGATTGAAGGAATGTTTGCTGTGTGAGTCCAAATCTGAGCTCTGAGCCATAATTCTTCTCTTGGCAGCAGCAGCAGTAGTACCAGGACTCCCTTTCAAAGACCAGTTCCCCCTCCCCCACTCCCATCACCATGCTCTAACCAACTACCTATAATTGACTTTGTAGTCATCTCCTGGTAGAACCAACATGCCCAAGGTGTTGAACACCTGTGAAGATTTAGGTTGAAATGCTATAAAATTTGGTATCAAGTGAAGGTTGAAGATGTGAACAGGGGGTTACTGTCTGCAGAAAGCAGCATGAAACCAGGGTCTTTCTTGCACAGGTCTTACTCTTCAAATTTTTCTTATTCCTGTGCTGTTCCTGGGGGAAGACATGGCCTGTCACAGCTTTAGCTGTCATGACGAGTGTCTTTGCTCGTTGCACATGGAGCGGAGTTAGCGAGGGAGCTAATACAGCTTTGCTACTTCTACAGACACAAATCAGGGAGATGGGGTTCTGCATCTGCCTATCAGAAACATTCAAACTGCTCCTGACAAATGTCCACCCCTTTCTCTCCCTGAAGCAAGACCTGTGACAAGCACCAGAAAACTATCATTGCATCAAACACTTCATCGTCATTTAAAATAAGTACATCTAGAGCAATCCTCTCCTTTCCACAAAAATGACATGGCCTGCCAGCAGGAAGAAATGTCAGTGGTGGAATGCATACAACCATGCTTTTCCTGAAACACTGCTTGTTCTCCTGGACCACTAAACTCTGGGTTAGCCAGGAGCAGTAGCGGCACAGCGGATGAACCAGCTTTATAATGGTAGATCTCTCCCCCTACCTGCCTACAGAAAATACACTTTTAGCTACAACCCTGTCAGATGTGGGACATCTGTGAATGTGACACCCACCCTCTTGGCTGGAGGAAGGCAGTAGACAAGTAATTTCCAAAGCTGAAAGCAGGAGTTTTTTATTGATAGTGCTAAAGAGGAAGGCTATCAAGCTGGGAGCTGACACTGGCTCACATCCTGTGTGGATTGGGCAAAGAGGGGGTGCATAATGATTTGCAGATTGCCGTACTGCAAAAGGACAAAGGCTGTTTGAAAGCAGGCTGTGTGCTGTGTGAATCACATGCAGCCCTCTTGTCCCACCACGGAGATCAGTAGCAGGGTGTCAATCCTGTGATCCTCAGCTTGAAGTTGAAGTAATCATCCAAGTTATCCCAGACTGAACCCTGCAGGAGGACTCTACACTCTGTGAGTTTAGAGCATTTTAGGAGGCAGAAGTAGACAGCTGATAATGAGGAACCCAATTGTCTTCCTGCTTTGGGATGTGCATGTATGGTTTGCCATGCATAGAGAAAAGATAACTTCCACTCCATTGCTCGCTTGGAAAAGCGCAGTGGTGAAAGGCTGCACCTGGGGTTTGGGGTGGATGTTAGAAACAGGGGCTCTCCTGGGCAACAAGACCTGCAGTGACACTACAAAACAGATAGCTTATTTAAAAGGCACAGAATGGGAAAGGATGTCCAGCAGACATACTTTAACAAGAGGCTGTAGTCAGTAACAAAAAATAACAAATTGCATTTAAATCGTGGTAAGAAGAAGTGAGATTTCAGCCCCTAATTTCCAACTGCTTGTTAACAATAGGCTATTTGATAAGAGAACCTACCCTGCTGGAAGTGGATCTCTTTGGCAGGTAGTCCAAAGTCAGTGGTTTCACTAAATAACAACTTGTCACTCCTTCAAAATTCTTCAGATTCTGTTGATCTGTCACTGTGTTACACAACTCATTCTTCATCAATCCACTATGAAACAGCCAAAGAATGTTCAGTGTTTATGCTATTACATTTCACTATTTGTTTTTGCAGTCATGTAAGAAGTGGGTTGAAACCCTGCTCTCAATAGCACTGCAGACACCACTGACTCACAACAAGAGGCTTTGTGGCAAACACTGCTGAATGCATGGACTTAATCCTAATTCACACCACTTTGAGAGGAAAACAAGGCCATAAGGTTACAACCTGAAAACTGTAATTAAACAATTACTCCACTTTAGTGGGACTGAAATCAGTTTAGGAAATATACACATGATTTGCCTCCGTACTGTAAAGTTTAGGTCAATATCATATTCTTTCTAAAGACATTTGTAATGAAAAGAAAGCATTTGACCCATGAGAGTAAAAAATGAATGTCAAGTACTGTTAGACCTGACTACATCCAATGCATTCAATAATAAGCTACTATTTGTGATATCTTGGATGTTTCCAACTTCCATGGTGTCAGATCACAGTGTACATTTATACAATGATATAAAAAAACAAATTGCTAGCACTGCCTCTGCAAAAATAATTTAAAAATAATTATGTTATTAAGATGCTTCAGCAGTTACAGTTGAGAAGGTGTTAATTAATCAGCCACTTACTCAGACACCTCAATAAGTGTACCAGGAATGAACACAGAAGACAGAAAAAAAAACAAGGCAAGAAAATGCTACATTTGGAGACCAGAAATAAGATTTGCTATAAGTCTATCTGAGACTTTGCAAATGATATTCAAACACCTAACAAAAAGTTTCTCACATAGGTAAGTGAAAAACAAGGACAGAACAAGCAGAGCTTGGTTCTCGATGCAGGGAGGATGGGGGACATGTTAAAGATACTTCAGAAGCAGCCCCAGCAGAATAAGGACACTGTCTCAATTTCCTACAGGAACCATCAGATAGCAGAGGCAGCACTCAGAGAATGAGTGTTTGGGCAGAAAAATGAATACAGACAAAGGAGATGAAAAACCCAGAGAAAGTCACTGAACTGAAGGTGAAATGGGGAACCAGGACTGGATCATCTCTGTTGCAGAGCTGGAACATATAAGCACAAGTCCAGTGGCCAGCACGAAAGGATATTAATGAAGATAGAACATAGATAAATCAAAGATAGATCTAGCTAACCTCATTTTTTAAAATAAAATGACCTATTTTCTTTACAAAGGACATGCAGCAGATCTAAACTCTCTGAAGGTCAATAAAGTATTTCAGGCAGTGCTATAGACAGAAATTACTAAACTTTGTGGATGATAAAGGATTAACTAAAGCAGAAATTATAACAGGTTGTGCTAAAAGACAAGCTATGCTGCTTCAGTGGGAGGGTCACTAAAATCTCCATCTGGATTGTTCTCATCCCATGTTTTTAATAATTCCCTTGAATAATAAGATTTGGGGAAATTGAAAAAGTTGTAAGGCCCATTAAGTAAAGTGGCAAATTAGACTACCATACAGAAAGACTGGATTAAAAAGAGCAAGGCACAAATTCATGAAGACAATTAGGCTAACATGTGGTTTCCATTATCACATAGGAGCATCTGCTGGAAATGTGGAAGAAGGAGAAGACCTGGGTACATTAGTGAATTTCAGGATGACTACATTACCAGTCATAAGCACAAGGGAAAAAAGATATTTTACAATGCAGCAAAGTCATCCCAGAGAAGAGAAGGAAGTATTAATGCTGTTTGGACAAAAGGCTGGAATCCTGTGAGCATTGGTTGCCCCAGAAAAATGAATTCAAGGTGGAATAGATCCAAAGAAGGGTCATTGTTGCAGCAAGAGGTACAAAATCCTTATGTAACTGCAAATGCAGTGATGGTAACATAGTTAGCCTAAAATGAAAATGCAAGGACAATTTTTGTCTATAAATTAATGCGGTGAACATTGAGAAGGGACAACAGTTACTGAACGTAGGAAGAATGTTTGACCAAGAACAGATGGAGGCAAAATGAATAGGAGCACCTTTAGGTTGGAAATTAAAAACAGAGTGCTAAGCCCCAGAGCAAAGGTGTTTTGAAACAAACCTCCCGATAGGATTATCAAGAGGCATGAAATCAAACTATTTAATCAGGTTTTGCAAGGGATTATGTAGCATGCCACTGAGATTAGCTCAGTTGGTTAGAGAATGGTGTTAATAATGCCAAGGTTGTGGTTCCAATCCCTGTATGGGCCATTCACTGAAGAGTTGGACTTGATGACCCTTGTGAGTCTCTTCCAACTCAGAATATTCTGTGATTCTGTATGGTTCCTGGACACAGGAATTTCGAATCTTATAAACTGGTCACTAAGTCCTTAGAGTACATTATTATAATTTTTAACACAACTCCTGCACTAGAAAAATCATGATGCAATCGTAAGTAATACATAGATTAGCTAGTTTCCCCTACTTATGTAAATTGGTCCTTGAGTACACTTGGCATAACATAATGGTAATTTATGGAAGTGCTTTTGTTCTAAGGATTAAGAAGGTGCCAGAGTCTCCTTCATCAGCTTATTGCTGCAGGCATGATTCTTTTCTAATTCTCACTGTTTCACACCTATGCAATTCAATTTTTTTAAGTGAAGTTAACTCTTGAATTATACTGGTAAAAATCAGATCCAGTATTCCTTTTGTAGCTGGGACAGATTAATTTTAATAATTAACATGAAAACCCCAAACCCCAGTAGTATCACTGTGAGGATGTGTTTAGAGGCATCAGTCAAGATAGGCCCTTGTTCCACCAGACTTTTCACAAACTTCTACAAAAAACTATTTAGTGGTATGACAGTTTTATTTTATATAATCAAAATAGATTTGGATTAAAAAAAGACAAATCTGAAACTGAGCCTGAGAGAAAGATGTTTTCTCCAAGGTCAAAAAGCTGATCAGTGGCAGATGAAAAAGTATCTGTCACCAAGTGCTCTAAGCCTACATGTATTCTTTGAAACCAGTGTGAGGGAAGGCAGGCTCAGGTCAAAAAGGAGCTGCAGCAAGGATAAATATAGCTATAGAATACATTTGTAGCTGAGCAAGTATGCATGATTTCCATTTGGAATTGTCTTTCAAAACCAGTTGAAGCCTCTGGGAAAAAAAAAAAAACAAACCCAAATGGATACCGTATTTTAAAAAATAGTAAATTAATGAACCTTGAAGATTACACCTTGATTTGTACATACTTTTCTTCCTACTCAATTGTTTATAAAAGGACATCTTGTCAATAGCCTAAAACTTGACTTGATCCTTCACTAACAAGAATTCACATTTACAACTCTGACAGGTTTTGCCTGTCCTTTTAAGTCCTATTTTGGAGTTATCACAATTACAGTGCTGCCCTGGCATTACTCTAGTTGTAAACCACAGGCTCTCTTCAAGAATCCTCCTCTGGGTTTGCAGAACACCAGAGCCTGTCTCCTTCTCCAAAGCTGCCCAGTGCTTCTTCTGTAATGGAGATGTTTATTTCCTGCAGTGCAGGGATGGGGTTTGGGAGGCAGTGATGCCTTTTCCTGGTCTTAAAATCAAGAGGCAAACATGGTTAGAAGGAGAAAAGGGTATTACCTTGGTATTTATTGTAAGGATCCTTAGGTGCACCACGACCAGGTCGAATACACCTCCATGCACCCCCGCAATGGCCACCGCAATCCCCTCTATATCTGGTTTTACATTCTAGGTCTTACTAATTAGCATATCTATCAAAATTCCCCAATGAGAGGTTCGAATGAGCCCCCCTCTCTAAGGAACCCTCCCCTGGATGGTTCTATCTTAGTTTACAAAATGTGTTCTGGAGAGGACCTTGGGGCCTGGGCACACTGGCACCGTAACTACAAAGCCTCTAAAATGTTTAGTCTCTTAGCTTAACAAACAAGTCCAAGAATGTAGGCAAAAGCACCAAGAATACAGAAGTTGCAAAAAGGTATAACAGGGGTAAAAAAGAAAAGACAAAAATCGTCATGGTATCAGCAGAAAGGAGAGCCAGGTCCCTTTCTGCTGGTGAACTGTCCTCTGGTAACATCTTGTACCCTTAACTGTGCTATGGAAATGAGAACCACATCCCCATCATGGGAAAGGCACCCAGAGATCACCCCCAGCCTTGTCACCAACTAGTGTGAAACCTCTGTGCCCTCAGACCACAGAGCGCATTCAAAGCTCTTTGCTGTCTGTGGCAGATGAAAATTGTTGCCTTTCCCTTCCACCATCACAGAACTCGCATGTTTGGCAATCGCACCACATGACCCTCTTTGTTCCGAGCAGGCTGGGGTCCTGCCTAGGACACGCACACTGTCTGATTTGCTGTGATGCCTTTTCCTGGTCTTAAAATCAAGAGGCGAACACGGTTAGAAGGGGAAAAGGGTATTACCTTGGTATTTATTGTAAGGATCCTTAGGTGCACCACGACCAGGTCGAATACACCTCCATGCACCCCCGCAATGGCCACCGCAATGCCCCTCCTCTATATCTGGTCTTACATTCTAGGTCTTACTAATTAGCATATCTATCAAAATTCCCCAATGAGAGGCTCGAATGAGCCCCCCTTTCTAAGGAACCCTCCCCCTGGATGGTTCTATCTTAGTTTACAAAATGTGTTCTGGAGAGGACCTTGGGGTCTGGGCACACTGGCACCGTAACTACAAAGCCTCTAAAATGTTTAGTCTCTTAGCTTAACAAACAAGTCCAAGAATGTAGGCAAAAGCACCAAGAATACAGAAGTTGCAAAAAGGTATAACAGGGGTATAAAAGAAAAGACGAAAATCATCATGGCATCAGCTGTAAGCCAGCAGAGCCGAGCGCTCTCTGCGGAAGGCAAGTAACATCAGCATCAACTGCAAGCGGTAGACAACGCTAGGCACAAAATAAGAGAATGCTTCACGATGGAGGGTAAATTTGAGAGGACTGTAACACACAGGTCACATACCTCAGCCTGTTCACAGCACACATATGCACGCATAACCAGAATGCAATACATGGGGCAAAATACCTGATGGTGAGCTAAATTCAGCACTCTGCTGAGCCCTTTACTTTCTGCACACTGATTAATCTAACTCTTGGCCTATCATTAATAGCATGTGTTTACAGAGCCCACCACTCTCTTCTAATCCTATCATTCTGCCTACTTATTAATCTACCACCTGGAAAATAACTAACTTGACCAGTGCTCACCAAATGAGGAATTTTTGCTCAAAATGGCAAACACAACATATGAATCTTACAGATTTGTGTTCAGGATTTTGACTCTGTGTAATTCTAAAACTTGATGTAAATGCATATCTCCATGAAAACAGAGACGTTACATATATTAATATGAAATAAATAAAGTATTGCTGATATTCTTAGGTGATTTACACAAAGTGGGAAAAGTGAAAGCAGAATGCAGGCTGTGTACAAAATTAGAGATTGATTTTTTTTAAAAAATGCACTACATTCTTCCACAGAAGGTACTCCAGTGTCTATTGATTAATAACTATTTTTTAAAAAAAATACTCCCTTTTGATAAAACTGCTTTTAAACAGCTGTTGTGTTAAGGTTTTTCTTGACAATGAAGGCTGATGGGTAAGGTTGCATCTTTTCTGTTAAAAAGAAATCAATATTCCATAACCTCAACCAGAATTTCCTGGCTTCAAAAAACTCTGGGGAACCTCTCAAATTTAGTGTCAGATGCCTTCTTTTCCAAATATCTTTTTTGTTTATGCTTATAGATTTCTATGAAGCATAGACGTATGTTTTTTTCCACTAATGTAAATGTCTTTAAACAAACCAATGGTTTATCCATTTAGTGTTCATGCTATCTGTAGAATATTTGAAAGAAAATAAAATTTTCCTACAGCTCTGAAGTCTTTTTAGGATAAAACAGCACAGCATAAGTTCCTCAAATGCAAGGGCTTGTCTACTGGAAACATTTGTGGTTCTCCTGTCCATGTTTTCTAAGTGAATCCATATGTGGTGTGTCTTGCTGCCATCACAAAAACTGCTCAGTTTCACTAGGGGGCTCTAACAGAGTGTCAAAAAATGTTGGCAATCTAACTTAAATATATCTTTTTCTGGCATTCATATTAATTTCTACAACAGGAGAACAAAGGACTGGAGCAATACTTTGATATGATTCCAGAAGCATTGTATAATCAGACTTAAAAACCGCTACACTGGAGTAGGAGATGTAACTTGGCTGAATCACTTACACCTGTTTTCTTTTAGAGGTCTAAGTTGGTTGAGCTCGGGCACTGCTTTTCTGTCCTGAGTACTTTGCCCAGCACAACACCTGGCACTAAAGAAGATCAGCAAGCACATGCTCACCTGCATCGGACAAACCCGGTTAGGTAGCACTGAGGCAACATCTATATACAGTGGGTGCTGGGTGAGAGGGAGGCAGAAATGACCTCATGTGAGCCTGCCTGCCCCAAAGGAACATTGCCAATTACTGTCTTGATGATCAGAGTTATAGAATTGGCAGTCCTCGATTTTCTGCCTCGGGAAACACTGGAATTAAAATTGTTCAGCAGAACTTTGTCATTGGTATTTGGTTAGTTATTTCAACCTTTAAACACTTTAGCCTTAAGAGTTCAAGTAAGTTCATGTTCAAAGGATCTCTTAAAAATACACAGCTAAAAGTTGAAAGACTTGCTGGAGATTCCAATTTCTAAGGATTATTTCCTGTTTACTTTTCATACCAGCTAGCTGAATTCTCACATTTCATCTTGGAGGCAGGACTGAGCTGTCTGCAGAGGACATACTTTGTTTTCTTACACTCAAACAGGCAAACTCAAGATAGACTCCTGGCTCTGTTTACTAAAAAGGTAGAGCAATAAACGTGAGGTAGAGAAAGCTGTCTTGGGAGAGGGATGTGGACTGGAGCACAACGAACTTCTTTGTTCCAGAGCGTAGGAATCAAAACACTGAAACTGCTGTGGTATTTTGGGTATTATCCAAAACAGCAGAGTCACTAGTGAGAAAATGAAAACTGATCCATTTCAGTTGAACAATTTGTACCTTTTATGCTACACTCATGCACAACAATCAAAAGGCAAGAATCTGGATTCCTTACTCAGCCTCGCTTCTCACCAAAGTAGGGGTTTTACACTGCTTATGAAATAGGACATGTTTTTGTTGATGCTTTTAAAGACAGACGGATTACATTCAGCCTTGGGCCACAGGAAGGACGACAGAAAAAAATAATAAGGGTGTTTGTTAAGACGTTGACCTTTCTAGAAGGAATATGAGGGCTTGAGAAACTTCCAGAACAGAAGTTCTCCCCAACATACTTTATCATTATCAATGGCAGGTTTTTCCATATGCTGCTCTGCTTGCACTCTTCCTGCTGCCACTGGCATACTCCTCCTCAAACTACTATGTAGAAACTACTCCAGACTGACAAGAACATCTATCTGTGCATACCCAGTGATTTCTTATGGTCACACAGTTTTACTTGTAAATAAAAGAGGATAACTGCAAAATCAGTGTGTACACTGAGTAGTAGGGTAGCACATTTTTGTTGGTTCACTAAAAAAAAGCTGCCTTTAAAGAGGAAGAGTACATGTATTTTTAGTAATAAAGATTTGAATCGAAGTATTTTGAACAAATGTTCTCATCAGTAAAAATGAGATTGTCTACATGTGAATTGACATGTAAACATGTTTTTCAAAGTATCCCCTGAACTGTCAAACTGCCTTCAGGGACTGCAGGAAAAACACAATAATATGGCAAATGTTATAAATCCCCAGAATAACTCTTATCCCATTTATGTTTTGATTCTGTCATCACTATCCATCTATCCTCATCCTGAGGCAGTAATGAAATACAAGACTTGTTTCAAACACGGAAGAGTAAGCACTGTACTTTGAAAGATACAGTTAACTAAACTTAGCCTAGCCTACCATCAGTGCTTTAAATGTTTTGCCAATTTTAATCCAAGCTCACACTGCTATAACTCTTTTGGAGCTTGTCTTCCATTACAGGTATGGAGAGTGACCAGGGCACGTGGCAAAGCAATGAAACTGCCAGATTTTCGGTATTCTTACTGGGACACAGCGCAGTCAATATGGGAAAAGTGGTGAAGGTTCAGTTTACAAAGGGTGCATTTTTAAAAAGTGTCTGAGTCACACATGAACCTACAGGTAAATTTTTCATCATGTCCACATGATTCAGGAATCCTGTTTTCCAAAACCCTGAAGGATGTGCAAGCATAAAGATGTGAGAAGTTTTCATGTGTGACCCTACTATGCCAGGAGAAGTTTACTTTTATTACTACTTATTCAAGAATAGCAATGCTACCTCAACCTATTTGATATTATTTTTCCATGGCTCTTAGAGTAAGGCCAGCAAAAATCACTGGTAACCAAAAATAAAACCCTTTTCAAAATTGTATCTGCAGCGTTTATTAGCATCACCCTACAATACCAGCTCTATACCTGCACAGTCCTTGCCTGTTCATCTGACTTTCTCCTTTTAGGACAAAAATGTTCAATCTATTATTTTCTTAGAAAATGTAATTTTGGTTGTTTTCTGGTTTTAGGGTATCACAGAAGAAGACAAACAAGGCTGAGAATAGAAAGCAATATACACAAAAATTTTCCAGTTAATATATATGTCATTTTTGCTTGTTAGGGTCAGAGGTTTATCTGGTTGTAGTTAAAAAGCTACAGAAGGAATTGGAGATACCATCTTTTACTACAGTGGGCTTTTTAATCCACCAAGTAAATGGATACAGAATGCACACACACACAGATCAGGAAAATGTGGCTGAAATCGATATACAAAGGGAAATAAAGGAGCAAAATGTCTGGCAGGCCGACCTACTGCAGGGGATATCACTGAAGAAAGAGCTTTGTATTTGCTGCATGGGGAGGCAGGTGGGAAGGGAGATGAGATGGGCCAGCAGAGGAGGGACAGGCAGACACAGGATGGTAGTGCTGTGCAGCACAGCTCTTCCCTCCTGTCAGCAAGCTTGCCAGTCTGGGAGAACACTGCCCTGTCTGTGCATAGCACGCTGAGTGAAAAGCCCCCTTTGTCTCCTCTACAGCATGGTTCTGCCTGTCTTTTTGTCATGAGGGACATTACGTGATGCTAAATTATACATAAATATCAAGTAGGTCTTTCTGTTGGAAATGAAAAGCTAATCATCCAGTAACATGATTTAGTGGATACTTATAATCAAAACAAAGAATTAACCACCACTGTTTGAGCAATTCAAACTGTGCTTTCTGTATGAGTTCATCTCTACTCACAAAGAATAACAGAGGCTTAACAAAATGTTCTCCTTCCTGGGGCAAGGGGAATGTAATATTTCTCTGCAGTGGTTTCCAGGGGGACATCACATGCCACAATCAATCATCTCATAAATATTATGAAGTAAAATGGCAGCAATTTAGATAATAACATGCAAAACTAACTTACAAGAAGAAACAAAAAGCTAACCAAATTAGAAGGTTCCCGGTTTCATCAGCTCACAGGGTTACCAAAACTCACATCCTTAATTCTGCCAACTTTACTGTAATCTTTGCTTAATTTTTTTTTAAAGCTATGGAGGGTCCTAGAATAGAGTCTATAGTTAGGAATAACTATTTTTTAACCTAAAAAAATACAGAAACCTAAAACAGACACAGATTCTTTATTTTCTTTCAAAACAGGCCGTTAATTCTGAAGTCTCCTGAATTCTCTGCAGGGTAATACTCTGACAAGTTTTCAGACATTTCTGAAAAAGAACTCATCTCTGAATGAAACCTGGGGAATGGTAGTTCTGCCTTTTTGCTTTTATACTTCTTTGGTACTAAATGCCTCATGTCCTCTTACTTAAGAACATAATCTTTGGAAACATATGGGAAGACACTAGGATTGCCACAGAAAACACATGCAAATAACCCACGACAGCAATGACACTGAAACAGAAATGTTACACCACTTATCCACTGCCCCTCTGCTTTTCCACCTAAAATCACACTTCCTTTTTTTTGACATGACTCTCTGGTTGACAATGAACACAAATTTAACTCGGCATATTGAGGGTGCCATTCACTATAAAAGGCAATTTTCTCTTCATGTCCTTACCAAGGGGTAAATACTTTCAATTACCACATCAAAATACCTCTTCTAGTACTGCAAAAAAATGCTTTGCTGAATATTGTCAAATAAACCTCAAATACACACATATACACAAAATCTGGGATTGGTGAAGTGCTTAGGTTTTCCTTTCAGAAGGGGAAGTAATCCTTGTCTTTCTGCAAGGATTGGAGATTCCTTGACTTCCACAAGTCTGGTAACTCATCATTTATGTGCATCTAAGATTGCTTGTGCTCTACTATTAAATCCAAATATTAGAGTACAGGACTGATGTTAACTGTGAATTTGTTCTATACATTTCATCTCCCTACAAGGAATACAGCAACAGCTTTACTCCACTGAGATGGAATGTTCCCCCAGGCTCTGCAGAGAGGTGCAGCACTGCAGCAGCAGGAACTGGGTGTCCAGTCAGTCCCAAGCTGTGGTCCCTGCCTTGTGAGAGAACTGAAGAACTTTCCTCCAAAGAGCTGAGGGGTGGGGAAGCGGGGCTGCGAACTGGGATGAGAGACTTGTGCTACTAAACATATATGTAGTGTAATTATATCCATGTTGCTGTAACTCTCACCAGAAGCTGCACTACTGTGAAGTCAAAATATTTGAACAAAAATATGAATAACGAACAATCCTAATCCATAGACCTTCATTTAAATTTTACTCTTCTTGTATAAATCAATGTATTGATGATTATGTGGAATAGACATTTAAATTTTGATTAATGACACTGTTAAGTGGATCCATACCTGAGAAATTCAGCAAAGGTGGAAATGTAACTAAAGTGATCTGTATATAGTGGAATTCAGTGTGGTGTTTTCTTCTCGTACATTGCTAATATTTAGGCAAAGTGCATCAAAACTCTTCTGTGAGGTAAACAAAAAATCACCTGCACTACTTCTAATGAATGTTGGTTAGAAATATAAAGCAGCCTTAAGTAGTTATAAAATGATAAAGATGACAATTTACTCCGGGGGGCAAATATAAAGAGTTGACTGGTCAAATCATAAAGGAGATTCAGATTTGGTAGAGATTCTCTAAGACAGCTGTGCTTCACCTTCTCCACTATGCTGAAATGCATTACTGAGGCACTGAGGATCCTTTATATAAAACTGCATAGGACGTTTTTGATGGATAAGCATATAAGGAATGGTCACGTGCTGATCCTGGCAATCCAAAGTACGTAGGAATGCAGTTATCTTGCTGTCCCTGAAGCAGAGCTTCAGAAGCAACACTTCAGAACTTGTTACTCTCTTAGAATCAATGCAGTTAGATAACACAGCACCCATCCTCCCCTTCCCACTAAATCAAGTGGTGCTCCTTAAAGAAACAGAACCTTTACAACAGAGGGCTCTTGTCACAGGGAGCAGCTGGCTGCTTTTACATGACCCAGGACTTTAATGTGGCCGGACAAGCAGAGCAAGGCTACAATGGAAGCACTTTTAGCTGGATATAACCAAGTATCCACTTACTGTTGGTTGCATAACATATGGCGGATGAGGCATCCATGAAGTACTCTGGACCTGCACATCAAATACTTTTAATTAGCATAGAAAAGTTTAAAACTTAAAGATTTACTTGAAAATATTCTCTCTATTACAACTAAGGTGCTAATTTTGACAAAAGACTTAAGTCTTATAACTGAACACAAAATCAATTTACGCTTTGTAAAGTTATTGACAAAGGAAAAAGCTTTCAAATTTCATATGATAATGTCTTCCACCAAACTCAGAAGTCTGAGTGATTGAACCACTTCTATGAATCATAACATTTTATCTCATAAAGCAGTCTTCAATATTCTATGTTCTATTTTTTCATTTGCATTGTTTGCTTTCATCCATCAATGTGATCATGAACATGTCATCCAACCGACAGTGCAGGAGACATAAAATGTTCAAAGTTTATTTTCAAAAGTATCTGTATGAACTTTTAAAGGTATAACATTTTCAGAGATCCCAGAATGAATTATTCTGTTTTCAGTGAGAACTGCAGATCTAATTCAGAGTTTTTGAAACTTATTCTAATTGAAAGCTTTCATGGCAAAGCTGGCTTAAGAAGTCTGCCCCTCCAGGACCATTCTTAGCTTGAGCATCCTGGGGTCTATTCCCACCAGAACTTCATATGCATCACCAAAGTCTTTCTTTGTTGTTCTGCCTTATGACTGACATCTATTTCAAGGATATAAAATTTTTAAGAATTAAACACATTACAGAGTGTTTGCATATTTGTGGTGTAATCTCTGAGACATAACTCCCTCTTGTTCTGTGTGTGAACGGCCCACATGCTATCATAGCTCCAACTCAGCCCCAAGATGAATTGACCATTTTTGTTTTTCCTTTTGCATCAGTCTGGGCACCACAACACACAAGTACACAAAAGATGTAGCTGTGGTAGAGCCATCAGAGGGCACCTCACTTGCTGTCACAGAGATGGGTGTGTAGCACCTCAGACTGACCATGCATAAAAAGGAGAAAGCTACAAGGTCCCACTTCTCCAGATGCCCTGGGATTTTGCTGATGAAGAAAGTGTTGAGAATTAACTGTATAACAGTGTGCTTCAACATTTGTATATGTTTATCAAAGTCTATTTTTTATTGAAAAGCAAGTTCAGCAAAACGTCTTTAGAACCAAAGCCAGCACACCCACATGTGAAGACACCTCTACTACAATGTTTTCTGCTGTGAATCCCTATGAGTTAAAACACTCTAGAGCTGCCACATCTTGCTGCTGCTCATTGCTCCCACTCTTGCACCACTGCAGTTCCTTCCCCGTGCCAGGGCAAATGTCTTTGGACTTACACTGCAAACTATCTAAGGAAAATGATACGGGTTAAAAAAAAAAAAACGGTTTTGGTGCAAACACATGAAACCCCAAACTGATGCAATGGTTCACACCAGAATGGGAAAAGGGAGCAACTGTGAACTGTGGAGCAGTGGTGAAAGTAAGTGGCTGGGTGGCCTGAACTCAGCGGCCTGAATAAGAGGGAAGTAGTATGGCTCTTAAGCCAGCTTTGCTACCGAGAAAACTGTGTGTGAGCTGCACTTGTGTTTCTCTAGCATTGACTCTTTGGTGCTGCCATTACTGAAATTTACTGAATTTACCTCATCAAAACAACTTTTGTTTGGCAAGTGCTACATAGCCATCTAAAATAAGATAACACAAAAGTCAAAGAGAATTACAAGAATCATTTATCTTTGAAGATCAAGTTTAAAGCTCAGTTACCCCCCAGAATTACCTCTAAGCAGCACCATACCATCAGCAACCCCCCTAACCCCAACAAACCAACCCTGGCATTAAGAACAACCCATCACGAACCTTTGCAAGTTTGGGTAGCTTATTTCAGGTAAGACTCGGGGTTGGAAAAGCATTGATGGCACAGAACAGAAATAACTAAAATTGGAAAATGTATAGACAATGACCAGCTTCTGTGAAGTGATATGTTCCCAGAGAATGGCTAATAATAAAAATATACAATCTGGTTTTGACTTCCATCTCAGAAAGCCAAAACAAGACAATAATCTCCCAGTGGAGATCTGAGAGGGATATGCTGAAAAGAGAAATTCTAAACAACAGGGTATGTAGCAGACTAAAGAATGATTCCAGGACACTTATCCTCAAGTAATTTGCTTTGTCAGGGATTATTGGATAAAAATGAGTACTTTTAAAGGATGCAGTTACTGGAAAAAATACAGCTGAGGTCAAAAGGTCAAAGTATAATGCAGTCAACATAAATGATTAAAAAAAAAAACACCTTAAAAATTTTTGGCTAATGAATGGGAGCCAAAATGAGGAAACAGTTCAGTAAGAATGACAAGCTTCTTGTGTTATCAACTGGAAATTAAGCAAAATGTTGTTTATCAGAGAAGCTGATTGAAATTAAGAATTACAATGGCTTTCATTATTTCTGTAAAGAATGCAGGAAACACTTACAACTCTACCCAATGATACCTGAATATTACTAGAGAGCCCTTTGTTTTAAGTGACTCAAGAGTGCAAGCACTCACACAATTTTCTGTGGTATACACTCTGCCTTCATCCACATCCAAAACATAATTAACTGGGAAACACAGTAGACAAGTGCATATCTGACGTACCTGATATGTAGAGACAGGGGAAGCAGCAATGAATGGCGTGATTGATGTCTGTGGAATCATGCGGTTTGTTGGAATACTGTACGGTGAGGAATAAAATCTGCAAACAAAGAACAAAAGCGAGATTTTTTTGAACCTTTGGACTACTTAGGCTCTGACTAAATCATTCACTGCCTCCTAGGCAAAGAAAAAAAGAGTCTGCACAGGTAATTATGTCCATCTATTTCCAAAACCACAATAAAAAAGATGTGATGGCTCCATTGAGCAGATCTTGGAAATGGAAAGGAGGAGGAATATTTACACAAAGCATATTTTTTTTCACTTCAACTAGCACAAATATAGAACTTCACAATACAAGAAGCAATTATCTGAAATGCAAAGACAGCTGATTTTCCAGAGCGCTAGCTAGTGAAAGGAAATTTCTTACACGATATCGAAGGAAACATTACCCATTTCATTTTTACACAGGGTACTGTTTTCTTTTCATATCCTAGTGCTTCAGTGCTGAGAATAAAACATTTTTTATATATGCCTGAATTATTTTATTAAGGGGTGGCTACAAAAACTCTGGCTGAAATTTTCGTATTCATCTAGGCAGAGAGCAAAACCCCCTTTTTCTGGTGAAATGTTTCAGGAATTATGAGGCTAAATGCCCCAGGCAGCACTGAAAATCTCAGATTTAGCTGGTTTTATTTCCACTGTTGCATGCTATGAACAGAAGCTGCACTATCTCTTGCTTGATGGTAATAAATGTTATATTCTTTCTCCTTCCCTGTGGGTTAATGATTATTGATAAAATTATCACTTGGAAAATATCACTACCACTGGATTGTGTTAGTACTTAATATGCGTGTGCTTGTAAAGATTTTTGCATTTACCCTTTTTTCAGTTTTAATTGTAAGCCAGAACAATAAAATTGCTTAAAAAAAGAATGTTTGTGATCTTACAGTTGTCCAAATGCTGGTATTTTGGACTCAGACCGAAACACTCATGTGCAGTGTTCTTTTGTCCGATTTAAACCTCATGTAGATCCTTCTCATATAGGATGCACCAGTACGTAACAGAAGATTCTGCACAGTGAAGTGGATTGCATTCCCTCTCTTTTTGTATTTTTTCCCCTCCCTACTCTGAGGCAATCAACAGTAGCTTTCCATGCAACAACAACAACAGAAAATCATTACTGGTGTTTATACAAGTGCCCTATTTCCTGATCACCCTGGCATCACAGATTTAGTACTAATCAGTCTAGTTCAGGCTGGATGCATTCATTCTGGATGCAGGCTCAAATAACCACCGACTTCAACCAATAGCCTTGGAAAAACAGGCTGCTCTCTTTGAATGTTGGGCGGAAACATTCAAAGTTAGGAGAGGAGAGGGAGACAGAGAAGCAATCATTTGTTCTTTCTATTCCAAATCAGATTTTAAAATGCCAAAAGCAGCAGGTGGCATCTGAGTGATTTTTTGTTTAATAGAAATATAATGCTATTTTAGGACCATTTATCTGCCCTCACAATGCTCGCACAGAGACTATTTTAAAATTGTGCCTTTGCCCGATTTTATATATATCCTATTACGAGAATTAGAGGCGTTTGTATCCCCATGCTTATACCAAATATTAAGTTCACACGGCATCGTGGGAGAAAGGATTTTTACCACTAGCCAAGTTCATCTATGGCACTAGCACAACACATATTATCTAACTCCTTTTACAGGGGTCTTCTCCCAGATCAGTGTTAACCAGATATCACTTGGGCCATGCTCTTGCTAAGTGGATCAACTAAGAAATGTTTTGTACAGCAAATGAAAACAGCAGACTGACAGAATTTAGTCTATGGGTAAAATGTGGAATGTATAGAAATACATATAAACCTCTTAAGCTAAAAGATAATATAAAACCAAAACTCTTCTGAGAAAACCACACATTTTTGTTCATTCTGTTCTCATTCTGTTCATAAACCTGGCACTGATGCTGGGCTCATACTCCTAACCACACATGAACCGCTTGGACAAAGACAAGTACAGGGAAAAAACAACTTTCCATTTGGAAGTAGAGCTGACTCTTTGGAATAAACTCTCCAATAAATCCTAGCAAATACTAACAAATTTACAGAAAATGTGTGCTAAGCCAAGAACTTGACAGACAGCTTGCCATTTCAGTTTCAGCTTAGAGATGCAGTTATCTGAATAGTACATAAGCCTGTAGAATATATGCTACGGTAATGTGGAAAATACAACCCTTCCAACACCCCTGCCAATACCGTTTATCTGACACCATTTGGAATGCTCTCAAAGAAGCATCAAATAAAACATACTACCAGGACACTCAGCTGTATTGGGAAAATTTGTGCACAAGGGCATCAAGGAAGAGAAAGGAAGAAACTCTGATGCCGCAAATGACAATGCAAAAAAATCCAGTCCATATATTTCAATTCTAATAATAATAATATTAATCATAATAAATCAAGTGTAACACTCCGAGTCACTGTGACAGGCTGTAGAGAAAACATTTTGCAGTCAGGAATCTTACATTAAGAGACAAAGGCTTGTCTTTCCTCAGTGCCACTTGTGGCCAAAAGGATCTAATAATAAAGGATGTGGATGTCTCTGCCACACATGAAGTACAGTGGTATGGTTAGGATAGAGGTGTCCTTGCTGGCGTTGGGCTCAAGCAGAGCCACACTCAGGTATGGGATGCTCAACCTACCACACAGCTGCCAGGGCAGGGCCCATTGACAAAGAGGGCTCAACATGCCCTCACCCATGGGACACTGAGGCATCTCCCTAAATTCCCTTTACATACCAGTAGGCTAATATCATCATATGTAACTGGCATTAAGTGACATGCTGGGCCTCTAATATAAGACAGGGGGAACAAAAACCCAAGAGTAGCCTATTCTGGCACAAACCCTACAGCATGACAAGATCCGCAGCTGAGGACCTTGCTATATTCAGTCTTAGGCTTTGCCTTCATTTTTTTCTTTAGGCTTAGGGAGAGGTGAAATGAGGTGGAAGATGCATGTTGTAAGTTCATTCAAGGGAATACAGGACTCTCAGTCATCAGGATATCTACATCAGAAAGAGGAGTGGAAAGAGATATGAATTATACTGGCTTTGACTCGTTTTAGATATATTAAATCAGGCCTCCAAGTTTCCTGGCACTGAAATGCACAGTGTATCTAGTACTGTGCACTAGGTATTTTGAGAGCTGTAGGCTTTGTGGTAGTCGACCTGTGAGCTTTAAGGAGAGCTCTCCAAAAGGCTCAGTTGCATTTTCTGTGAATGCAGTTTGCATCCTGACGTTGGTCCGTGCAGTTTTTTGCAGGTGCGAGGCCGTGTCCCTGCTTCTCAGCTGCAACTGCAACACCAGAAGCACGAGCACACAGGTGCCAAGGGCAAGGCAAAATGGACGTCACCCTCGTATTAAAAATAGACTTTTTCAGCATGCCTAGATTCCTGGAGCACAGGGGAAACTCATCACTAGCAGGCAAAAAGATGCTCCTGGAAGTTCCTGAAGGGGCGTTTACAAGGGGCTCACAAGGACACGTTTTTAAGCGATGTTAAAAAGAAGCATATTTCCAGTGCATCACCAGGCACACAGAGGCAGCGCTTTAGCAACAGTTTCTGTTGCTTAACAGACAAAGCACATACTCCCCTGCTACACCAACCCTCCCTTCACATTTGGGGACTACATTATCTGCAGTGTCTGGTCGCTATTTCCCTGCCAAAAAGTGGAAAAAAAAAAACCATATGGTTCCCATTCTACTGGGGAACATGCAAGCTTCCAGACAGAATCTGCACAAGAGCAAGATCCTATTTGCACTGCAATAAACACCATTTGCTCATGCCTCGTGCCTGCGGGCAGTACTGAAAAAGTTAGATTCATAAATAGTATCCTGGGGCTCACATAATGTAAGAGTATTACCAAGCATTATCAAGGTAGCAATTTTCTGTTGCAACAAGGCACACAGTCAGATGTTTGCGCTGGAAAAGACCTATCTGAATATTGAGCCCATTGGCCAGCAAATGCGCAAAATAGTCCCCCAGATATGAGATACTAAACTGATACAGTACATTGCAATCTTAGTCAAATGGTCAGGAGGACTCCAGACTCGGGAACATTTTAAATGAGCTTCCTTACAGTGCAAGTACAAGAGCTCTGTCCTGTTCTTTGTATGAGTGCATAAAACTACTAAAACAATGTTAATGCCACAAATTGAAAAATCAATAGCATATTACAACAGGCACACTACTCCCCAAAATAAAACCTGAGTACCTTTGTAAACACAATTCAGAAAAGGCTGATTATAAAACAAAAAAAACGGCACAGACAGGCTCCCAAGTGAAAAGAGCTTATCTACTGAAGTGTGTGCATACCATATCTTCAGTACCTCATACTGCAATGCTATGGTACACTACGGGCTGGATTCTCCACTCCATTATACCAGCTTTATGCTGATGTAACTCCACTGGATGCTTAAACAGAGCTACATGGGCATAAAAACAATATAATGAAATGGAGAATCAAGCTTTACAATGTAATAGACTCAGAAGAAAATCATTTATTCCTTAGTGGGGAAAAAATCATAGTCATTTTTAGTGAAAGCCTCTCTCGCACTCTCTTTTGTTTTATCCCTGCTATAGATTTTCAAGGCAAATATGCAGTTATATGGTAATAAAAGTGATAGTACAGCACCATGAACAATAAGAACCTACCTTTTCATTTGGAAACAAGAGTCCAGATTTTTCCCTGAGGTTTGGTTGTGGCCCAACTCCAAACCTAACATAATCCACACCTCTTAAGGAACTGCAAATTTTAAGTTCTACCCCATGACACTTGCAGAGACATGTTTCCCTAGTAGGCTTCCATCCTCCACATAATCCTGTGTGGACTTAGCAACTAAGATGCATCCAAATGCATCTATCAACCCTATAAAGAACTCTAGTAAATGTCAGCATGTGCAGTTAATCTTTCTATTTAAATTTTGTTTGTAATTCATAACTCTTCTGAACCATCACCTTGACTTGGTCTCTTTACATTTCCCATTCCTAGCCCCAGTTCACTAAGTTCCACACTGGTGACCCCAGCTGACTGCTACAAGGAGAAGGCCTTTGTTCTACGGATCTTTGGGTGACACTGCGCCATGCAAACCTTAGTGACTCGGCCCACGTTATGGCCAAAGTATTCTGCACCCTTTTAGGCACAGGGTGGGTGTGGGCACAGCGTCAGCCTTGTGCTCACTTCCACACTGCCCTCCCCATGAGGAAGATGCCCCTTTGCTGAGTTAACCTGTGTTACTTCATAGAGCTTAAGAGCCTTTAAGTCTCTTTCACCATGGCCACACACGGATGCCTGTGCCTTGTGTCAGCAAGCAACAGATCACATTTACACATTTCACGAGCAAAGCACCAAGGTGCTCCCAGACTTTACTAAAATAAAACTCCTGAGTTAGATTTTCACTGTACATGTAAGTAAAGAGGCTTATTAAAACCAGAAAAAACTTAAAACTACAGGATATATAGAGATTACTATGCGAATGCCTGGGGATAAAAAAAAAAATCCTGTGGGACCAAAAGGATCCTGGTGATCCTCATGATACTGCACGCAATCAAGATCTCACCACAAGAGTGTTCTGAATGATGGTTTAGTCCTGATAAAACTGAAAATATTTTGACACTTTAGAAAGAAGACATATGTCAAAGTGGTAATTAGACACTGGTACTGTAATTTAATTTATTTTTTGCCTTAAAAATAAAAGAATATTTAAAAAAAACTGTAGAGCTGAAATTCTCCATTGGGTACAATTTCTTTACCCAATCGTCAGTGACAGTATGTTTAAACAATTGAGTGACCAAACCATCTGAGCAGCCTGAACACCATGGGTATCCTTTGATATAAATAATGTCTGATTCTGCAATAAGATTCATAACTTCAAAAAAATTATTCTTGAATTAAAATTATATTAGTCTCAAAGGAACATTCCAACTATGGCTTCCAAGACATTCACACGACTGACATGCAGGAATTTATATGAAAAAAAGAGCTTGTTGTCCACATGAAACACTGGTGAATTATGAACCAGTGATGTTTTTATTTATGGACTATAATGTTTTACCAGCTGAAAAGTACGACCATAGAGAAGAATGACTAATTTGGAGGTCAGAACAGGGAAACAGAAGCAGAGGATTCTGAAATCACAACTACAAAAAAACTCTCTATTCTTCTGAGTTTGGCCTCTTCCTCCACAACACAGGAATATCACAAGTCCTACAAAATTACAGCTTTTAAAGGGAAATAAGGCAAAATAGACTAATTATTACTATTGATGTTTCTTTTAACTACTGTGAATGTTAGGGTTTTTTTCCTAAATGCTTCAACTAGCAGTGACCTAACACATATTTAACAAATAAACCCATTCTCATCTATATCAATAAATTCTCCCCTTCAGCTGGAGAACACAGGTGGGAGTATGCATGGAATTTGATAATCATATCATACATCTCTCTGATCAAAGAGTGACTGTCAAAGAGTTCAGGGCTGAACTTCCTGCCTCTCCTCAAATTGTTGTTAACCTAGCTGAAAAAACAGCTAAATTTCAAGGGTACCTTTTTTAGCTTATGAAATTATTGGAAATGTAATAATGCAGGTAAATAATATGATGATGTAATTTCACCGCACAATTTGAGAAAAAGTTGCAATTCCTTGTGTCGGCAAATGGCAGCTGAGAAATAAAGAAGAGTGTTGCTCAGAATTTTACCCCTAAATCCCATCTGCTTACAGACTAATTTAAGCCTTTCTCCCTGTCTGGCATTTTTATTCAGACAATGCCATGGAAGCCAGCCAGCCTGCAGAAAGAACCCCAGATGAAGCAACAGCTCTATTATCAAAAATATATTGGAATCTTCAATGATTATTTTAACAAAAGCCAAGTCAGTAAAGGGAAACTTTACTGGTTTCCACTTCATGACAGAGACAGATTAAAAAGACATCTACTGACGTTTGCCAAATAGAGATGGAAACTATTAGGAAAAACAACTTCCCATTCAAATGGATATTGCAAACAAGAAGGCATGAAAGGAAAAGGAAAACTAAAAGAAGAACTTGACAATATAGCACTATATGCTTCAGACAAAATATGACTGAGTGGATTTGCTTTTCAAAAAGTTTCACCACAGAGAGAGAAAACAGGAGATGACAATCAAAATAATTTTTAAAAAGACATAAGAAAACATGCATTCCTTACCCATTCTGTATAGCAGCTGTTGGATCATAAGTCAAAGCCATGCCAGCCTGCACATAGTTAGGGAAGAAAAACAGATTTTTACTATTACTGCAGGAAAAGAGAAAAAAAAAATATATGAAACATATTCTAAGCCAATATGAATAAAAATTGAATGCAACTTAAATAGAAATCTAAATTCTCAAGGGAAGCTCTGATGGCCCAAAGCAGCATGGACAGATTGGGTACCTCCCCTGCCTGAGAGATCACTGAGAAACAGATCTGTTCAGTCTGTTGGTTGTCATCTTTCCATAACATTTAGGGCAAATTGTGTTTTTGTTGCACCAGTATCAATTAATAACTTCACTGAGATCAGTGCCTTTACAGCTGATTACTCACTATAACAAGAC
The DNA here is from genome assembly GCA_013397975.1 of Machaerirhynchus nigripectus. Classification (NCBI taxonomy): domain Eukaryota; kingdom Metazoa; phylum Chordata; class Aves; order Passeriformes; family Dicruridae; genus Machaerirhynchus; species Machaerirhynchus nigripectus. The sequence goes on along the minus strand of VZRQ01009254.1, from coordinate 68,409 downwards.
AGGCCCAAATCCTGCTGTTGCCTGTGAGATGGGTGGTTGGTAAATATTCCAAAGCCAACTTCATGAGAGCTTCACAGGAAGGAGTCTCATCTTTCCTACAAAGGTCACACCCTGCATGACCCCCCCCAACTGTTTCCCTGGGGTGTAACTCGTACTCAGAGTCAATTCAGTACCCGGAGACAAGAAACAAAAAATGGGCTGTGAAGCAGAAAAGCTTGAGCTTTCAAACAAGGCTTTTAAAATACTTCAGAGGTCTGGACAGCAAAAGAATTTGTTAATGTGCTACACAGAGCTTTTCCGCTGCCATTTACCACCAGGCAGACCGTGACCTCTGCGAAAGGATTTGGCAGTGTCAAAACACTGTCCAGCTAACAACTGTCATCACTGCCACCATTAGCAGACATATCCACAGGTACCACAGGAAAGGCAGTGAGAGACCAGGGCGGGAGACAGAATCAAGCACTCCACCTTATGCTCCAAGATAGCAGTCAGGGTCATGCAGGAAAGACCTTTTTTTCCCCAGCATTTACTTAAAGACCCATGAACTGACAATCTCTCCTCCCACGTACTGCATTTGCTTTGACTTTTTGCCTTCTGTATTGATTTTTATCCTTCCCTTCATGAAATGCTTTCCAATGTAAGACACTACCAAGAGAGGGAAGAAGTTGTCCTTTGTGCAGGGTTAGAAGCGTAGGGGAGAGGAACGCTATTGCTCAAGGTGCTGCTCTCCCTGTGGGAGCAGCTGAAAAAAACCACCATGGCACCATCCCACTCCCCACTCACTGTATTTCTCGCCATTTTTCATACACATCCTATGCTTGTTGCCTGAGACAAGCAGCATTTTCTTCAAGGACAGATGCTTTACCGACCACGTGGCATGGTCTATGCTCCTGCTGGGAGCTTTCATGCCCCTAAAGCCATCTACTAAAGTACTTTTGAATAATGGCATCTGCCCCCTTCCAGATGGCTGCACAGACAGGTCAGGAAAGCGTTTGGGCTTGGCTGGTTCCCAGGCAGGCAGGTGAGCAGCCAGGGCAAACGCACTGGTGACGAGCAGGCAGAGAGAGGGCAGCACTGCTGGAAGAGCCAGGTTAGCCCGGCAGCTGCAAACTGCTCTAAGAGGAGATGGTCCAAGTTTCCAGAGGCCAAAAATAGCTTCTGATCTGAAAGGCCAGGCTTCCCGCTACCTTATGTCGCAAAATAAAAGGTTCGTGTCCTTATTAAATTTGTATATTTTTCTCATTATTCTTTTAAGCATATGCTAGGGCAAATGTTTTGCTTTATGAAAAGGCCACTGTTTTAATAAAATATGTAGTCTCTCCCAAGCAAAGGATAATTCAGGAGACTAAGCCCAAGTGCATGTGGCTATTTTTAAAAGAAGTATTGATTTCATACAACGAAAAATAAAATGGCTATTTCTGCAAGTTTAAAATGTCAGAGAGCTGAATTTAGGGTTACCTAAACCACTACTGATTTTGATGTAAAAAATAAATTATCTTAGAAAATCAGCATCCCGTATTTAACTTGGCTTTATATTCTTAAGTCTTATACATGCTCAGAATATTATATTGTTTAGTAAGGTTGCATTAATTACTAATGGTAATGTATAAATTTCAAAGCAGAAGAGAAAAGAAAACTTCAATATCATAAACTTTTTGAGATAGCATATTGTATTTTTTGCAATACATTTTTGAGGAAACATACTGTTTTATTTTCCTTTCTCTTTTCAACATATACAAAATTTGTTATTCCTCTCTTTTTGTATTCTTGCACTGGTGAAGACAAATTAAATAGTATGTACAAGCCTACAGAGACAGAAAAATTATTTCTAACAATTTGTTTAAAAATACTCATTAAAATAACTTAAGATTATAATATAATATAATATAATATAATATAATATATAATATATAATATTTATATAAGATTAAGATATAAATCAAGGTGTTTACATTTTAACATCTCATCACACATCTGCTCAAGACTGAGGGAAAAAAAATTATAATTTCTTTGGAAATGAGAGAGCCAAGCTTTCTAAATTTCTAGATCTAGTTTAGCTCTAGAAATAGATCTAGATCTAGTTTAGCTCTAGAAATAGATCTAGATCTAGTCTAGATCTAGGAGTTTCTAGATCTAGTTATCTTTAGAGTTGCTGGATCAGAGTTCACTATATCCTACAGCTTGCATTAGTGACCTGGGTACAAAATGGCAACAAGGGAGGCAGGCCTGGGAGGAAAAGTGAAAATAAACAACAGGTATTATTTTAGTTTCTTTGACATAAATACGAGTGAAGGTATTGCAGAAATGACAAACTGCAGCAGCTCTTTCACTGCAGCCCCAATGATGCTTGCTGTCCACGTGAGACCTGCAAACACACATTTGTGTTCCTTTCAGTTCCTTTTCTCATGGATATTTGAGCACATGGTCATGGCATGGACACTCAGCTCACCCTCAAACCCCATCAGACCCCAGACCTGTGTGTGGCTTCCTGCAGAAAAACTGCACAAACTCGGTTCTCTACACTGGTATTAAGAACAGGGGATTCAGCTGTGTGCCTGAAGAGTACAAAATATGAAAGGCTAGACACTCATCTCCTCCTTATCCACGTTCCATATCCATACTGTGCGGAGACAGATTACCAGAATCTGTTCAAGTACTTCAGCAGTGACCACTATAAATATCACCATCACATTTACCAGTAAATGAAAAGTTTCACATTAGACAAATAGGACACAGCGTGTGGCAATATGTGCATATGGTAACCACCTACAGTTGGCCCAGTAATATTGCTAATATCCCCCATTGCTGCATAGCCTTAAACAGCTGCTATTTCAAATAGCTGCTAACACAGGACTATTTACTTCTTTCTCATCAAGTTGTACAATTCCTCCCTACAAAATTATGCTGGCTGGAAGCCCAGGAGTGGCAACACTTAGCCTGGACCAGTCAAAGATTTATGGTCTGAAGCATCCTCATTCATCAGGAATAAAAACTGATGAGCAATAATAACTTACTGGAAAATTGTCTGAACTTTCCTCCATAGCAGACAAACAGGAATTCCAAAAAAACCAAATGCAGAATATTAGGGTTGGCCTCAGACTTCCACGTGAGAGAGGTCTAGCTTATTTTGTCAAAATCAGAATTGAATATAGCCATCATAGTGCTTAATACAGGCTGAACTACACCAAGCACTGGCTGATGCCTCTATAGCAGCCCTCTGCTGTGCTGAGAGACTGTTTTCTTCCAGGCCTTTTCATCCACTGGTTTGCTCCTGTTTCTGCAGAAGAAGAGTGTCTTATTCTTTCTTCTCATAGTGACACTTCCTATAAAATCGCACCTCAGGGAGTGGCACTGACAACGGAAGACCTCTTTAGGAAAGTATTTGTCAAAAAAATCTTCTATTAAGGAAACTGAACCACATAATTTTCATGCCACTCAGCCAGATAATGGGCATAGACTCAGCTATTGAATGAAAACACACAATGCAAAACTGGGAGGAGCTGTTGACTCTGTTGAAGGTAGGGAGGCCCTGCAGAGTGACCTTGACAAATTAGAAAACTGGACAATCACCAATGATATCAAGTTCAACAAGGGAAAGTGCTGGATTCTACACATGGGATGGGGCAACCCTGGATGTAAGGACAGACCAGGGAATGAGAGGCTGGAAAGCAGCGCTGTGGAAAGGGACCTGGGGGTGCTGGTTGATGGCAAGTTGAACACGAGTCAGCAGTGCCCTGGCAGCCAGGAGGGCCAAGTGTTTCCTGGGGGGCACCAGGTACAGCATTGCCAGCCGGGCAAGGGAGGGGATTGTCCTGCTCTGCTCTGCTCTGGGGCGGCCTCNTGAGGGGAAGAAGAGGGGCAGGCACTAATCACTGCTCTCTGGTGACCAGCAACAGGACCACAGGGAATGGCCTGATGCTTAGTCAGGGGAGTTTTAGGTTAAACATTAGAAAAAGGTTCCTCACCCAGAGGGTGGCTGGGCACTGGAACAGGCTCCCCAGGGCAGTGGTCACAGCACTAAGCCTGACAGAGCTCAAGAAGCATTTGGACAATGCTCTCAGGTACATGGTGTGACTCCTGGGGATCGTCCTGTGCAGGGCCAGGGGTTGGAGTTGATGATCCCTATGGGTTCCTTCCAATTCAGCATATTCTGTGATTCTGTGAAAATTCTGCAAAAATTCTGCACCTCAACATTTCAATATGCAATTGCTTACAGTAATCAAAAAAAAAAAGGGATAGCTGCTATCAGTCACATAATAGAAAAAAGATCATTCTTAACGACTACTGGTCTGTTCAGAAAGTCAGGTGACACAGAAATTAGCCCAGCTTGTTTAAAATATTGATTTTTTTAAAAGATTACTTAAACCATATGAGTTTACTTATCTTTTACCAAAGTGTCTGAACTTAAGGACATGAAGAAGGAATTAAAGTTTTTGTTATTTTTTGCTGCAGTTTTCTAACCATTGACATCAGTGAAAGAGATTCTAAAACCAAGAGATTCAATCTGCACCTGTCTTTAAATTTAAGCTCTTTCATTCAATAAAGAACAAAAAATATCAAAAAGCTGCTGGAAAGCAAGGGTTTCCCCAGGAAGTTTTCATGCCTTTTGTTCAACATTTTACTGTGAAAATTTTTCCATGAGCAAAGACAAGGTGTTCTGTTTCGGATTTGGTTATTTTTTTCCCTCTCTCTTTGTTATGATTTGAACATAAATGAGCAGATCTTCAATGTGAAATAAAGTGGGTTTATTATTTCTCTACCCAACCCCCGTGATGTCTCACAAGAACAACATTTATCAGTGCAGTATCTGCCTTCCAGCAAACATAAATACCTGGTAAATGACCAATTTCTTCTGTGTAGCCCAGCATCCTCTGTGTTGCTGGGAAGCTGCTTTCATGAACAACTTCACCATCAAATCAGCATCTACTCCCAGTGTACACATCTTTGCAACACTGAGTGCAAAAATTCACCATAATATCGACCTGCTACAGAGATGTGCTATGTCTCCTCCTCAGAGGTGAGACTTCTGCATTATTTCATCGAGCCTGCCCTGGCCAGCCTCTGCCTAGTGTTGGAGTACCTCTGCCAAGCAAGGCTGCTGCCACCGCAGGATCTTGTACTGTGCAGGAGACTACAGTCCCATTGGAAAAAATTGGAGAGGCCTACAAATTAAAAAGGGGTGAAATCCATGGATGTGGGGAGTTTCCCCCCTGGATTTCTCCTGTTTAAGCTAAGATTTGGAAAGGTAAGGTTGTACATGTGGACTTAACGGATTTCTGTGGTGAACTGATGTGGGAGTTAGACTAAAAGATAAGTTTCTCCATCTCCACTGACTCATACCTTCACCCTTTCCCACTGGAGAACTGCCATCCCAGGGTGTGCTCTTGGCTACTACAGTGGAATCAATTGAAATTTCAACACTCAGATTCCTGTACTTGTTTTGTTTCCATCACTAATATCTGCCAGGCATCACAACACAAGGATCTCTTGTGCCCTGACACCAGATAGCCTTATTGAAACGCTTTGAAGGAAGAAGAGAGAGTAGGGGAAAGAAATCATCAACCTAAATGAGATTAATGCAAAATACTGGTTTAATAAAATAAGCTCAGTCACCAGTAAAGTTAACTTGGCAGAAATCCTTTCTTTGATTATTTAGCAGTTCTGTCAGAAATATTCAACATTATTGGATAGACTTCCAAATTTAATTGTGAATAAATCCCCCCACCTTTCCTTTTTAGAGAGGGACAAATCTAGAATGCAAATGTGACACCTTTTAGATATAGAGATGCATATGAAAGAAATGGAGCATGTGTGCTCCTTAAGCAGCTGCAGATTCTGAGGAAAACAGTGGTTGTGGAGAGAGAAATATATAATATTGATGTCAAAATTGTGAAGTGATTCATGAACCTCAGAATGGCTGCACTGCTAAACACAATTACAAGTTCAGACACCCAAATGAATGACAAGAAACTCTTTTGTCCTACAGAACTGGAATGGAAGTCTGACATACACAGCTTCTGTTCTTGGGATTGAGTCACTTTCTTCCCACTTCAATTTATCTGATTAGTTAAGATATAAGTACTGAAGTCTACAAAAACTGAAAAGAAAAAAAAAAAAAACGAAAGAGAATGAATATAATATAATATAATATAATATAATATAATATAATATAATTCTCTTTCCACAGCCAGCCCATACGTTAAACCTTGTCATCTTCAGGTCTATGAACCATCTGTTTTTGGGGATCTGGCACACCCATTTTGCCATCAGTGTGATCCAGTGTTATATCTGCTCTGTATTACACTCACATCTGCACACTAGATGTGTGTGCTACAGTGAGTTGGCTTGCAGCACTCCTGGTTATCTGTTGGGGATATGGGAGAAAAAGGTGTGTCATTTCCCTGTCTCCAACATTTGTTTATTCTATTTAAGAAAACACTGTTGTAGCAGCAGAATTTGGAGGAAAACCCAGCTACAGGAAAATCTCCAGGGCAAATGGCATGAAATTTTTCACCAGAGAAGGAAATTCAAAGCCAAAATGAAAACAAAGAAAACTAATCTCTAGGAACAGGTACACTGCTGACTGTTTTAACTAAACCATGGGCCTTTAAAAACCCTGATTGCAGTGACAGTGATTTCTCGTAGGTTATTGGTTTAAAATATTTCTAAGTAGTTTATAAGCTCAAAATCCAAATTAGTCTTTGGTATCTGTGCCACTGAGGCATTTTTTCAAAACGTTGCCCACAGTGACAGCAGCTTGTGTCATTATTCCAGACATTTTCATTTACTGGTCAATTATCTTTTGCCTTTCTCCCTCTGCTTGGGCTTTATTCAAGTTCAACACCTCTCTTTGCTAAACTAAGCTTTTGTTGAAAATAAGCATGCAAAGTGCCAATGTTTAACTTACAGACATGCTGAATATATATACTAAATGTCTTTGTGGGTGGTTTACATATGAGGGCACGAGTGCTTATCTGGGCAGAACTGGGAATTGCTTCTCACTGCAAAGAAAAGTTACTTGTCCAGGTATAAAATACATCTGCCCTAGACACTCAGAATTATGGAACACAACTAAGTAGTACCTACCTCCTTGGAAGCATAAAAAAAAATCCATGTCTGAGTTATAAATAGGCCTGGCACAGAACTACTAATAATTTCTAAACGCATCTGCTGGTAAAGAAGGGACCACTGGCATCAGGATCAACTGCTTCAGCCCTTCAGTGGTACTGACTTAACAAAAAATTTGGGAAGTGTCTCAAATCACCTATTACATGTTTTTTCTTTCTAAATTGCTGTTTGCATTGGGCAAAGTTGTAATGAGTAGCGGATAAAAAGACAAACTGTTACAAGAGCAACATTCCCAAACTACCAGGTCATTTTATTTTTTTAAGAAAGAATTAAAAACATGTCTGATTCTTAAGATATTCCATTAAATGAGCTTGAAAGAAAACAAAGGAGAAAGGGGTAAGGAGAAAGAGAAGAAAGGGAAGGGAAGGAAAGGCGGGTAACCTCCTGGCTCTTTAGAAATAAAAAATGTAACTCAGATTACAGAAGCAAAAAAAGCAATCAGTGGAAGTATTATTAGTGACAATTATTGAATACCATTATAGACACAGACCAAACTCAATGACAAAGGGATTGCATTCAGTGGTGCATCTCACTGTTGTGATACATGCACCAATACTGTAAGGGTGATACTCTCTTACAAGACAATGCAACTATTTAAATAGCCCAAATTTTACAGAAACTTGCAAATGAAATATCAAAGAGTTCAAAAGACTGTGACTGTAAAAAAAACCTTAATGACTTTGGGATGACCAGATGTAGAAAAGCTGCAATTTCTAGAACTGTAAAAACTAACAAACTTCAGGCAGATTTCTCCGTCTACCAGGTAATTTTCAAATAAAACTGCTCTTTAATACATGTATCAAAAGACTTTATTTCTGAATAACAAAAGACCAAAATTTTATTAAATCTGCAACAGAAGATTATGTTGCAAAATTTATGTTGCAGTTTTTAATCAAATCTGATCTCATTTTGTGACTACGTTTGATTCCCTGGGTGCATTTCCAACTAAAACAGTTTTGGGGAGTTACGTCACCCACCTCTAGACTTGTCAGTTGCAATTTAGAGGTAAATTGAATCAAATATTTTACAGACAGAATTTGAATATGATTATCCTCTCTCACTATCTCAATACAATCTTGTCAGGTTAAGTTTCAAAAGAGAGTTCTTAATTAAACCAATGTGACCCAGGAGAAACTAACCCAAAAAAGAAATGACTGAACTTTGTGCAGAAACTATGTCAGTTGCTGGGGAGAATTTCATTGCAAATATTTCCAACACTTGCAGGTTTCACTGTACATTTATGGCACCTGTCTATTAGATACCTAATTTGACAGCCTCATACAAAGCCATCACTAATATAAACTCTTGGCTCTGTAGTCCAGAACTGGTCAACCATCACAAACACTCAGTTAAATGTCTCAGTAAATCTGCTGAACATTTCCTGAGACTCCAAACAAGAGTGTAAGGGTAAGGACTAGAAAGCACTATTCAAGATCTGGCATTTTTCCCTGGTTACAACTGGCCAAGTAACCAAGCACCAAACCCACCCTCCCAGACCTCCCAAAAAGCCCTAGAGAAATTCAGTATATTCCTAAAGACTTGCCTTTAAAAGGGACGTCAATTTAACAGCCAGTGAAAGTACTTCTATATGGTTATGAAGCAAACTACAGAGATACATGACAGGAATAAGATTTTTTACTGCATGCTGCAGCATGACCTGACAATTAAAAAAAAAAAAAAAAAATCCTGTCTTATAAAATTCCATAGAAGCACAACCTCTGAGAACAGCATGACCACAGAGGCAACACTGCAGCAAACCTGCTCCTCCCCACTAAATCTCCTGCCATTCCCTCCCTACAGCAGAGTACTGGGCACAGCTGTTTGTCTCTACTTTGCATGCTCCAGTTTGAGGGCAGTGACAGAACTGTTGGCGTCATTTCTCTGGGAGCTGCCCTTCCGAGAAATAATCCTCGTGCACGCTCAGTGCTAATGCTGGTTAAACCTCAGACGTTTTAGAAATGCCCTTCATGAAAGTATTCAAGAATGCAAAGGCTTATCTGAACAATAGCCAAAATACATCTTGGTCTAGATACCAAAGGATTTGGCTTGGGTGGAAATACTAAGGGAGTAATCTCTTGGATGCTGTTTTAATACTTTTCTTTGGGGAAAATACCAAGAAAAAGCAGAGGTGTAGGGAATATTTCCAGATCCCATTTGTCATCAGAACTATGACACTTGTCATATATCAGTTATTTTTCACTGCTTGCTGCCTGCTCTTTTATAAAGAAATCAAAAGAAATTAAAACTCACAGGAATAACTGTACGAAGGTTACCCGAGTGCCGCTACCTAAGGAAAAACTGAATGGTAGATTGTTCGTTGAACAAGAGTGTTAAAGGACAAAGAGTTAGAAAAACCCTACTGCATACACAATATAAGAGTAATTATACAGGAAGATTTTACATTGGAAATAAGGAAATTAACAGTAGGGAAGAAATTCAGTAAATGAGGGACCCTAAAAGAGAACAAGCTACTGAGTAGTAAATATCCAAAGTGCAGCAAGGTATTGACCAGATGTTAGTAAACAGAGACAATCTGACAAAATCTAGCCTGCAAAATCTCTTAGTTTGTATCTTTACAATCTTTTCACGTTTGTACATTATACCATGACAACAGTTCTGTAGCTGACTGTGACCAACAACATGGGCTGACGTCTCCCAGCATTGAAAATCAGTTTTTAAGTGTTGATACTACAAACACACCAGCCACACCCTGCCTCTAGGTCACCAGGATATTACTGGGCTTAACAGGCACCACTCCACTAGCAGCAAATGAACTACACAAGATGCAATAAGCTGATGCCCTGAGGCAACAGGCATAATTGTGGCTTGCTGGGTTTAACTTTATATTCTCTTTTTTTATTGATTTGAACTGAAGGAAGTATAAAACAGTGGAGATAATAGCTATGATGGTATTTACTTTTTAAACAGGGATTTAGACATCTTTAAAATATGGATTGTTGACCTTATTGAGGGCCTATTATTGTCTCCTATACACAGATTTTTGTTTTTCAAGCTCTGTGTATGCTGACCTGAGTCTACTGCTTGAAGTATTTCTTGAGCACTTGTTTCTCAGTAGATCCCTAATATGACAAACCATAATGGCTCCGGAGAAGACAACTTCATTTTTTCAAACATACAGCATAAGAGACTGCAATGAGCCTTTGGAGATTTCTGCAATGTCCTTTGGTGAATATGTCTGCCACACTGGGTTTTTCAGCCTACAGAGCTAAAAATGGACCACTGCTGTTGGAATAGTGTAGAACAACCATGGAATGCTGGGAGAAATTTCTACACATTCAAAAGGCCCTTCTGTTTGTTTTAGGAGCCCACCAATAGTGCTAGAGTATATATGTCATAAACTACTGGTCTGAAAAGTATCAGCCAAAAAAATCAAGTAGTTACAAAAAAGCAGAAATACTCTAGAAACATGTAACTCAGAAACATCAAATAATTTTCTTTTTTTTTTTTTTTTTAGTTTGCCTTGTAAAATTGAAGTAAACATACCAATACTCACCCTCTCCCCTCCAAAAAAGACACCCACCCCCCATCAACTTATATTCTAGAGGAGCACAATTGCACAACATACATTTTTTCCTTGAAGTCTCAATCATAAACACAAAGAATAGCTGTTTAGGATAGAAATACTTGCAATTCCTTCAGCCTTCATAGCTATCACCATGCATAAGAGGTCACTATGATCAAATCTCCCTTATCAAGTCTTTTCTCGATAATGAAATTCCAAAACAGTAAACAAACTCTTGGAGAGTAAAAAAAAAATGCCTTTCTAATTTCACCCAAATTTGGAGTCACTTCACATAAAAGAACACAGAGAAGAAACTTTAGTAACAGACTACTTGCAGCAGAACAGAGAGCAGCCATTAGATTATTTTAAAACTTTGTATACATGATACAGCTGAGGCTACTGTAAATTGCTTTGTCTTGAACAGAATGAAGAGCTCAGCTCAGATAAGCTTTCAGAAAACTTTTACATGGACCCTACATCTGAATGCACATCTCTTTCTTTAGGAACAGCTCTCATATTCCCTAAGGATCTTTTACCACCAGGAGCTAGATGGAGAAAATAACATTGTTGAGTTGCTTCAGGGTAGACTGATTTGGTTTGTAAAACGTACACCTTGGGTGCTGATGGCTCACCAGTAAGAGAATCCTCGGCTCAGGTCTGCCTGCAGAGCACTCACAGTGGAACCAGGCTGTGCACAGTTCCATACCAAGCTTGGAAATTCTCCTTTCCTGTAACTTTACACTCTGCACATTATCATAAACCTCCATCTCCCCACTGCTTACATAGCTTTTTCTGTATGAAACTATTGCATTTTTTGTGCAATCTGATTTCTTCACAGCCCAAAAGGTAGACCTTCAGGTCTGTCGCTGACTTCTGCCAAACCCCAGGAAAATAATTGCTACGTGGCACTTACCTCTCCTTCTCTGGGCCACGGCCTCCCATTCTGTGTGTATTTGCTTTGATTCTGGCGCTTCTTTTGCCCTCCATCAGCAAATTTGCACAGCAAAGGCTCAGTGGGGGCTGTAAAGACAAGAAATCCAGTCTGTATTAGCATCCCCCCCAAAGAAAGTGATTATACCAGCAACAGTAGTGCTTTGTAATACTGATCTTTTGAAGTAAAATCTTGCCTTCTGCAGATATTTTTTGCCTCTTTTAGCCTTGACTCCATTGGCAGCTGTTCTTATTAACTAAGCTTCAAAAAATATATACTGGCAGCCCTTAAAAGAACTTAGCAAATATTGTTGAAAAAATAATCAGCCTACGCAGAATGTTAAGTTGCTGTAGTGGAACAGTATAGTCAGGCATTAGTTCCAGCTAAGTTAGACACGTATTAGCATTAGTGCAAGGATAAACACTGCTTTACTAAAGCAGCTTTCTGTTTTTATTGTAAAAACTTTGCAAGAACCTGTTCAAGGAATAAGTGTTCTCACTATTTTGGTGTTTCTCAGCACTCGGTCCTTTAAAAATCTGACTAAACAGAATAAAATAGAGACTTTTGCCAAGCCCAGTCCAATCAGCTTTCTTTTCCTCTTAACTCCTCTTTTAAGCAAGTTGGCAGCTGAGAAAACCCTTTTCCTCTCCAAGTGAGATCTGGAGTGTGTGAATACAATAGTCAAGGGGGGCCAGAGTCCCAGGAAGAAAGGATAATCACAGTGCTGCACACGCCAAAAGGCAGCCCACAATGGGACCCCCTAAAGAAGAAATTAACACACATCAAACAGGCACAACAGGAAGGGAATTTGGTGTCTTGGGATCTCTTTTCCACCTACCCAGCTTTTAACAGCCTCCTAAAATATTTTTCTTAACCAAAACTTTAATTATTCTACTGGTGGGAGCTTAATTCTGCTGTTTCATCCTTAAAAGGGGGCCAAATTCTACCCACTTAGGTGTGTGTTAGGGTTGTGCTTTATTGCCTATATCAGCAGAGAAGTAAAACAATATTTGCCTGGTTGAAAGAAATCTAAAAATCATGTGTCACATCTGAGTCTTTTCAGGAATTTTTGAGATCCCACGCATGATAAGGCTATAATTAATTAACCAAGAGTTTTGATGGAAAAACCAAGAAATCTGTTCTTTTTCATTCCCATTTCCTGTTTCTGGGAGGCTAGAAATGTTGAAAGAATACAACTGCAGAGGCATGAAGAAAATATTTGGGTGGGGGGGCTAATCAAGTTGTTGACTTATTTATTTTTAATAAAAATTATGATTTGGTTAAGGGATAAGTTCATGTGGTATTTAAACAAGCTAACCTCCATCAACCTTCTGGTTATAGCCAATTCAAAATGGGTCAGAAAGTGTAGATTAAAACTGTGATCACTTAAAAACGGCAACCAAGAAACAATGCACATAGAGAATCTCACATCAAAAACACAATTTCTCATTGGGACAGCATCACTTTGGCTCCTTCTGAAGCTATAACAGCTTTGTTTTTTCATTACCATTTTACCAGGCTAGTAATTTCCAAGGTCACTAGAAACTGAACTGCAGGGAACAATCCATTATTGGCAGAAAGCTTGACTGTGTGACCCCAGAGGTCCTTCCCCACTTCCAACTTCGATTATTGTACCAGATTTTTGTAGAAGCAATGCTCAGCCAACCATTTTAAATTTAAAATAATGAAAAAAGCATCCAGGTGGCTATGGAGATTCTTTCTGCAGATGGAGAGATTTTACAGGGCTGATTGCCCTGCACTTTCACTGGTTTTACTCTGTGGCCCGATGCTGCATGATTTCAGAGTGGTTACATAGCGTTCACTTTGATGTGATTGTGAGGAAGGAGCAGGTGCTAAGCCAGCATTAGAGAAAGACCTATTAAACATCACATCTGAAGCTTCAAGAGCTTTTTGTTTTAAGCACTGAACAACTACCAAGCAATATATGATACCATTAGGAAGACCATGCAAAAACCATCTGCACACTGGATATTGACACATGCCATGATCATCTGCTGATGAACACATGTGGTATTAGCCCATGTACTGTGATGTGGTTTAACAAGCTAGGAAATCTATACATCCTCTCTCTCCATATTAGCCAACCACAAATAGGAAGCTGTTACCATTTCCAGAATTCCCCTATCCAGCATTGCCATCTGACAACCTCATATTTGTTAATTAGTGGTTTCCTAAAGTTGATTGAGATTGAACAGAGCTACCAAAGAACTGTACTAGCCTCTTCTAGAAAAAACGTGAAAAAATATTGTACAGACTTTTCAGGAGGTTGGAAAGAAGGTGGAAAAGGACAATACTCTACACAGGCAAGTTTATGCATGGGAGGTAATCCTACTGGGAATTCTGTGGAAAAGTCAGTCTATGTTGACCAACATTAAAAGAAGTAAAAAGTTCAGAACTAAATGTTCTGACAGGAAGACAGAACCCATATAAGATGGTTTTGGGTTGAGGGTTTCCACAGTTTTGTTTTGTTGGGTTTTTTTTCCCTAAACACAGGCATGTAGCATCAAATAAGACAGAAAATTATCTTAATAACTATGAAGTGGTGTAGGTCCTAATGGTTTACACCTGGAAACAATTATGGTAACTATTGTAACAGTCTTGGGAGCTCAAAGATGTTGCTCTAAGTACACAAAAGAACTCAAATCTTGGTTTACTTCAGCCCTCTTGAAATGGCTTGCAAGAAGTGTTCTCTAGGCTTTCCAAGATCACTTGCCAGTTTGTATTTGGCATTTGTGCCATCATTCTTACTGGTCAAATACAGAGCAACAGAAGACACTAGGAAGAGCACATCCCGTTCCACCACGCGGGCATAATTATTTCTTTGTAGAATTCTTTTTTAGTGGTTTCATTAAATTTCCAAAGCACTTAAAAAAATAATAAATTTATTTCAGCCAATAAAAAGATCACAATTAGGTACTATGGTTATCAATTCTAAAAAGAAAATATTTAGGAAGTAGTCAAACAATATCAGCATTAGATGAATAATATTGATGGGTTGCAGTAAAAGTGGCATATTTCACCCCAAATATTTCAGATGGGGAGGAAAGAAAAAAGGGAATATTTTAAAGTTTTCTGTTTCTTTTCCATTCCATGCAGACAGTCTTCAATTTATGGACTGCAATTTTACTTTTCTCCTTTTCCTCTGTATGAACACACTGACAGAAAATAAATGCCTGTGTCTCTGCCTCTTCTCTCACCTTTTGTACTGCTGACTTAATAGAAAATGTAATTTGGATATCTGTAGATGTTCACATTTTGAAGTGATAAGCAGATCTTTTTGAATGGTTCTTGACATCCTCTAAGTTTTAAGCATATGTGGTATTTTGAGGCATATCTGGAAAATCTACTGTTGCTATTTTCCTGTCAAAAAAGTGAGAATTGATTCACTTGAAACAAATTTCAGGCTATTCTACCCTGATAAACTCTTCAAGATAGAAGGCACTGCTCTTTCATTGACTTCTACCTGACAGCAACAAACACAAATATCAAGAATAAATAACTGCTTTAACCTGAACAAGGTTCATTAAGCCATAACCCATTTTTCAAGGCGAAGATTTAAATGCTTGCTGCAGTTCCCAGCCAAAGCCTTCTCTAGTTAATAAGACATAAATAGCCCTGAACTTGGCTTTGAGTCCTGAGAAGGAAGTGGGATCAAATTGATAGTGCTTCTAAACAGCATTTGCCAAGATATTCAGGGCTGCCTTAGGGAGAGGGCAGTAGCTGCTAGTGTTCAAATTCTGTTCCCATGGAAGTCAATGGCTAAAACCCTATCTCACTTCAGTCAGGCCCTGAATTTACTCTAAGAGTTCAGTGGAGGTGAAAGAGAGAGACTGGTTTTATGTCAATCAAGCCTGTCGATATTGTTGGAGTTCCCTCAGGAGATCAGCTTCTCATGCTCTGCTACTTTAGATGGACAGATTGTGCAGACAAACAGCACAGAACTGCCAAAAGGCTGTTAGTATCACCAAAAGCAACACTGGTGCTTAAATAGCACAAAAACTTCAGAAGGAAGGAGAAGGGGTAACAGTGCCCCCTTCTCGAATCTGGCAGCCTCTAAGAAATGTTCCAGCTCAGGAAAGGGAATTTCAATTAAATTGGAGAATTCAACAAAATAAAGCAAACTTCTAACTAATTCTGAATACATAATTTCCATATTCTTTCATTCATCGGAAGGCAGATACACTCGAGCTTCTCCATGTGCAAAAATGTATATATTCATGAGCATGTGCTTCATAAAGGAAGACGAAAGCTGTCATTTGCATTTGGTGAATCTTTTTCATTATTTCAGGTGCTCTGAAACTTTTACTCTCTTAAGAGTTACTGAGAAAAGCTTGTTTCCCACTGTCATATAGCATCATCTGTCCAGCAATGGCAAGAATTACATGTACAAAAAGCAGTAACAGGACATTTTTATGCATTTTAGCTGCTTTTACTACAAATATTTTTGAAGACAGAGTATTTTTCAGCATATCAGGAAGAGTTTAATCTCTTCTTCTCAGTTTTTGCAACAATGAAAGTAACGTTTTCAGTAGACAGCCTAGCAACATGTGCATTGTGAACATTCACGTGGGTCCTTAGCCACCTCTATGTTGTTAATGTGAAGAAAAATAATTAGAAAGTCATTGCTATGACAATGAATGGTCAGTGCACAATCAATGATCTTTTTCAAAGTATGTTTTAATGAGAAAGTTGGATTAATTTCTTTTTCAGCCTTGACAAATCCTCCTCCACAATAAAAAACCGTGCACAGTAATAACTGAGTTCACAATTAGACCAAGCATTCATACTGATCAAGCTCCTAGCTGCCTTCCAAATTTTAAGTATTTTGGTAACATTTTCATGTGAAAATCACACAGAACATCTGATTGAAACACCCATGTAAGAACCAACCTCTCTGTCTGTTACAGATCGAACATTTGTAGTCTTTAGGAAAAACTTCACCTTGTGGTAACATCAAAGCCGTTTTGCAAGGAGACTTCACAGGGAGACATGAGAGACACAAAAGCTGTAGAGCAAGGCAGGACACAGCAAGTTCAAGTTTTTGTTCTATATCTGGGCTCAGATGGATGTACCCAGCAGGACTATGGTATTTACAGAGCCTGCAGAGTTTATTTACAAAATGAATTTTGCTGTTCTAAGCTTTGAAAATGTGGAAGTTCCAGGACCCCATCAATAGAGTCACTCTCTGCTCTAGTGAGTCCACTGGCTTCTATGAAAGCTCTGCCATGCAATACTTTCTCATCCCAAAGTCATAAATAAACAAAACTCGAACTTCAAGGAAGATTATAAAACAAAACCATACCTATTCTGCTCTTGGGAAATGAAGATGAAGAATTACAAAAGATGGTACATGACAGAAAAGGACATGTAAGGACAAAGCGTTAGCTGAGTAAGGGAGCTATAAATATTGTGGCAAATAAGCACTTCATCCTGTACTGCATGGAGCTGTTAAAGGGCAGAGCAATAGATTTTGTCCCAGAAGTCTATGATACAAGATGTGATGTCACAGAGCAGACCCTAATGTATAGAAGAGTTAGCTTTCAAAAAAAGTCAAGCCATATGCAGCATATGTGACAGAATTACAGACTATCCTGATTTGGAAGGGATCCACTAGGATCATCAAAGTCCAGCTCCAGGTCCTGCACAGAACAGCCCCAAGAGTCCCACCGTGAACCTCAGAGTGTTGTCCAAATGCTTCTTGAACTCTGTCAGGCTTGGTGCTGTGACCACTTCCTGGGGAGTGGTTCCCACTCCTGGGGAGCCTGTTCCACTGCCCAACCACCCTCTGGGTGAAAAATCTTTTCCTAATACCCAGCCTAGATCTCCCCTGACTCAGCTTCAGGCCATTCCCTCAGGTCCTGTCACCAGAGAGAAGAGATCGGTGCCTGCCCCTCCACTTCCCCTCATGAGGAAGTTGTAACTGCAATGAGGTCTCCCCTCAGTCTCCTCTTCTCCAGGCTGAACAGACCAAGTGACCGCAGCCATTCCTCATTCGGCTTCCCCTCAAGGCCCTTCACCATCTTTGTAGATTTATCCAGTATTTTACAGTTAAACTGGACTACATTATATTTATTGGATTTGTACAGATGATTATGAAAGCAAAACTAGAAATCACCACTGCATTTTAGTCTCTATAACACATCACTTTCACAATATAATTATAGAAATTGGGGGAACAGCTAATAGAAAAGGATACCAAAGAAAAAAAAAATACAGCAAACATCTATTTGGGTAAGCAAGAAAAAGAAAGCGATTTACTTTTGGTAAAGTGTATCACAGCTTAAGTAATTCTCCTGGTAATCTCGTTAAAGGTGAACCTCTTGTTCACCTCTTTGTCTTAAGAAATGGGAAGCAATCCTTTCATCTTTTTGTTTAATAATTATTTCTAAAGAGCAAGAACATATTAGAAAAGAAAAATAAATCTCCAAAGAGAAATAATGTGTCAAGCACAAAGTTAGGACTTCTCTCCTGTGAAACAGAAATTACTTAGAGCAGGTGGAACAGGTAACTGTATGTGTATGTTGGAGAAACAGCATGCCAAGTTGGAAGTGTGGTCCAGATCTTGTTGCAATCAATCTAAACACTGAAGCTACCACATGGAAAACTTCTGCTTAATCATATTGTTGCTGAAATGTCCATAAATATTTGTTAGAACACCAGAAACTAGAGCCGCCTTTCTATGACAAACTGCAACATTCATTTTACAGTCTGGGGTTTTTTTCCAAAAAAATTACTTTCCTTTTTAAATTTTCAACAGAAGAGTGGACTGGGAGTGCCTGATTCAGGCCTATTTAAGTGTTCCATTCCAATCTGCTGATAAGGAGGAACTGTTGTAAAGGTTATAGAAACAGATGCTTCAACATGGTATGGAAAGTTAAATCAATCAAAACAGCAAAACTGAGATGCAGTATTAAAATCGTGCTGAAATGTTGTAATATGATGGTCTATTTTTATTTTACCAAACTCCATTTCTCAAACAACTCCAGTGCTGGTCTCTGGTGGAGAGAATGAATGCATGGTCAGCTAATCCAGAACAGAATTAAGAATTTTATTAATTAAATTTATTAACTCCTAAATAATTATAAAATATGCTGCACTTTACCATTGTATTCTGCCTTTATTTTAAACAAAAGGCTTGAATCAGAGCTCATAGAAATTAGACATTCTCACTGAATCCAAAGCCACTCTACTGAACCCAAATTTAAATTTGAGGTAGGTGTAAGCAAAAGCAGACTCAGAGTTTTGCCAGAGAAATGAGCTTCCTCAGACTTGATGATACAGCAAAGTTCTGCCCTATCAGAGGTCCCCAGCGTAACGCAGAAAAATACCAGCTGTAGCTCATCCTTTGTACCCAGTGCTGTGACAGCTCTTCACGACCTTTAACCACAGGGTGAAAAGGAAGGAGTGATTTATTTTGCAGTTTCAAAATTTCTCCAAGAGCCTTTCCAGCAAAGGAGTAGATCCTCTTACTGAATGACTGTGCAACCAAACCAACTAAATGTGCATCAGTTTGCAGAAATAATTTCACACACCTATGCTTAGACACAGTGGGGTTTTTTCTACGACTTTCGGACAGGATCTGTAACAAACTGAAATTTAGGGCATATTCTTTTAATGTGGCAATTCTAATTGGAAAACATGGAATTCAGCTGGGTTAATATCTCCTCCAAAAACCACTGATAGACTCCCTTGGATTCATGCCTCATTGGAAAAGCCTCATGTACAAAATGGCTCATGTACAAAAGAAGTGAGACGGTATCATGTTTTGAAGAGGAACATTTCTCACAACCCATTGAAATCATGTTATCTGTGAGACAGATAATAAAAAAGCATTGAACTGTTAATTTACGTTAAATAAGGAAAGCATCTCGCTTGCTCAATCATCACTGTTAAAAGGTGAATGCTTAAAAAACCCACCCACCTTCCCCTGTTCGAAGAATTTTTGTGTGGAACTTATGTGCACCAACTTCCCTGTACTTCTATCTCGCCAGAGTAACTAAGCAAGACACTGAAGAAAGAAGATTCTACATAGCTCTTCTGGAAACTATGCAAATAATCCGTAGAATAAAGATTTATGCTAATACAATGGTCCCCTATCAAGAGTTTCTTCCTATCGACAAGAGCTGACAACTGTGAACAGTTTTTCAAAACAAGCCAAACAAAACAACAAAAATTATACTTTTAGTGTTTTTTGTATAGATTTTGCAAATACTAATTATTGTCTGAGATTCTGACTTATATGGTTAAAAAAAAAAAAAGAAAAAGAACAGAAAGGTCACTTGTACCATTTTTATGCTATTGACTTACTGCATCAGATGCTCATTGGACTACATGTTGGGCAGGAGTTGATTCCTCCAATTTATTTTATTTCCAAATAAAATGAAAAAAATGCCAAACTTAAAACATGTTCCTATATTAAAAAATAATTTTAAAACCTTTTGGTGTTTTTCATTGTAAATTTCTAGACCATGCATGATTCACCACACAGACACACATCTCTGCTGGGTGTGACAAGGAACTAAGAGATATCAGGCAGACAATATCCAACCCAAGATCCCAAGCTGCAGTGAAGTTGATGAGAACACTTTCAATACCTTCAATAGGTTGGCTCCTAGCCTATGACTTGAACTAGAAGTAAATATGACAGCAGTTATGCTGGAATATATCTTACGAACTTTATTTTTGGTGTTTTATTTGGTCTTTAAATGTCAAGCTGCAATCCCTTCACACTAGCAACATGCAAAGAGAGTGGGAAGAATGGCTAGACTGTCATCAGAACCAGTTTTCAGGAAAGAAAAAAAGTTACACGGTGAAGTTTTGCTGTCTTACTGTGTTGCTCCTCATCCCAGAGAAGCATGAAAGCTGAAAATTCATACACTGAGGCAGTGAACCAGAGGAGAGGTCTGAGTTGTACCACGTTTTTTAACCAGTAGCACCCTGATAATAGTGTATGTAGTCTATACTGGTGCTCCTGACCTGACTGTGGTTGACACACCAGCTGTGTGGGGTCCCAGGACTCCAATCTGCAGGTAGAAGCTCACAAGGAAACCTGACCCTTTAAATGTGAATCCAAAACCACTCTTTAAATCCCCCTCTGAGACTGGCCTGTGAGCTTTTAGGAAGATCGTACTTCGTATACCTTTTCCTCCTCTCCTATCTCATAAGTTACTTTGGCTGGATGAAAATGGAGATCTTGTATTTCTTACTGTTCAATTATTAAGGAACAGCAACAGAGCTGGCTTCATCTGAAAGGCTGAGCGATTTTTAAATGATCTCATGTACTGTAATTTATAATGGAAAATCAGGTACAAATAGTGTGAGATGCTTTCTAGTTCCTCTCTAATGGAAATAAAATGAATCCCTGGTAATGGGTGACCCTACTTGTTTCTGTGGTCACCCATTTTACTTTTTAGTGTTCTCTTTAGTAGTCTCAGGAGAAAAGAACAAATGCAAAGCTTTTATCCAAAGCTGCTTCTCAAAAGAATAGCTCTATGCTTCTGCTATAAAATCTATTTCTACTATTCTCATAAACAAATATTATTGATCACAGAGACTTTGCTATTTCCACTGAGGAAAACTTACTTGTGCTGACAGTCCAGAGATAAAATTATTAGAATTTATACAGTACAAAGAATTAATTCTGGTTCTGTTCATAAATGATTATTTCATGTAGCTGTTTAAGAATTACTCTAATATCTAGTACGGAATCTATTTATTTTAAATTCAATTTTATTATACTCTTTCTTAGTTCTTATTTTGTATTTATTTCGATGAACCAGATCATTACCATCACATATTCCTCAGTATGACACTGCTAGAATTAACAGTTGAGTGAAAAAAAACTCTTCAAACATGTTTTCAGTATAAACAAGGAAACCAGGACAAATGTCTCAGGTCAGTACAATGATTTATTTCCACCAGCATAATGATAATTGCTGTAGATACACATTAATTTTTTTATAATTGAGGTTGAGTTTTGGCATTCCCTGCTTACACTCCAACACATGTATACTATTAATGTCCAGAAGAGCTTATGCAACCCAGGATTACACTGCATGAGGAAAAAAATGCTTCTGTTCTGACTATTATTTAATTCACGTGTGCATGTTCTAATAATACTTTTTTTTTCCCAGTTAGGGAAAGACACATTGGTTGTGTCTTTGTGGATGGCCACTGCAATAAAAAAAGTGGCTATATATATAATGTTAACGTTATTTGCAGCTCTACTTACAGCCTGTTAAAGAGTAGCAGTAGAAAATATATGCAATGAAAAAATATTTGGTTTGGGTAAAGATTCCCTGCATGATCAAAGTAGTAACATGACCTTCTTGATATTAGAGTTGAAACAATCTATTCCTAAAAGCACTGATTACTGTGGATGCACGAAATATTCCTCTGTAAATATAAAAATAAAGCTAACTTTTAACCAGCTATCAATCTGCCAAAAAGTTTAAAAATATTCAGAAATATTCAGACCTTTTTTCTCAGACTGCCTGGTGAAAATCCTTTTATTTAAATCAGTTCCAATTAACACACATTCTAATAACAACTGCTGGGTGCAGCAGCAAAACCTCCAACCACTGATAATCTAAAACACAGCTCAGCCATATAATTTTGCCATTAGTCTGAGAAAGAAGGAAAGTCTGAAGGGAATGGTTTTTTTAATTATTGTCCTTCTTTCATTTTATTCTTCTGCATTCACTGAAAGTTATAATGTGTATGCCCTAAAATGAGCGAGTTTGCTAGGAGCTAACAGATAGCATTACCAACTTTCTTACTTCAATGCAGGAATAACTTTAAAAAGTGGATTTGACCCTGACTGTGACAAAACCAGGGCTGGATATACGTTCTGAAGCAGAAAGCATTTACAAAACACTGACTGACTGATTCTTAAAGGCAGGAGCTCATTTTGCTGTGGTAGAGAATAACTAAGTCACGCTAAATACCTTGGACAGAATAATCTGTGTATCACAAAAACCTCACTGTGTGCTCTCACCATCTTCTCCTGTAAATGGGCCCAGAGGGAGAAAGGGAATACTCTGGAAACAATACATCAGTAAGGATGCTGATATCCCTTACCTTTTTCCCCCCAGAAGACGGGGCAAGCAGCAGCTCAGAACAAGAACTGCAGACTATACAGAACCCATGGAACACACCAGTACCCCCTCCAGCCCCAGTCTGATGCACTGGCTGCTCCTCACGGCAACTTCCAAGCCCTGAGTCTGAAAAACAGACTTTCTTGGGTAGTAACTGTGTTGAATGGCTACTTTTCCCCTCAGCAAGTACCTGAAGGTAGGGAGCAAATGTGCTAGAAAAAGAAGGTAAGACCTTGAAAAAAAAAAAGCCCAGTAACTCCCCCATTTGCTTGAAGGGCAAGAAGGCAGAAAGGCCCTGTAGCACACGACCACCTGGAGCTCCTGTCAGGACATGGAGGCTTTACACCAGCTTGAAGTAAGCCTCTGCCTTCAAGGCACAATTGCACCTGTGGTTTCCATGACAGAAAATTGCACAGTGGATTCACTGGGAATTTTCCACTAAGTCACCTACTTATGATGACACTTTATCCAAGGAAAAGACAAAAAAGTGAAATTATAATCTTTTCCCAAGACAATGGAAGATCTCACTCATACTTCTTAGCTCTTTTCAAAATGTGTTGCTGATACCAACACTAAATCTAATGTGCTATGACATAAGGAAAATTCTATCCCTTTGCAGCTTAAAAATCTTTTATTATCATCTGAGACAATATCCTAGAATATTAAACAGATAACACTAAACCCTTCTGAAATTTTCAATTGCAAAGCTCTCAGCTGAGGGTAGACAAGGAAGCAAACTCACATATTAGAGACTGAGTGATAGACTAATCTCTAAATCTGTAATACATATCTCAGAGATTGTATGAAGGTCATACTAGATACTACTTTGCCATGGCTCCAAAACATTACAAGAAGAGTAGGATTTCAGTGCTAATATTGGCAAAGTAAAAAATCAGCCCTCTACTCTTTCAGTTAAAAATACTGGAATAATCAGAACAGGAGAGAGCCAAGCACAACAAGTAAGAATAGGTGAAAAGGAAAAAAGGTATAGAAATATGCAAAGAAAAACACTTTCAGAAAATGAACGGAAAAACAGGAAAAGAAGGGAGAGGAATGTTTCTGAATTGCCCTTGGAAATGTTCTAGCTTCACAGAAAAGCAAATGCAACTCATGTCCTCCATCTCTGGATGACAACAGGGGCCTTCACAAACACTTTGCAAAGACTGCAGCAAAAACAAAATTCTAACTGAAATGGCTGCTGAAATGTCACTGCCTATAGCAAACAGAATGACACAAGTTTATAAAAGCTGCAGGTTTATCTGAAAACAGAAAAGGAAGACCTGTTCTGTTGCACTGTGAGGAACTCACTGAGGCTGCGGATGGACTCAGGGAAATTGTTTGGCATCAAATCACTAAAGAAGCTGGGGGAGACTACTGAGTCTCCTCTACAAAAAAATGCCAAGGCTCTGTTATCAAAGTAAATTCTGAGGCTTATCTCAAAACTCTATAGATGAGCCAACACTTAACATGCCACAGAAGACGAAATTAGAGATGACTAAGTTAAAGATGAATAAGCAAGGACCACTCTTCCAGATAAATTACATTATGAGAAATAGTAATAGTCGCTTGCACCAAAACCCATCATTATTTAAGGTTTTGTCCCCATTTGAATGGGGTCCTTCTTTGGTTTACAGGCACGTGGATGCAGCCATGCTGGCATGATGAGTCTGTGTGCAGCTCTATTCAAAGCATGATTGCAACTCAACAGCAGTACCAAAGTTTGGTCTCACAAAAGCCATTTCCAGCTGATGTGAAACAGCAGTTTTCTTCACAGCAAATTATTTCATGAATCAGCCAGCAAGGAGTGACAACATTCAGCTGCCAGTGACTAAGTGTATGACCTCTGGGTTGTAATTTCCACCAGTTTAAGAAGAGTTCATTGCAAACACGAGCGTATTTTTCACGCTACTGTTAAGAAAGATGCTAATCTGTCTCTCAGTTTCCTTTCTTTCTTATTTTTTTTCTTTTTTCCTTTTTGCCAGCTTTATTGCTTACAATGTAGTATTTCCCTGGAGACAGAGGACAAAGTCTAGAACAGGTTGCTAATAAAACTTGAAGACAACACAGTAGAGTAAGAATTAAAGGGCAACAACTTTTCTACTTCGAGGAATGTGACAGCAGAGAGCTTGTGGCTTTCTCCTGTCATGAAAAGGCAGGTTAGTACTGAACCTTGCAATCTGGTGAGAGACAAGCAAACTGAAGTAAGAAGGAAAACACCTTTTTGAGAATGCTTTCTGATACAGAATCAGAGACAGTGGAAAAATCCCAGTCCTGAGTATGGTCAGAAGAGGAACAAGGAGTTTTAAATGAAGGGTGAGGCAAAGACTGAGTAATGAAAATATGAATACCACCCAAATCATTAAATGTTCTCAAAATACTTCATCTAGGATCTGTACACAAATAAAATTTCCAGCTAATGAACAACAACAGACTGATGTCAGTATTAATGCTACTGAATTAACAGTAGAATACTGTACTGCCTTATGCGACTTGACTGTAACAATAAACCATGTAGAAAGTGCTTTTATACCCTTAATAGAAGTGTTTAGGAGAGGAAAAATTGAACCCTAGATTTTTTTAAGCATTGGGATTTTGTTTGATTGTTGATCCTAAAAGGAGTTACAACCAGTGGTTGAAAGAGCTGCCATTAAGCCACATTTGTTATTCCTCTGCAGTGCAGTTCTGCTTCTTGGGTTGTTACTAGTGGGGAGAACAAAGTCTCAGGCTCTAAAGCTCAGCTCTGAAGTGAGAGGGACAAGCTTCTAATACTGATAACCAGTGACTCTTAGACTCTATGGCAAGGGTGGAGGAAGCTGCATTGAACAGGCCAGCATGGACTTGGTGGTGGAGCAGGAGATGGAAAATGCAAGATTTCTTTGTCTCCACCTCTGTCTGAGGTGCCCTGAGAACTGGACTACTTGGACATGTGCCACATGATTAATGTGGATCTATCAAACTGTGCATTCAGAGGGACAGAGTCATATGAAGTTTCCTGGAAACTTACTGGTTGACTGCATGGTACATGCATGGGGTTTTCAACCAGCCTGGACAGAATACATTACCTGGATTGAAATACAAACACATGTGACATCAGATGCAATCATGGTGACCCAGGCCTCAGCCCAGCCTGTTTGCAACAGACTGCTTTTGCTAGTGGATAAGCAAAGATGAAAGCACATTTAGGCAAAAGCTTTTGCTTTTAGGGTGTCTATGTGCCAGACCAGAATAACATTGCATGCTTGCTCCAGGAAGAAAAATATATTTATTCAAAATGGTCAACTTAGACCAAACTAGCTTGCTTTTATTATCAGTTTTTAACTGTGTTTACACAGCATATAAAATGAACACAGAATTATTCCAGGTTTAATCCTGTATCTCTTATTCCTGCTTTGTAATATCCTTGTAGGAGAGTCTTCTCATACAAACTGAACTATTCATATTTACATTATGCAACCTGTACTAGTGCTGCAGGATTAGGGTATGAGCATGCCCACGTAGTTCTCAAGCTGTGTCATGCCATGCTCCTTCAAGGTAACTTCTGCTGACACTTTCTGCATACTAAATAAGGTGGGGGTTTTTATGGTGCTTATCACTGACTATGTTTGCAAACACCTTACAAGCACTAATGATTTCATTCTCCCAGTAGGTAGTGAAGCATTTCCTTTGTTTCACAAAGAGATGAAATGCAGCATGGGGATAATGCAAGTTGTCCAGTGTCACACAGTCACTGAGTACAGATCTCCTGAGCTGCTGTGCAGTATTTATTCACAAGTTAACCCTTCTCAAACAGTTCTGCCTAGCTGCTCTATTTTCTCTGCCTCATTTCCCACTTCACTCTATGTCAGGAAAAATCTCTTTCCCTGATCCAAGTTTGCAATGCCACCATCAGCTCATGAAAGTGCTTTATCAGAAGGCAGCCTGATCTACAGTGCTCCTTCAAACTGAGCTTTTAATGATAATAAGGACTGGATGCAATTATAGAGACACAAATTTTTCTACACGTTTGTACATATCTATATTACCAGGTATCAGTGGAAAGTTATCAAATACAGAACATCACAACAGTCAACGTGCAGTTATCTAAAGCTTCAAACAAACCTGTTTATTCACTGTAATATTTAGCTATTCCAGGCTCACACTCCTATCTATATCCCTAGAGGGCAATGTCACCTAAGAGGTTGTGCTCATGTCCCTGTCACCTTCGTATGAAGTCAAAGATGATGCTATTGCAAAGACAGACAGAAGCTAAGTCGGTACTTAATAAAATTTTCTGTAATTAAATATAGACTTGTCCCTGTTTATATTCAAGAAGTTTTTAAGCCTGATTTCAAGAACAGCAAGGTACGGTTGATAGTCCCAAATCTACCTACCTTCACAAACCTCTGGCATTTTCCTACTATGTCCCAATGTCAAAGTGTAAGGCTTAAACAAAGACACAATTCAAGACAGTAGGGTCTTAGAGAACAGCATGCAGAATACTAAATCACAAGAGAAACTTGAAAGGAAAACAGAACATTCATTTTCTTCCCGGCATTTACTGTCTTGCTGCTTCACAACTAATATTCTTTCTGCAAAGCCAAGTTGCCTGTTGGCAAGGCCCACGTCTATCCCCAGGTCTCACTCCACATTTACTCTCAACATACTTCAACTTCCATACTATGGCTCTGCCAGCTCTGGTGGACAGCATTTCAATGGTCTCTTCTTTGTGTGTGAAATGAAACCCCTCATTTCAACGACAACGTTCTGCCTCTGAACAAGAAACAATATTTGGGTGGGGAAGTTTCCCAGCAAAGCTTCTGACAGCGTAACTGTCTTTTAAAATCAGAATAATGCCATGTAATTGCTTTGCTGATGGATTTAGTAGCCTGGATTTAGTCTCTGAAATATAAAAATGAAGGCTTCTGTTGTTTGCTTCCTTTTTGTTTTAAATGATTGATAATTATTTCACAAATGTCTTCCCCTGACATTTGATTTGCTAGATAATACACAAACATACAGTTTCTAATGGGTTTTCTGGCCTTTTAACCTAATTTCTTTTCTCATTACTTTTCATTTTATTTCCAATTCCGATATAAAATCTGTTTTCCAGAAGATTTTTGCATGATCTGAAGCTTCCTCACTTCAATAACGTACAGAATGATATTTTAAAATAACGACAAAGCCAAGATCAATGACAGCAGAGATGCAAAATCAACCCATATTTTTAACTTTTCTTTTTCATGTTGCACTCCTTCACACTCATTCTCCCCAAGAAGTTCCCAAAAGTATGATGGAAGTTAATATTAATTTTGTATACGTTAACCTTTAAAAAAATCTGCTACATGAAAACAGTTAAGTGAGGACAAAACAAGAGAGTTCAGCAAAAGAACATGTTTTTCTGTCAAGCTACTAGCTGGCATTGTTACTGTATTGCAAGGATTTATTAGCTCATTATTGATTAGGGGGATGACAGAGATAATCATTAAGAAATGAACATTATATATTTTACATTTTTATAGCACAGAAGAGGAAATAACAATGAAAACTTCAGGGACGTGTGAGTGTGCACAAAACAATGAAAAAATCTCAGTGATAAGGGAAGAGAAGTAATAGGAATTCCAGTACACTCACTAACAGCAGTGGCAGTGACTAGCAAAGTCCAGTAATTTATTTGCTATAACAGCATTTACACTCTTTGGAACAAAGCAGATTGTAGTAGCAATTGCTCTGAGTGTATCTTTGGGATTGTACTAATTTACTCAAATTTTATCTTTATGAAGAGCAACACTGCTTTTTTTTAGTTTTCCTCAGCCAATATATATCTGTTGAAGTCAGCAGGACCTTCTGATTATTGGTCTTACAGCACTCCAGGTCCACCCACCACTCCATTCATAAATGCATGAAAATGCAGGTCATCTTTCTAAAGAAAACTACTTAAAAGTTTAAAGGACAATAGCCTTTTGTATCCTTTGTTGGAAACGTATGTGACTAGGAGGGAGACATAACTTTTTTTCCAATGAAGATTCTCAATATGCCATCTGTATATCATCATTCTTTACAAAGACCTACCAAGATTTTCTAGAACTACATTAAACAAATTAAATGCATTTCTGTATTGCTATACTATTCAAAAGATTTCTCCCATGCGCTAAGGCTCAGAACAGCAGAAGTCTTCTGAAAGAGAAGTCTAAAGAGAACACATCCAATCTGCTATTAAACCTATTTTTCCCATTATAAGACTTTTTTTTTTTTTTTTCCACAAGGTGTGGCTCTGGTTAGAAAGGCTAACACAATAATGATCTCCAAGCAACAATACCTGTATTGTAAAATCGCAATTTATTCAGATGTCCTTTCCAGTGTAGCCAAAAGAAATAACCTGACATGCTAACAGACAGGTTTCTATTTAAACAAAAAAGAAAAAACAGAAGTCCTTAAGAAATAGCCTCTAAAAAACATTTTTTTTGACGCTTCTCCTTGAATTCCACTGACAAAAGTAATGAGTGAGGTGACAGGAAACCTGATAATAATTCTGCAAGTTCTAACTAGATGTGCAGGAGATCTAAGCTCAAGGAATAGAGCTCGAATGCAGAGCAAATAGGCAATTATTCTGAGCAGAAGGATTCTGTGCCTGATGATGACTTGCCTGTCTCCATTCTCTGGGGTTGGTTCTACGGAGACTGTAATCTTCTATGTTGCTGCCTATATTCAATCTTAATGCCTGATACTGAGCGATGGGAAGCTGTAGGGATTCTTGCAAGATTCACTGTTAATAGGTTTAACTCAATTGCCATGTCTGCTGGGATATTTCATAAATACATAACCTGTGCTATGTGATTGGAATAATTAACTAGAATCATGCAGAGCACACATCTCAACACAGCTCTAAAACTTTTGCCATCTTCTGCTTTAGCCACTCAACTTCCTAAAATAATAAATGCTGGTAAGAAGACACAGAGTGATTTCTCCTCCTTTGCATGCATTCACAGCACACTCACACAGCTCCTGCCTTTGCGGTCTGAGGTTCTGAAGGAATCCAGATTTCAAGAAACAATTTTTTGCCACATGCTGGGATGGCTACAGTTCTTCTCTACTGACCATTCCACAGAATATATGCAAGTTATACTCAGAAACTGAAAATTCCTGTCAGAAAGAAAACTACATATTTTCTATGAAAATTTTTTGAGAAAGAAAACCCTGCTGCAAACGTGCTTTTCAAGCAGCTTAAAGTTTATCCAGCTGCTTTTTTTCATTATTAATCTTCTGCTTCTTGGTTCTCTCTTTCCCAAATGCAACATCTACTATTTTTGTTGGCATATGAGATGCAGGACGTTTATTTGTCTGCAAGGCCTTTCCATACATAATGCAATTGCTATGGCTTCTGACCTACCTGAACTCTATCATTTGAAGTGGACTGAATTAATTTATATGAATGGACTTCCAGAACATGGATCTCAATGATCCACCACTAGCAACATGCTCAGCATTTGCCTTTCTTGCATTATTGTATTAAACAAAAGGAGGAAAACGACATAGGGTGCACCCCAATGGAGGCTTTTTCAATTTACTGTGCCAGGTGTCTGACAGATGATACAGGCATAGTGACACCATGCATGGCTCTTTCCTCTACACCTACCTTCTTTTTTCTACAGTTTTCCCAGTTCCTTCAAAATTAAGGAGGTATCCAGAAGAAAATATATGTTCAGAGTACAGGACTACCACATGATGTAAAGTGTTCCCACTCAGTCCGTATGAGAGAATCCCAGGGGTTTATTCAGTCTGCTAATAACAATCTTGCTGCAACATCACTACAACACAATCTTCATTTCCAATCCCATCAAAATACATGGCTAAAAATTATTTTCTGAAAACTGGACCTCATCAGATCGTCTCCTAAGACTTAATGTGGCTTTTCTGATGATCAACATGAACATGAGAACATTGGCCCCGGGAACTCCATAACTTACGGGTGACAAGCAGGAAGCCAGAAAAAATAAAAAAAGAAAATCATACAATTTAAGTTTTAAGATCAAATTGACAATGGGTTGTGTTTGTTTTTAATACTCATGCCTAGCTAATTCCCTTCAATTAGTAGTTGTTGGAACTTTAGTTTGAATTGGAAAAAATGATATTACTAAGTAATTTAACAACGGTTATTACCACTTAAGTCTTTCAGATGTACAATTATGCAAATCCACCAAGCACCATTCTGACTATATTTTCATTACTTGGCAAAAACTGCTGATAGAGGAATGAATTTACATAATGTCGTCTGCTATTTCATTTACAATTTGTATTTCAAAAATAAGGTGTGTGTAAGGTAACTTGTACAACAGTTCCACTATTCCTCACCTCCAACAGTTGCCATTTTAATTTTTTCCTCCTTGTTTAGTAAGGATGCAAACACAGGACTGAGAATAAGCAAGGAATCAAGAACCCAGCTTAGGATATTTGCCAATACTGGTCTCATTTCCAAAGTACATGCTCTCTGAAATATGCATGCTTCATTTTAGACATAGCCAGAACACAAATGCAGATCTAGATACAAGAAAACTTCTCATTTTTGTTGTGCCATAAAAATGCATGTATTTTACAAAACTCAAAGCATAAAACCAAAAATTGAGATATTCATATCAATGCTCTCTTCTGACTCCCTCCTTCATTTCTCCTGAGTGAGATATTTGAAGATTCTGGGCTCTTAAATACTCTTTCACATGGCAAAGTAACAAAACAATCCTTTATCCTTACAATCTGTCTCTACTGCATTTCATATCAGCTCTCACTGCATATTCTTTGATCAAATTCCTTACCAGTCCAGTTTTCCCTACTGCACTGAATGACTGCATATTTGGTGACATTCCATTACACTTCTTCACTACTTAACTGGTTGACTTGAGTATTACAACACTCAATAAGTCAAAAGTAAAAATCTTGACTAAAAATTTCTTCATGTTTCAATAGCCCCCAATTACACTCACAAAATAATGCAAAGAAACAATAACAGCAAAAAGAAGAAAACCACCCTAAAGGCATAAATGGACCATTTGTTCCTATAATTCCATGGCATAGTGGGCTGAACATCCCATCATCACCCTCACCACTATTATGGGCTTGAATTACTGGAACACAAGGTAGTTTATGATATCAGCTTCCCTACAAGGAGCAAACAAAGTGTTTACTGCTGAAGTACAAAACTAGAAACAGAAGACACACAAGACAATATTTGGCACTGTTCTTTATGCACAAATAATGTAACTCGTCAGCTTTCGGGCAGCAGATAGAGACTTCGCAAGCAGAGTTTTAAGGATGGACCACCAGGAGAAGAACCATGACAGGGATTCTCAGATGCTTCGACATTCTAGATACCTACAACACAAACTAAAAGAAAAACTATGCACATTTTACAGGAAAGATGGATGAAGAAAAAGGTGTTAAATTCCAAATGAAAGTTAATTCAAACTCACACTGAGGACCATTGAAATACATGAGGTTCCATTGTTTGATCACAAGAAGGAAATTTTTGTGATTTTCATTCAGGAGAGAAATGCTACAAAATCACATCCCTTTGGACAGAAAAACAAATACTTTGGCATAAAATAAAATACTGTACTATTGTCTGGTTCCAAGTTTTCTGTTTGTTTTCGAATTTTCTGTCCTTGTTCTAAGTATTCTTTGTTATTTCAACTTAAAAGTTTCCTTCCCATTTTTAAAGGGGGAAAAAAATCAGCACTTCTTTTAGAGGCTGGCAACTCTTTCTGAGTTCTGCAACTTGTGCCCTTGTCTAGAGATATTTAACTTTGACTTCAACTTCTCCTGCTTTGCGTGACAAAACAAAAATTAGATCAAAGTAGCCGGAGTTCAGCATTGTTGCTGTTGACACTTTCTTTGTGAATTCTTTCTCTTACCATTTTCACCCAAGATAGTTTTTTTACTTGTTCCTACTTTTTTTCATCACAACATTTCACTTTTATGTATCTGCACTACATTGTGCTGTACAGCTTTTGGATATGAAAACAATGAATCTGTGTTTTAACTGACCATATGAAATAAAAAAAAAAAACAAAAACAAAAAAAACAAGTTATGAAACATTTTACAAAATGTTTTCTGCATTCTTTTGGCATTTTGGGACTAACTTTAATTTTAAAGTTGAACAAAGAACTATTCGCTATTCCCTCTGGAAACAAAAAAAGCAAAGTTAGTACACACATTCATTGCACACACTTAAATCCCACATTTATATATCTGAACACCACCAAAATTCAGAAGGATTCAGTAGTCAACTACTAGTGTCACATCTGTATAGAAAGAATCACAGAAATAAGAAAAGACTCAGTTTGTGATTATTCAATTATCACTAGAAGAGGTGGTAGCAGTGTGTGCACACTGCCTTGAAAAATACCAATATAATATCCATGCCACATGGAGTACACTCTTAATTAGGGAGACAATATAATGAGAAACACATAAAGCCATTGAATAGCACATTTGCACATAAATGAATTGAAAATAACACATATTCCATATAAACACTTCTTGGTCTTTTTTTTTGTTAACTCCTCTAAATTGACACATCTTACCACACTACAGCACAACTGCTACGTTTGCAAAGATATTAACACCAAAAAGTCTATGCAGGTGTTTATTTCTGCTTGTAGCATGCATTTGAGAACTGCAAAAGAACAATGAGGCTAGATCCAAAATTCTTTGAAGCCCACACATTCAATGCTAGTATTACAAACTGTTTAAAAAACGAGGCTGAGATCTGCTCTTGTCCTTTTCATTTTAAGCCAAGCTGCTAAATACTATTTTGGTTTTCTACTTATATGATGAAAACTTGCACGTGTTATAATAACCCTGAATAGACCTTTACTTCACCTTCTGTAAGAGGGGTAACCCAGTATTTATTGATTTGCCACTGGTAACTGGCACTACCTGCAGTACAGCATCTGGTGAATCAATCACGATTACCATAGTGGCACATTACAGCTCAGTCCACGGTTTTTGTGTTCACAGCACAAACTAAAGAAAGTTTATTACAGATGAATTACCAACTTCAAGCCAAGCATGCTGTCTTATCACATGTTTTATTTTAACTTGTGATACCAGACTACGCTCAGTGTGCTGAACTGCAAACTGGCTTTCTGAGGGAGGAGATGGGGGAGTCTCATCTCTCTGCCAAAATGAACAGTAAGAGAGAGTCATTACATCCAAGTCCATAATAAAAGATTGTGCAGTTCCATCCACAGGTCATGTAATTTTTTATATTTTACTGCATTCAGTATTTAACTTTAACACTGCAAAAGTTACTTTTCTCTCTCACTGACAGGTTAAGACCTTTACAAATCTCTTTTTAAGAGATCTGGCAAAACCTAAACTGCTCTTCCTCTTGCTCTGTTGAAGAGAAACACACTTAAACCTCCAGCCCAATACTTACTGTAGGTACAATCAGAGCTCATTTTCTAGGAAGTAGAATTTGTGGGGGTGGCTTCTCAGGATGATTTCTCTAAGCAACACCCCAACATGACAGAGATGGGGGCTATTTGCTTCTGCTGGAGTCTGCCTAAATAAAACAAACTCAGCAGGTTTTACTAGGGACAACTGTTATATTTTTCTCCTAGTAACATCATGTTTCCTGTGAAGTTTATATACACACTCGCTGGGTGAAAACCCTGCTTAGGGTACGTGTCATCTCTCCAGAGGCAGGGAAAATGCAGCACAAGGAACTGAGCACACAGAGCAAATGGTGGAACCACACCACAAATGAAGAAACGCTTTGACATCAGATCTATGGTTTCTAAGCAAGATTCCCTTGTGATACTGAACTTCTGCTTTTCTGGAGGAATTGTTTCGCCTTAAAACAGACATGGGCATTACAGACCTCTTCATGTGAGCTGCTCCTCCTGAGATTTCTCTATAATCAATTAAGAGATAAAAGATCAGACTTGTGACTTGGGACACATAACCAATTTCAGGACAAGATGAAACACGAATTGAAAATGTCTATTTTGTTCTGTTAACTGTGAGAGGAGACCAGACGATGCAGTGAGATGCAAACTTCTACCTCCAGCTTCTAGTGGCTAATTTCAGGCTCTTGAGCCTCAATATTAGAATTCCTACTCACAAAAGTGTTTACCAAAATGGAGTGAGATTTGATCTTTTCTAATCTAACAATACTATAAAAATAACAATATACTTAATATACTGACCACAGTAAAAATATGTAGAAAAGATTAAAAAACCAGTTAAATCATAAAATCAGCTAAGAAAGTAGGCAATAGAACTTTACATATGGAAGTCAATGATTCTGATTAAAAAAAGAAAAATTTCTTGGCTGCTTGTTGATGACGTGGCAGGAGTTGATGTCATTGATTAATATCAATGCAAAGGGCAACTTAAGCTGCAGTATTATGTCACTGCCCTACTGTAAACAGAATTTCTTCTCCAAAGCCAAAAGGAAAATGAACCTTGATCTTATACATTAAATGCATGTGTGCTTATGTGTTGGTGAGAGTATGTATTTGTATCAGCTCTCTTTAGTATCAACTGAAGCTGCTTACGCACAAGGACATTCTCTTCTTTGCTTGTGTTATGTTACTGCTAGATTAATTTATCTTTTAGCTTAACAGGTCTTATTTCTGGCACAGTGATGGACGAATGTGAATGAGAGGTCAGAGAGAAGGATTCCTTTCAGCCTTCTTTGTTGTGTAAAGCCCAAAAGGGAACCTAATTACAAATAATTTGATTAAGACTCAAGTCTCTCTTTTTGCCTTGCCTGTGAAAACTGTCTTCACCGTATGGATGGGTGAAAGACAAAAATAATGACAGAATTTACCATCACCCCATTTTCTCTACCTACAGAAGACACTCATAATTGATCCACATCCTGGGCTCAGTTATTGTCTTCAGTCCCTTACTTCTCTTAGCCATTCACTTACTTCCATATCACACCAGTCCAGCATAGCAGATGCTTTCATTAAGTATGCTGAGAAATGCTGGTCTGGCCTGGAATTCAGAAAGAAACTCAATTTAAAATCAAAATGAATTTAAATGTCTCTGGATATGACACTGCTGAAAGACGCATTGCTGAATCTCTCAATTTATTCCACCAAGAACTTTCAGGTTAATATATATTAATGTATTTTTGGTAGGTCTGCAATGCAAGTTTGATTTGTTTCTCCTAGAAGCAATTTAAATTTAAATTCCAAAGCTGTAGACATCTGAAGAATGCTTAGTTGCTCTTAATCATGGTAAAACACCAAATACAGGGATAAAAAAAAAAACAAAAAAGCCTAAAAGAAGCCAACAGCCTACAGAGTCTGTTTAGAGAAGCAACCATTTGATAGCATTAAGATGGGATAAAAAAAGAAAATAAAGAAATCCCTCTTAAAACGTCCAAATAGATTTTTAGACCCAGCAGGCTTGATTCTGGTGTTTAACCAACACAACTAATTACCTTCAGCATAAGAATTGAGAGAGGAAAAAAAAAGTGAAGAGACCTCTTTCAGGCAGCATCTGAAGTCATGCATCCAGTTCTGGGCTTAGAGAGACATGGAATTCCTGGAGCAAGTCCAGTGGTAGTTAACAAAGACGATGAAGGGACTGAATGAAGGGACGATGAAGACCTGAGAAAAAGCTGAGAGAGTTGGGCCTGTTCAGTCTCAAGAAGAGATGACTGAGAGGGGACCTCATCAGTGTCTGCCAGTATCTAAACGGGGGGTGCCAAGAGGAAGGATCCAGGCTCTTCTTGGTGGTGCCAAGCAATAGGGCAAGAGGCAACAGCCAGAAACTGATGCACAGAAAGTTCCACCTGAACATAAGGAAGAACTTTACTTTGCAGGGGACCAAGCACCAGAACAGATTGCCCTGAGAGGGTGTGGAAGTCTCCCTCACTGGAGATATTCAAGAACTGTCTGCACAAAATCCTGTGCCATGTGCTCTGGGATGGCCCTGCTCGAGCAGGGAGGTTGGACCAGATGACCCAGATGTGCTCCCTTCCAACCTGACCCATTCTGTGATTCTGTAAAAGCTATCTTCACATTCACCAGCCTACTCTGAATCTTTGAATTAAAGAAGATGCTGGAGAAGAACCTGCAGCAATCATTCCAGCTGCAGTGGGGAAAGGTTGTGAGTCAACAGCTCTGCTCCATGAAGGACAGGTTTTTTTTCCTATTTTCACAAAATTTGAACTAGGAGAGACACCTGTGCCCATTGGGACTCTTCTGTCATGTAGGGGGTCTCTGGCCTCCAGCTGTCAGAGATGGCAATGAGAAAGTCTAACTGTGGGAGTGGAAGGAGATGCTTAACCCTTACAACCCCCAGTAACAATCACTGTACGCAGAACACCCAACCAAGGAGCACTCCTTGGGGAAAGTGGTAAGCTGGGGTTTTTGAGGTTTGACTTGGGACACTTTTTTACAATGACATTAGAGGAGTAGTCCATCTTCTCTGTCAACAATGGAACGTCAGGTCTGCTTGTCTTATCCTGGGTTTTCTTATCTTTGTGCAGCTGCCTTTCACAACACTGGCCATTCATGTCATGGCAGTTCACAAATTTATGCACAACAGGCTGGTGTCTATAAGAAAAAGTTGCAGGTTTCTAAGTGGTCTGTTTTTGTTTTGGATTTTTTTTTTCTTGAAAAGCTAAAAATGTCTGTCTTTCACTTTCTTTATTAATCAGACTGGCTAGTAAGTGACTTCTTGGTAGCTGAGAAATTCTTATCTTGCAGGCTTTACTAGTAACACCAATTAACACAGCAGGAAATATAAACATTTCTACCGTGCAAGTGATTATTCCAAGGCAATTGCACTCTGTTGTTCAGGGTGAATAACTCCCAATACCTGAGCAAGTTTCTACTCTCTAGCTCTGGAAAAAAAAATAATTGGAGAAATGTTTTTTTACCTTTCTCAAGAAAGAAAAGCTAAATTCTCAATGAAAAAAAACAATCCCCAAACTGTGTTTTTCAGAATGTGAAAATGTATGTGAGATGTAATGTCTATTAGCTCCTATTTAGTGTCTTCCTCACACCAGGGAACTTTATAATAAGAAGCAGCTGAGGAGGAATCAATGTTGGCCTCCATGGATGTTCTATATTCATAGGGATGGCTCCTCTGATTGATTTGTTGGCAACATGAGAGAAAAACAATTTAGACTAAAAAAAAAAAAATGAACTTAATGAGAGCTAAAGCCTATATGAGAGAAGAGTGAGAGACTAATATTAAAACAAGGAAAAGATTTATAACAACTCCTCTAACCTTGCTTTATTAAAATTTTCGGTGCATGGACAAGGACAATGGAAGGAGAATGATTTCTCCCCTAAATTTGACCTGCTGAGATAAAATAATCAGGTCAAAACACTTGAGACCTTGCACAGTACGAGAGGACCTATTTGGCTGAAATAATAAGAGAGCAATTTATTCTTTTTCAGTTTGCAAACTAGACAGCCCTATTTTTATTTTTTATGCTTTCTTGTTTCCTATGGGAGACATAATCTACTTGCTCTGCGGCAAAGCTAATCCTCCAAGATTCCACAAAGCACTAGTGGGACAATGCAAGAGTACACAGTAGCTTGCAGGTCAATCCAGCACCTGATACTACCTTCAGAATATAGTCCTCCCCCAAAGAAATACTTCTCATAACTACTAAAACACATACACAGTGCCCCTTTCTTCTTCCACACAAAATTTCAGACTGTACTATGTACATGTATGCTTCATAGCCACAGGATACCCATTTTAGCAAATGTTTAAACAGGAAGCCTCCACCTGAAGGCATCAGAGGGGGACCTGGAGCATTCACGGAGGTATTAGATGAAGGAAGCTTGAAAATTGTATGAAACAGAAATGACACTGAACATAAATTCAGCTCAGTGCAACTCTCCATGTAAAAAGCTAACTACGTGTTCTGGGTGGGCAATGTTCTGATGCATATTTTCTCTCCAATCAGTATTGTGCATCTCTTATCTGCACCCCAGGTCTCTGCTGTATATCCTGACAGTGCCTAGTGCATAGAAATCCTGTTGAGATCAATGAAACTTCTATGCATAGAAGGGGCAGGGAATGAGCAACAGAGATCCCCAAGGCAGATAAGTCTTTAAAATCAAGTTCATGGAAGGTGAGTTTGCCCTGTGTGACTGGTAGCAGATTTATTTCAGGTTTTATACAATTCACTGAAAGCCAAAGATAGGTCTGGGGTTTCACCTGTCATTGCTTTCAAAGGAACACTGAATTAATTTTATTTAGAGGCAGATCATGCAGCTCTGTACACTGACCAACAAAGAGAAGTGACTATGACATCCAGCACAGACACAAAGTCAGCATATAGATGCACTGAGGTGTAAAAATTCCAAATTGAGTGGGATTCTCAAGCCTAATGTATAGCTGTGCACTTAGTCTGAAGTGCTTTGGGCAGAAAAGAATCAAGATATAACACTTAGGCTTAAAAGCAGAGCACTTACTCTTGTCTTTTGTCTCCTGGTGGTGGTTAAGTGGCAGAACAGAGCTGGTTATAATGCAAAGTGCTTTCATCCATGCAGGATTATGCCCCTCTCTCTTCCTCACAATTTCCATTTGTATGTTTTCCAGGATCATGTATATTTTCCCAACACAAAACAGAATTATGGGGCAAACTGAGCTCTCATAAGGATTCATACCTTATCATCACTGAGCCCATCCTAGTGTTTCATGCAGACTTCCCAGGCTCATAGCTGCTGTAAAACAGCAAACTCTGAAGGACACCAAGATTTTAGGACAAAACTGACAACACCATCAGAACATAGAGCAGAAATTTTGCTTTAAAGATCATCTGTTTGTGTGATTCACTTCGTCTCAAAGCTTTTGCAGTTAGATAAATGTCTTTTCTCTTCATCTGAGTTAGAACATTCCAATGCAACATCACAGTCTCTGCAGCTCATCCCATGTAACTCATCACTATAATCAAAATGTTAACATGAACGACCCAGAAAGCATACAATCACTCAGCATCGACACAAAACTACCTCTGTCAGGCCACATGGGCTTATGAGGCACAAAAGAGCTTTTTGCTGTGAAGGACAAATATTTCAGCAAACACACTCTGCTAAACATCCACCTACAAAAGTTAAAGCTCTTCATCACACAGCTCTGATCATACAAGTATTCCCTGAGTAAAAAATAATATGCCTTTGTATTTTAATCTCTGCATCATGTTTCCATAAATTGTTACTCCACTCCCCCACAGCATGCATCCACTCAGGTCTATTTTTTTTCTTAATTTGATGATTTAGCATATTCCTCACATTTT
The DNA here is from genome assembly GCA_013397975.1 of Machaerirhynchus nigripectus. NCBI lineage: Eukaryota > Metazoa > Chordata > Aves > Passeriformes > Dicruridae > Machaerirhynchus > Machaerirhynchus nigripectus. Next base: position 28,455 of record VZRQ01009254.1, on the reverse strand, counting down.
TAAAAACTTTTTTTTTTAAATAAAGGAATCTTCTCCCTCCAGAATGAGAAATCATTGCCTGTTCTGTGCATGATGAAATACACAAGCTGCCATCCACTACAGGGCCTCCTCTGCTACGAGTTCAGTTTCACCATAGTGAAACCAGTTTGCAACTGCTCCAGCAGTCCACTAAATCCCACAAGTAATCATGTGTTACTGACAAACTGCTGAAACTTACAACACATACCAACCAACCACCACAAATAAATGCATTGGCTTGTGCTATATTTCTATCCCATCCGGGTTACTAGCACAGCAAGCCAGCACTTTGCCATTTGAGCATACATTGCATGAAAAGGGGAAACCTGGAACCTCCAGCACAGTATGGCATGGGGCCCTTCCTTGTGTCACACTCTGCAGTATTAGGAGATATTTCAAGAAAAATTTCAAGCCTCAAATCCTTGTATAGAAAAATGCATCGTTGTACTCAGAGCAGAGACAGCCTTCCTCACTTAGGGATGCCCACCTCAGCTGATGCATGCCCATGACCAGGTATGGAGGATACAAAAGGTGGTTTTATCTCCCATAACTTCCCACCCTGCACGGCGATTGAGGAGTCATTAGTCTTAAGAACACAATCACAGAATCATGGAATGGTCTGAGTTGGAAGGGACTTTGAAGATCATCCAAATCCAACTCTCCTGCCATGGCCAGGGACACCTTTCAATAGATCAGGCTGCTCAAAGCCCCATCCAACCTGGCCTTGCACGCTTAATGATTCATCTGAGGATACATCTGTTTATGACTGCTATGCAAACTTTGTGAGTTCAATTCCCAAATTTGGCAGCACAATTTATATACATACAGATGATGAAAAATCAGCTCAAAAATGTAATACAAAACAATAAATCATTTATTCAGATATAGCTGTCTGCCACAAATGAAAACACACCAACAGAAATTAGTGAAATATATTTCCAGCAGAAATGCTCCAAAAACATAGGGCCCAACCATTTACACTAAAATCAGTTCTCACTAATCCCAAGATCTATACTGTGTTTTGAGGGCCAGTCAGTAGAGATTAGGAGGATTATAAACATATGTTCTGGTCTCAAAATTAAGATCCAGGTATAGAAAGCTGGAGATCTGGGCTCTGTTTCTTTCTAGGCCTCAGAGACTCATACACTGCACAGGAAGAGCAGGAGTCTTTGGAAAGTGGATTCAACTCGTATGAGCAGGATGCTTTTCATCAAAAAAGGTATCAAGCACTCTAAAACATCACCTCACTGTATCTTTACTGAGGAAACTGGGATGTTTACCTCATATACAGGAACTGAATTAAGCTAAAATAACAGGTGTTTGGAAAACATTACTTTGAATACTGCTGACAGAAATCAGATTTCTTAATCCGTTGAGAAGATCTGACAGAAGAAAGAAGATAGCATCCCTGTGCTGGCCCTAAATATGAACAACTTTGTATCCTGAGGCATGATGAAAGAAAGGGGCAGCTATAGTCATTCCTTGCCACTCTGTGGTGGCACCATCAGCCACTGAATCTATCCCCAGTAATGGACAGATTTGCATCGTTTCATCCTGCAAAACCACTTAAACGAAGATTAGCTTTTTAAAAGTGCCCTGTCCCTTCTAACACCCATGTTGGCATTTAAGACTGAGCACTTCAGGGATCTGAAACACTGGATGTTTTATCTTTAATGAGCATCAGAGAAGCTCAAACCATTAAAATCCACTCCCCATTGATCACCTAGAAGAAGAGAATATCCTTCAAAGTCATGTAAAATTTTCAACATAAAGCATTGCCTTCTTTTGCACCAGCTTTGAGGATATCTAAAATGCAATTCCTTTACATCGTATGAACAAGATCTTCAGCAATTTAGTGAGAGGAGCATGTGTGCATTTCGTTTTACTCTCTTTGCCAACCTTCCCCTCCAAAAACATAATCAGGTCCAGAGGATGATTAAATACGTAATGGGATGAGACATAATGTGACATCTTACTGAAAGATAAGAGGGCAAGCACAAGTATTTAAACTTTTCTTCTAGCTTTTGACAGATGGAGCAAGCACCATTATGTAGAATAGGCTTCATGTTACTTTAAATATCCTGTACAACTCCTATAAAGCTTTTGTGTAAAATCCTTCCCTGCATATATAAAAATGAATCATATCACATTATAGCTTGCTATGCATTCTTCCCTGAGCACACTATGTTTTAAATTGCAAAATCCATTTTTATTTTATTTTTCATTTGTCATCTCACCACTGGAAGAAAGGTTTCCTGGAGCATATTCCATTGCATGCCTGACAATATCAAGTCTGTCTTTGATACATTAGTATAAAAAATTGAGGATAAATGATTACATTTACATGAGGTCAATGAACAAGTACAGGAGATAGGAAGCCTAAATGATTCATTGTATCTTCTGCTTCAAAACTGAGACTTTTTGATAAGAATACAGATACAATAAGTAAATTTTTAGCAGAGAAATAACTCATTTTTTAGTACTCTGATAATTTTCAGATAAATTGGATAAATAAATCTGATATGAATATGTCTTCTTTGTTACCTGTCATCTCATAATACAGCAATGTGCTCCATTGTATTAGGCTCTCCTAGTCCTTAATGTAACTCAGCCACTCGGAGATGAGGCACTGATGGATTTTCTTTCTGAGGCATTCTCCTTTTTAATTCTGAATTTGTACACCATCCCAATCAATGTACACATTCACAACATGCTTATGCAATAAAGCTTTAAAACTGGTGCAAGCATCTTATAATGCTTTGTCATGCATGTGTTCTTGGAAAAAAAAAGGTAAAAAGAGTAACATAGTTGTAAAACATGTATAAAGCAGAAAGACTGAGCATGCTCTGCGGGGCTGAAACACTTTTCAGAGGACTAAGTGAGAATCCGTAAATATTTAACATTGCTACCAGCAGAGGGATTAACAGAGTAGAGCTCTTTGATCAATACTTGCAGCATCATGTATTATTTCCAGCGGGCATGAACAGCAGAATGCTATTTATTGACTAAAGTATGCTACACATCATTGAAGTTTAATAAAAAGGGACATGAAATTCTCTCTTGATCAGGAGTAAGCCACTGACCTGACCGTAGCCTAATCAACCATTTCTTGCACTGCAGTAGCACTTGATGGTTCCCAGACTCATTTTTCTGGGAGCTTTCCAAGACATAGACAAATCCAGTCTCTGACATCAAGAGATTAAAGTATTAGATAGTTTAAGATGAAATTAAATAAAGCTGGTGCAACAGAACGAATAGAAGTATGAGTAGTGAGAGGGCAAAAAGCGTAAAATCACTTGGGTTCATAGACTAATTAGGACTTCAATTAGGAGTTCAGAATAAGAAACACTTTTGGTGTAGTTTTCTAGCTTATAAAAATAATAAGAAAGGATTTTGGCAGCTTTTGTCACAATTTCATTGTATGCAGTGCTATGCAAGCCAAAAAGGAACAGCAACATGAACACAGCTGTCAGACAGAAGAGAGTTCTTGTTGGGGCAAACCAGAAATGATCCGACCAGACCGATGCCCCATTTGCCACAGACAGTGCTCCATATCAAATACATATAAGGAAAATTGCAGGAAGCAAACTGTAGACATCTGTGAAACAAATGGATGGTAAGAAAATATTATTTGACTTGTCATCCTGAGTCTCTTAAAATATATTGCAGGATTCTCACTCATTAATCTCACTGGGATACCTATGAAATTACCCAGCGCTACTTGGGAAAAATCAACCCGTGAACCTAACTCTGCTCTTTTAAATTTCACATGCTTCCAGTAGCTGAAACACCTTGAAACAAACGGTATGGTCCCCACCCTTAATGCAAAACATCGCTGCACATACAACTGCCAAGGCAAAGAACAAATGAGGAATTTCTCATCAGTCATTCCTAACTCTAAGACCTTTTGAAGATAAATTATTGTAGTCCACTGTCCTCCAAGACTGTTCCCAATCTCCACCTTTTCTGTTGCTGTGGCATGCAATGTTTGTTGTATTTATGATAAGGCTTAGAGTAGATAATCCACCAGATAAAATCCCAGAACAGTCCAAGTGCATTAGTCTAAAGTCCAGGAACATATGCCCCTACAGGGGCAACCCAGACAATAGATTTAGAGTCCACAGGAAACTCTTTTCCTCTTGATGTTGAACATGGATGAATTAATCTCACAACAGTCAGCACCTGGAAATTGTGCTTGCCTGCTACTGAAGAGACCAAACTTTCACTCATGTGCAAGGAGAGGCCTTCCAGTGCACAGGAGCTCAGCTGCCTCCAGACCCATCACCTCTCAGGGCTGAGCTCATTTCCCATAGATCATAACCTATATTTGACACTGCTGAATCTAAACCTGTGCTGCTTATTTGGAACTAGGTAATCGGAATAAAATGAAATAACTTCTCCTCAGAAGGGAACTCTCTCAATTTTCCCTTCACAGCTGCACTTTCTGTTACTCAATTTCAAGGAAACCAAAGTGACTGAATGCACTTGACTTAATCTTTTTAAAGGGCTCATATATGGCTTTCAATCTCTTCCTCGCTGACTGATGTTGTACCACATCCAGGAAGCAAGGAGAAGCTTCCCTTGTAAACTCTGAATAAACTTTTCCAGTAAGTGTATTTCGACCCTTATTTCTAAGAAGGAAAAAGGTTATTCAAGTAGACAATTGCTGCTTCTGAATTTCATTTACCATATGTCTCTCATGAGATTTCTAAGTGATACATGTCAAAAGCTAAATGTGAAATTCCAAAGAAACCATAAACCACTTACCTAAAATGTCATTTATTGCCGGAGAATGATTCTGGAAGATAAATCCGTAAATGACCATTTTATATTTTCTTTTTTTCAAATGTGGTCCTACTTTCCCTGACAAAGCATTATGAGTCCTCTTACGCAGTTATAAGCTTTTCTTAAGGTTCTTCAAGTGTTACGATAACACTTTATGATTGCTTTTAACGATCACACATAATCCTAAACACTATGAGGGATTTCAGAGAACAAATCCCAGCAGCCACTGAAATAAGAAGTCACCAACTCCAAAAGGTCGCCACCTCAAGCTACCAAACTGTTTTGTTTTCTACATCCGGTTTAAAAGATACAATAACTCTGCAATGCTAAAATAAATGAAACCAAATCAAATAGTGCAATGGTTAAAAATACTGACAGAGGAAAAGAAATTATGAACAGAAAAGAAATGATGAACAGAATAAAAATAAAAATCCTTTTCAGCACTCCAGCCAGCCCACAAGAACTCCTTATGGCATCTGATGGGTATTTTCTTGGCTGATAGCAGGACTGATGCACAGAATACACTGTGGACATAAATCACGTGAAGTGATGAAAAGGGGATGAAGAGAAGAGGATGTATGCACTTAAAGAGGAACAACGAGATCATGAGTAAGTGAAAATGCCCTGTAGGAAATTTCTAAAGGCACTGAAGAGGTGAGTCAGAGAGACTCTGAGAGGAAAATGACCATGTCTGCTGAGGTAGGTGGTTAAAGGCAGTCCATAGGTATATATTCAATAGACAAAAAGCTACGGTACAGTCATGTTGATGAACCTCCTTGCCATGAAACTCTTTCCCACCTTTTTTCCTCTTTAAATATGAATTGTGTACATAAATGTGTGTAAGGAATTTTAATGAGATGTACACTTTAAATGTATTAAAATGAATTATGCAGAAAAGCAGTAGGAGAGCAACAGATGTACAGATCCAAGGGTGACATGCTTAGTTTCACTTGATGAATGTTTGTTTTGTTGCTTTGAAAAATTAATGTAATGAAATATTTAAAGTGAACAAGAAACTTTAAAATTAACTTGGGGGATGGATTGCTTCCTTACAAGGACAGGGTTTTATTAAGTAAAATACGCTGCTAGCATTCGAATCAGGACTCTATGAACAACCATGAAAATAGGCTAGATATTTTAGGAATATCTTACAGACAGTCTGTTTTCAAACCATGGTATAACACCTCTTATGGACCATGAGACCAGAGAACAAAGTCTTCTCAGCAAACTTACAGGTGGTGTTTCTAATTTAAAAGGCAGTGGTATGATAATCTTTAAAAACTTTTACAGGCTGATAGAAGACCAAAGCTGTCCACTGACCCAAAAAATTTCTGGACCAGTGCTTTTACCTATACCAAATAGAGACAATAATAATTCTAGAAACTTCATTAATACTTAATTGTCTTCCTTCCATGTACTTAACCAAATGAGGGAATTAGAAAGTTATGAGAATTCCCTCCATCCCGTAATTCTGTTATTAACAGTGTCTACTTTAGTGTCTAGAGCATGATTTTCTGAAGTTTATGCTAAGCAGTGAAATTTTCAGCGGTCTTTACATTTGAGAACCATGTTCAGGTGTTTAAATTTAGGTATCTACACCAAAAGGACATCTGAAAACCAGACAACAGATTCTCTGAAAGAAGTCTCTTCAGCTTTCATTGGCAACAGTTATGAGGGGATCACATATGTCTATCTGAGACCTCAGTGCAGTCTGTACAGCATATAGAGAAAAGCAAGTACCAAGCTTTTGATTTCCAGGCCCAAAGTCAAATTCCAGAATTGTAAATAAGAGTGAGGCTGTAATGCCCAATGGAAAGTGATTGTGAATGAAGCAACAAACTGGAATGATTCATTTTGCCAACAGCACCTCAGGGAATTAGAAAATTTTTAGTTTTTTCAATGAGAAAGCATATTCTTGAGAATATCCAGCCTTTCCTCCATGAGAAAATTGTTCATGAGGCAAGTAAAGGAGAACAGAGAAGGTTATGATGACATAACTCGCATGCCAAGCCTTTGAAATGATAGCCTCATGAGAAAGAACATGAATCAAAAGGATTCTTTGATTTTTCCTTTTCAAAATAAGACCCCAAAACCTCACATTGTCCAGTACTATGCTCTTTACCATTTAGAATGGCTGTCAGCCAAGAAATGCAAACTAACCACGTATGAAAGATACGTGTCAAGGTTGTTCTGCAAAAACAAAAGAACTTTTTGTGGCCTAATAATGTTCCCTGACTCTAATCCATCTATGAAGAGATTGCTACCAATAACAGCACGAGCAGCAATGGAAAACCTTCTGGGTAAAAACATCTGAATTGCATAAGATGTGGAAATTGTATTATTTTTGTAACAATTTAACCTTAAGCCTTATCTCTGTATCTGATAGAAACCCTCCCTCTCCCCTATATCTTGATTCCCTGTATACAGGATCAACAAGTAGAACACATTTTCATGGTGGACTTTACCAGAATCTATTTTACTTTCATGAAAATTCAATTAAACATGAGAGTGCAATGATCTGTTTACTGGCAAACAGGCAGTCCCCATTAGTTCAGCTCGGCTTTGCTGAACTGTGTTCAACTGCTCAAAGCATTCACATGTTTCATTATGAGATTTCATCAGACACCTCTGGCTCCAAAACCATGGCACAGAAAACGGAATGCACAATGCCCACCGCTCTCCACATTTTGGCTGCAGCTTAAAAGCTGACCATGCTCCTTAAAGAAACTGTTCACCAGTACAGCAAGGGTTAGGACAGCTTCATGCGTATATGGTTTGTATTATCCACATCTTACCCAGGCTACTTCCCCTCTCCCTTTTTTTAGCATGGAAAATTGAAAATTAACTTCTGTGGCTTTGCTTTTGCCTCACTTCAATCATGATGCCTAAAAAATTAACAGCATATACAGTATTTTATAATCTATCAACCACATGCAGCCTTACGTCCTGGTGTAACTTCCCACCAGTGCACACAAAGCCACCCTGTCCCTGCACGGCTGAGCTGGCACCCACATGCTGATGGCACAAGATACATCTGACTGAATTGCCATTTAAACCTGAAACTCCTGATGGAGCCAGAAAAAGCCTTGATCCTGGGAAATGTTTCAAGTGAGCTGTCCCCCTTCCTGAAGCAGACAGATCTCAGATCTGAAATGTCACGCACAATTACCCTAAAGTCTTTGACTCTGAACCTCCAAATAACTCGAGGCATTATGCAGGCTCTCCTCTTCCCGCAATAACTTCAGGACTTGATTTTAGTGAAATATAAAGATTTTTCTTTGAAAAAATCTGTACTAAAAAAAAATCTGTACTTTGAAAAAATACTGTACTAAGTCATAGGTCTCGCTAAAACGAGACCTATGACTTAGTACAGGGAAAAAAAGTTACAACATTGATTCCTCCAAATAAGCAGAAGAATGCAAACTGTTAGGAAACAAACAGTAAGACTGCCTCAATATGAAGGCCATCTAAAGATTTCCAGGCTGCTTTTTATTCAATTTGTGTTTGGGACTTCTCTAATTAAGACAAAATGTCCCTCTTTGTCATGGTGGAGCAAAAAACCACGGGCATTTGTAATCAGGTTTGTATTGTGATTGAATATTGTATATTACAATTGCTCTATCATGCTTGTGTTGTGATTTCCACATAGTGCTATATGAATCTTAAAAATCAAAATCCCATTTAACATCAAGTATCTTCAAAAACCTATGTTTGGCATTAAAACATTGAACAGTCCTGCTGCCTCAGACCTCCTGAAGAGACCACAGTTTGTAGGCCAGGACTGGCAGCAACCAAGTTTCCTTAGCATGACAAGGATGAGGAGCTCGGTGAGTTCTGTGCCAGCAAGAGGGGTCGGTGTTTCTGTGGAGCTCAGGAAGTAAGGTAGTGAGGCAGCTCATGATATCAAGAGGTTGCTTTGGTGGTCATGTGCAGGACCATCTCACTGACCATCAGAGTAGTCTTCTGATGCTCCACGTCTGCAAGGATACCTGGAGCAAGCAGGATCGAGGAAAGCAGAGGCTGCTATCCAGTGGCATGCCAAAGAGTCATGACACTGAGCCGTGGACCGGATCACTTTCTTGGCAAGGAAAGGCAACAGATTAAGAAAAGGGACCACAGAGACAACATCTCTGTACCAAGGTCATCACTAGTCTTGTGTAAATGATGGTGGGGTGAATCCCACAAAGCAAAGTGACAGAAATGAGCCCAGGGAGGTTTCTGGGCTCATCAGCATTCCCCATAGGCATATGCTCCCACCCTCACTGTGACCAGGCAAGAGGGCTGGTCATATATGTGATGAACAGATTAAGTTCACTGTGCAACATCAGTGATCACTAGTGCTGGTCTGAGATAGGGGTAGAAAATCACTGACCAACAGCTCATCATCCTTGGAAGAGGAGATGGGCACAGGTGAGGTATGTGCTCATGAAGTTCAGTGAAGAATAGACAGGTGACCACAGCCTTGTCAAGAAAGCTGAACTGAACTCAACACAAAGTTCGCCTACAAGGTAAAGAGCCCTTTGCTTTAGATAAACAGCACTATCAGTTGAGTGGATCACCTCTTTGTGTAAATGGAGTTCCCTGACTTGATCCAAAGGGCTTGAATGTCATTCTGAACTAAGGAGGAAATGTCTACAAATTTCAGGCCCATGTAAAGTATAACATATAGGCAACTGATAAGAGAAACTTGGGGGAAAAAAAGCAATAGGTTTGAGCTGGCTTTGAGCCACATGTTCCTCTGCAGTGACTGGGAATGTTCAACATCACGATAGTGAAGCATAAGACTGGCCCTGGGAATCATGTTTTTATTGTGATTCTGCTGTGTAAAATGATTGCCATATCATGCTTGTGTTGTAGTTCCAGCTTACTGCTCTATTGCTCTTCTAAATCACAACCCCACATAATGTCAAGTATCTTTAAACAAATCTGGAACTCTTCTCGTGTGAAATGTCTGCAGGAACCAGATCAGAGTATTGGACTCTGACAAGCAGAGTCTCAGGAGGAAAAATGTTTTCTGTGGGCTTTTAAAATGATACTACTTGGAATCTAGGGTTCAGAGATTCCAAACTTTCCCCTTTTTATTTTTGTACAGTGAAAAAAACCCAATAATCATAATGAAGAATATAAATAGAGTAGATTAGAATCTTTTCTCTCAACCAAGCAGTAAGAGCCATGGGAAAGTAGTGATGATGCCATTAAGTGTTTATTCCCCAGCATCCTCCTCCTGTGAGCTCAAAAGCCCAAAGACATTCTCAGAACTGTCAGCCCACTGTGCAGGGAAACAAGCAAATTTAAAGGCAAATAAGGGTGGAAAAAAAAATGGAAAAAAAAGGAGGTGAAGTCCTTTAATCAGGAAATTAAATCCAAGATCTCACAAAAGCCTTAAGCATGTTTCTAATTTTGGCAAAGGAAGAGATTGAGCATCTTAAAGACTGTCTTTTTGTCTGGAATAGAGCTTTGAGATTTCCAAACGGAATGAGCCGTGAAAAAATTTCAATACACAGCAAAAAGAACGAAACTGAAGACCAAATAGTAAAAGAAAAATCTATCAGGATGTCAACGTCAAGGGGACTTGCTGAAAGCTGGATGTTTCTAAGACTGACCCAACTTTTAAAAGCTAGCACGGAAGAGGAGGAACTGTTTTAAGCTGATAGATGCTTCTGAGCTCTTAACACAAGAAAACAGGAAATACCTAAGGAATTGTTATTTTGGTTTTGGCAGATACTATGGACAGACCTTTAAAGTGCCACAGGAGCAAAAGGATATCCTCTTGAAAGGAACACAAGTCCTTTTCTAAGAGCTAAGCTCAATTGCAGAAGCCCGTTAAAATGAACTAAGGCAAGTGAATGTTAACATTCATGGCTCAATTCCCCATCCAGCTCAGCTGAGATCTAATTCCAAAAGACAGGTATTTCAGCACGTAAGTATATGCCAAGAAATTAAAAGCAGTATGCAGAAGGAGGATGCAGGCAGCAGTGGTCTCAAAAATCAGCATACACTGGTGAAATATCAGGAAACTTAATTCCTTAAAATGGATTACCTAGGAAAACAGATTTATAATCACTAAAACCAAAATAAAATCCATCAAAACCATCAAAATTAACACAATCTGACTTTAAGAACAGTTAATGAGCTTGAACTAAGATGTAGGATTAAAAACCAGATTCTTTGAGCTCCGCTAGTGAAAAAGTATATGAAAAAGCTATGCATTAATTATTCTTATTATTCTTAACACTCCAAACTTCCTACATGATATCTTCTCTTTTTTGATCTCACCTTAGCTGCCAAAGAATGGCCAAAGATTTTTCTCTATATTATTCTGTGAGCTAATTCATTTGTAAGATGGTAAAATATTAGGGACATGGAATGGAATGGAAATAGATATGCATATTGAACAAACAAAAATGTCCAAAGCATTCAGAGTTTAAAAAGAACAGAACTGTTTTTACTGTAAGTGGATGTCAATATGCCTCTAAAGATTTGGCAATTCAGAGGAGTTCTTGGCTTGCTCAACTAATTCAGGTAAATTGATTTTGATCTATCCAAATTTTTAAACTTTCATTTGCCTTTAGGTAAAAGATAAAAACTACCATTCAAAACCTTGGCAGATGTTAGAAAATGAACTTTGCTCTCTCACCCAAATGCTCTTATAATCTTTATGTAGAAGGTTCAGACTCAGGAGACCACTGCTATTCAGGTAAAGAAAAAATCAATCATTTATTTAAAATTTGAGTAGGTGTTATTTAATTATGTGCTAAGAAACCTTTCTCAGTCAAGGTCATCAATGAGATTTCAGGAGGAAAATAAACCCTATATATATATATATATATATGTATGTTTATACACACACACACACACACACAATCCTATGAGAAACAGCTTTAATGGAAAATTAGCTTGCCAGCAATTCTGGCATGACAAGTGGGAGCACAACTCAAATTTTCCTAGGCCGTTGGACTGTACCTTCATCTACAAAAAGCAACAATGCAAGGCATATTCAAGTCAGCATCTTTCACATGTATCAGAGCTGGAAAAGCCCAAGCAAAAGGGATATACCAACACACATAACTGTCATAGGGATTTAGCTCCAATGACACAAACTTGTTATCAAAAGAGGTTATCAGAAAACAGAAGGTTTCTGCTGTCTAATCTGTCACAGGCTAAAACATTAACCAATTTTGACTCTGCACTGAGAAAAGAACACAACAGACAGGCTCTAGGTCAAAGTCATTGGTGCCCAGTCTGCCTACCAAGAGTGCAGGAATCTGTGCTGCGTCATCACCCAGCAAAGCCCTTCCTTCAGGAGTGGCTAAGTGACAAGATGCAGACGGTGTCTGATCTAGTGCTGCAGGCACAGGGCATAGAGATGCAGGATTGTATTTAAAAGAATTTCAGTGCAGCTGAGGCTGCTCAAAACCCATGGAGGAAATTTTTGAAATGCTGGCATAAAAGAAATGGTGACAGCAAGGCAATGCTAGCTGCAGGAAAGACACACTGCACTAAGCCTGCTGGGGAACAGGAAAAAGTGATGGACAACCATTTTATTAATTGAGATATTCTCTCCAAGGTGTATGGAAAGTTAGATGAAGTCAGCTGTTTTACGAGTAGTTGCTTGGGCAGGTTAAGCTGGTACTCACCAAGAAAATAGCAGTTTAAGAAACACTAAAAGAAATAACAAAATGTGGATTAAACCAAAGACCAAACATACCACATTCCTAACAGCTGAACTCCCTCACAGAAAGCATAATGTGTGGAGTTTCCCCTGTGGTACCTAATAAAGGTCTCTGCTCATAGGTGCAGCAGGACTGACATCCCAGTGAACTCGGCATCGTGTCTTCTCCTGCCTAATCTTTCCCTGACACGTTCCTCTGAGATGCTGTACATAAACCCCCAATAGACCCCAATCTGTAATCCATCAGCTGTGTTAGATAACTGAGTTACTTTGATTCCTTAACTAGTGTTTGTAAGTTCTGACAGCCACATTTAGTTTTATTAAATGTACTTGTGCTGGCTAAAGCCTTTCCCGATACCTCCTTAGGGCACTATTACAGGTTTCAGATTGAGACTGGACTGCTTGAGAATCATTGTGTTCCTGGAAAATGGGCTAATTACAATGGCAATCTTGCACAGCAGTTACCACTAGTCTCTGCCTATGTTGTTTTTTCCCTGCAAAATGTTAGAAGCATGAAAATAAATAGAATAAGGTCTGTGTTTGTTATTAGAAGATATGCAGCAATCAGGCAGAAAGGTTTGCATGTTCACTGCTAGGTACAGGATCTGATGCATGAAAAATGGTAATGAGGTAACAAATTAGCCATTGATTCAGACACATCAGTGATGACTGAAAGCCATTATGTGGTGACTGCTCTTTTCTGGGGGTCTGTTTGAAGTATGTTGGTGGTCCTCATGTATTTCCTAGGAGAAGAACATCTGTTGAACAAAAACCACTATCAAAATCAATATAATTAGCATATTTTTGAAACTCTCGCCTTGAAGGAAGGGTGGATCTCTTTCCTGATCCTGAGTTGATCTTTCTTGTGTGACAATAAAAGCTTTTAGTTTCCAAGTTGTTTTTGTTGGACGAAGAAACAGTTTTATTTCCCAGGTCTGACAATCCGGCTCTATCAATTGATTTTCATACACTTGGTTATATGAATGTTGATTAATGGTCAATAGTTTCAATTAAGCCTAAAAAACTTCAACACCTCAATATCCTAAGTAAATTAATGGGACCGACATACCTCCCACTCAAACTAGCTCAAAAAAATGCCAAAAATGTCAAATTACTAACAGGTGCTGAAGGAATAATACAGAACCCACTTACAGAATAAGCTTCCTTTATGTCACTACTCTGGCATTCAGAAAAACCTTCTGGAATCAATGGTCACACAAAATGATCAGAACAGCAAAGTACCAATTCAGACCACTCCTTATGTACATTTTTAGGGGTATTGAATGTTTTTTACTCCTCCAAAGCCAACAAACAAGCAACATCTTGGGAAAAAAGATCTTTAAAATTAAATTTAAGGCACACCCCAATCCAAATATCTTCAGTATTTTCCACCTTCAAGTATTATTTCCTGTCTACATCTTTTATTTTCTTAGCACTGAAATTAAATCCCATTTTGGATGCAGCTCCTAGTATACAATGCCATACCAGCAGCCTGGGTCATGAGATACACAAAAGGACTATTTGGTTGGAATTACAGGCAGGCAAAACATATATAAATGAAAAACTGCCTACCAACACCTTAATCAAAAAAAAAAATTGCATTTAAGCTCTTTAATGTTTATTTCTTCTTACACTGTATGAAGTATGCAGAAGTAAAGGTAACTCACATGGACAAGGAACTGCTCAACCTAAACTTGTATCCACCACACACCTGTTGGAATTACAGCCTCCTAAGGCGAAGGCAAGTTTCTTGGGGCTACTGCTCACATTCAAGAAGAATGCTCTCTGCTTTCAAAGAATCCGGCTCACTTTTCCCTGGTTTCTCTTAGAGCTACCCTTGGGGCTAGTCTGAAATAAGATAAATTAGAGGTAAAAATAACCAATGATGTCAACTCCTGCATCAGTGAAATGCAGGCTCTCACAGTATATTTACTCCTATCCTACCAGGCTTCTTTTGAAAATTCCAAATGCCAAGGTTTTCATTACACTGTAATGTAAAACTCAGCTGATGAAGAATTTCCTGGAGGAGAGAGCTTTGAAAGGTGTTCATTCATGTTGCATGGGTAGGCTGGAGGGGGAAATCCAGACAAGAATACAGTTAGGAGGCTGCTGGGTCATACTTTCCTAATTTGAATACATGTATCAAATTCTTATAGTATAAGCTCTGAAATAAAAAACTTCATACATGGTCAGAAAGTTACAATATTTACTGAAAGGGGGACAGAGGGAGAAGGAGGGGAAGAGGGGAGAAAGGGAAGAGGTGAAAAGAAAAGGGAGAAAGAAAATGAAGAGGGAAAGGGAAGGAAAAAGAGGAAAAAAGGGCTCAGAATCAGTGAATTCATAGTGTAATCAGTATTCTAATAGAGAAAGATGCTGATTGTATTCAGTAATACAATATTGTCACTGAAGAGCCACCCATGACAAGTGGGATATATACATTTTAAGTTGTTTTTTTTGGGGATTTCGTTTGTGGCTAAAATTTGCATTTTTTGAAATGTAAAAGTCTTACGTGAAGTAAGGATTGTTAAACTCAGTGTTTGAAAGGTATTTTTTCACACCATATCTGTGCAATCTAAAAGTTAAATGACTCGTTTGCCCTTTTCCTCTCATTTTTGGTTTCTTTTTCTTTGCTGAACAGCAGCAATACCAAAAATATACTATATACTGAAGGATTATATACTGGGTGGTAGGGTAAAGGCTACATATAAAATGCTGCTTTAATGAGCTTTAACAAAAAGGACAAATGTAAAATCAGATATCCATCACCTTTCCCCTCCCTCTTGATGTCTCTTACATTGTAGAAGAAAAATTGCAGACACATCATAGACACTGAGGCAGCCCAAGTAAAATGTAGGCTGCTTTGCCCTTCTTTCAAGTTCCTGTGATTGAACCTGGGAAAGACCTTTCTATGATCTTGTGATCAAATGCTGCCATTCAAACAAGAAAGACTCAGAGAAATGGCTAAGAAATGGGGCTTTTATAGCAGCTGCTTAGGACTGCTGACCAGCATAATGAGATTGTTGCTGTGACAAACAAACAAAAAAAATCAAATAGAATCTTAGCCCCCTGCTTTCCCAGTGCTTTCAAGTCTGAATGGCTTTTTTCTGTTTTGCAGTACTAGTCGAGGAGAAGGGGGAGAGAGACACTTCAAGTATGCAAGAGGCACCTGGTATTCAAAACATATGGAAAAGGGAGAGAGAGGCTTCTGGTGTTCAAAACATATAGAAACTGCCATTGCGATACCACTCATCTTACTTTGTCTGGGTGAATCTCAAAGGGAAACACTTTCACACTCTACTTCAGACATTCCATGTCACTTCATGCTCAGAGGGGAAGCCCTGCAGAATAGTCCTCAATGCTCCTCTGGTGCCCGGGACAGGTTTACTTTTGGAGGGAGGGAGGGAGACAGTGTAGCAGAAAGGCAAGACTACAAAGGGAGGACAGACCCTGTGTACTTTTTCCCATTACATGGGAAAATATATTCCCCCTTCCCATGACACCCGTTTTCTCATTACAGAGTCCTTCCTAAAGGCATCAACACCAAATTTTTCCCCAAAATGCTTAAGGACACACCAAGTACCCGCAGGATGACTTCTGCTCACACAAGTACTCAGAAGTTTGGATACATGTCCTCTCTTTCCAGCTACCAAATTTTTCACAAGCTCTGCCAGTGAAAATGTCTTTGTGGAAAGCTCTCTGTATCGGCCCTGATGGGACAAACCAGCTGAGAGCCTCCATGAGGCTGTCTGCCACCGAAGAGTGCTTCAAGGTACCTTGTCTGGATGTTTTTTGATTTACAGCAGTGCTCCAAAACATGTGAAAATTCAGTACCCCAATTTTATTGGGACATCTGAAAAGTCCACTCCCAGAGGCTTCCACTTCTGGCTGAAATACAGATGCCCAAAGGAGTGCATCAAAATATATCTATTTGCACACTGTTAAGCTTCAATAAAACTTTTTTGTTCAGGTTAGTTGGAATTTACAGGTTAAAGGTTCAGACTGAAACTTCTGACATAAATTTCTCTACACTTTGAATTTAAAAGTGCTCAGTGTGAAAGCAAGTGGAAAAGTGTGAGGGAGGGAGGAGGAAAGGGAGAATTTTTCTATGAAAGGCCTGAGAGGGAAATAATTTTCCTCAGTTAAAAAAAAAAATAAGATCATGCGAATTCCCACTTGCTGGGGATTATTATTATTGAGCATAACACATTATGAGCTGAAGTGGTTAGTCTGTGCTCAGCCTTGCTCAAGTTGGCTTTTTAAATGACTTTTAAACTAGTTGGCTCAGGTGTGACAACGCTATACTGCAGCAGTAGGGTCTGCAAAGCAGATGTACTCCATCATTTAAAGTGTCCTGAAGGGACCAATAAAGTAATGCAGGAGAGGAAGAAACAGGAGGAGTTGTGCCGCTGCTGGTCACAGCTCATGCAAAAGCAGAATTCCTCCCTGAAATCTGAATCACGTACAAATAACTTTACAATGCTCGACATTGTTTCATGCTCTGATTTGCATGTTTTTATTTATTTGCACTGCTTTGTTTTAAATTGCCAGCCCTTTAGACCTAAACAATCTGAAATTCAAGCTGTGAATCTTTCTGGCTCATAAATTTTGCCTGCCATAACACCTGCGCAACTCGTCTGTCTTGTCTTGGATTTTACAAGTGCATCCAAGGAACAGCACTGTCCCTGGACCAGGAACTTGTCGACACTTCTCCTGCTGATGTATGAGGCAAGACAGAATTCAGTGCACACACTCTCAGCTGTGCTGCTTATGCAGCAGTAGCATACAGAAGGGACTTTTTTGTTCACAAACAAATATATCCACCATTTCCCATAAAGCGAATGGATTTTCTGAATTGGAAGATTTACATAGTCACTCTTAACAGCAAAAAATGCCCATGAGTTTAAAGAAAAAAAAAAGGCATATATTGAAATTAGTTTAGATAAACTGTGGCACAGTTCACTGCCACTAGATATTATGAATGAGAAAGGAATGCAGTTCTCCATTTATGCTGCAGACTTCTGGAAATCTTAGGAAAGATATGACAGGTGGTACTGTGACAGGAAGAAAAAAGGAATAATCTTTTCTTATTTATATACCATATTGTTCTCTAACTTTCATTCTTATAAACCAAGTGAAATATTTTAATCCAAAGTGCAGTAATGCTATTTTATACATCACAACCTGAATTACTGTGATATCGCAAACAAACTGATCTTATGCATTTTTTGTTACCTCTAGTTACAAAGTAATAAAAAAACCCTGAACCTGGCAAAAGAATTTCTCCTTAATTATACAGCCAGATTACAAAACT
This sequence comes from Machaerirhynchus nigripectus, assembly GCA_013397975.1. Lineage (NCBI taxonomy): Eukaryota > Metazoa > Chordata > Aves > Passeriformes > Dicruridae > Machaerirhynchus > Machaerirhynchus nigripectus. The sequence goes on along the minus strand of VZRQ01009254.1, from coordinate 10,669 downwards.
CAGTATTTGATCATATAGCTTTTTGAAATTCAAAAAGGTACGGTTCTTTTCTTAGTAACTTACAGACCAGTACAAGATCCAATGAAATACAACATAAATATGTAGCACTTTGGATCTCTGAGACTGTCCCCATCATCATCAACTTTATATATTTTTGGAAAAGCAGGCTTTAGATGATGTCAGCATTCTGTCTTCTCTCACACAGCTTTCCTCATGAGCTCCAATTACATTACTTAGCACTGATACACACCTCCTAATATCTTAAATACAAATTGTATCAGCCCTCATTCCTCCAAGAAATTAGCGCACACCAACTATTGGGGTTTATTGGGTAAACAAATAATTCTGTATCCTCCTAGCCAAAGGGAGCCTTTTTTGAACTAAATGAAAACGAGATAAAATCTTGAGAAGATAGGAATTTTTCTTTTTCACTTTTTAGAGAAATATCCCTTGCCTTTAAAAGAATCTAAAGAATACACAATCTTTAAGATCTAAGAAACCTAGGAAATTGGAATGGATCTTCATGACATGGAAATGTGTGCTATGAAACCAGAAGCACCTACAGCAGTGTCAGCACAGCAAGGACAACTGAAGGTTACATAAACCTAATCTGAAGAAATAAAACCTGTCTTTTTCAGTGGTACAAAATGACACACTTCACATTTGAAATCCTGAAGAATGCCATGAAGCAAAACAAATATCATCAGGTTTTAAAGACTGTCTTTGAAAGGAAGGAAACATTAAAAGTCCAAGAAACACTTATTTCAGTTGAAGTCACAAGCTATTGGAAATCTCCTGCTGAAGAGCTGGTATCTGTTTTATTAACTACAAATGGTGTTTGGCCAAGTGCCAGAAGAAGGCAAAGCCAGGAACCTGTGCTGGTGTGTGACAGCTGAGGGTCTAAAAGGGAGGGCAGAACATGGAGCAGTGATGAGGTTTTGGCCTCATCATAGAAGCATGAGTCACAAACCAAAGTCACAAAGATCTAACCAGGGAACTGCTTTCTAAGCAAAAGGTTTTATATTTTCAAATAACTCTACCCGTTCTGTAGTTTCTTGGTTAGAAAGTCCAACTTCTCCAAAGTCCATGTGATCTTATACATTACGTGATGTCTGAAAAATGAAACTCTATTTCCCGAGGGACAGTCTCTTCTGAGTGCTGTACACACCACCCAGGCACCTCTTTAACATCCAACATGACCCAGGCAATAGGTCCACAAAGCCCATTCTGCATGGAACAGCTTGTCAGAGACCTGAGTTGGGACGGCACCTGCACGTTGCTGAGGGCACGGAAGCACATGGGGTCCAAAGCAGGACAGGGGTTACAGAGGCCTCATGGTCATCACCAAGACTTGAGCAGGAGTTAAAGATTTTAACTGTTTGTCAAAGATGAAGACTTTGAAAGAAGATGAAACCAACAGAAGTTAAAAGTGTTCAGAGGGCTCGCAATGTAAAAGAAGTTTCTGCTAACAATGAGTTGAGCATTTGTGTATTTATGGAGCACAGAAAAGGAAAGATAACAGCAATTCCATAAAAAATGACAGCCAAAAGTTGGAAACAGGAAAAATAAATAGAAAATTTGTTAAACTGTTATTTTTTATGAAGGTCTTTACATGGATCATATTTTCTGATACAATAAGGAAGAACTTATATAGTGCAGTCAGCAGATAACAATGAAAGTATTTAAAAACCTGAATTCTTAGAAGGTAGACAATATAAAAGATTCGGATAACACGAATATCACATACATGAAAGGAACTGAGAATACAAGTGAGAACATTTGGGGGTTTTTAGTACAGACAATTTTTGAGGATAACGATATGGAAAAGATAACCCCCTTTTTAAACAAGCCTCACTGAATATTACCAGTAGCAAACCTGGCAGAATCCCCTTTATTCTAAGCTTTCTGTAGCATTCAACAAATGTTTTAAGATACCTACAAACCAATACCTAGTTTAGAGTTTGGGCTGCTATTTTATCTAGTTTAAAATGTCAAAAACATATACATGCATACAGACAGCTAGGTAAATGCCCCAAGAAGAAATATTTGAAAGAGTTTTTCAGTGTTTTATGTATATAAATGAACAGACAATTAAATAAAAAGATAAAGCACCAAGATACGGGCTAAAAAGTTATCAAACAAAACATTTCAAGTTCATTCACTCAGAAAAACAATTTACAGCATCACTAATGACAAAAAAAGATAGCATTTGTTCATCCACTAAGATAAAACCAGTGGAAAATGTTGTTAATATCCATTACACAGTTAACGCTCAACTGGAATACTGTTCCCTCACCACCATTTCAAGCACACCATCCTAGAAAACATGTTGCTCTAAAGAGAGTATTCCAAGTTCTAAGTCTACTTCTCTGAGGCAAAGATTAGCTATTTGAATTTACTCTCTGTGATGGAAGTGCCTGAGAGATGTTCTAAGAGAAATATTTAAACTAAGGAGAGAGGCAGAAAATATCAAATGATTTTGGTGAAATGAGTCCATAAAAATGCAGTGCTTGGAACACTTTCCAGATCTAAAAAAAAAAAAAACAAAAAAATCATGCCCAGTAACAATTAAAGCAAGATTTGAGTTATTTGCAAATACATCTGTATTGTTGCAGATAATTTCTTTCTATTTAGGAGTTTTTACTTCAGTAAAAGTCAGCATCAAAATGACACCATCAATTGTAACTTGTGGGGTTCTTAACCAACACAAGGATAATAATTCCCTCTTCTTTTTGTCAGATATCTGTAATTAAATTAGGTATAAGTTGAAGATTCTTGACCATGTAATGTAGCATTCATGTCTCTCTCTTCCTGTAAATTTTCTCTGAGGCAGGAACTGGCCCAATGTCTTCTGACAAATCCAAGTATTTACAAAGCAAATGAAATTTAGGAAGTACTATAATGATTAGAAAATGCTGTGAGGGAGCATAATGGACATACCAGCCGAGGATAATTACCACAACTGAGGCATGTTCCTGTGAAATTCCAGAGAGAAAAGTAAGAACTTGTTAAAATTTTTGCATTTATTCAGAAAGAGAAAATGAAGTTATCTAAAAACATCCAAGGATACTGCAAGATGAAAAAAAACTCCATGTAAATATCGTACCCTAAACTTGCCCATCCAAGCAGAAGCCAATTTGTTACTGAGAGACAAGCCAGGAAGTTTTAATTGAATTCAGTGATTGCAAAATGTCATAGATTAGCAAGATTTCATGTGAAGTCTCCTATTCACCAACAAAAATAGATGCAGCACTGAAAGACTGAGAGCGAGCTACCTTCATTATTAGTAGTGCTCTTCACATCTCGATGGAGATGTAGAGCACTACAGAATTCATTTGCTGACTTTCAGTGTGGCTGTACGAGGCCCATAGAATTAGTTTCATATGGGACTGAATTTCTCTATAGGATGAAAATATACCCAGTAGGCCCTATTTATCTCAGAAAAGCAGTGCTAGTAAAGGGAAAACAAAAAAACCCCTCACAAATAAAACCCACTAAAATAATAATCACTTAAAGCTACTCAGAATATTTATGAAGTTGACATGGAACCTGCCAGGCATTGAGATTTTGCAGATTTCTGGAGATGACTGTGCTTTCTCAGTCTGAAAGAAATGCAAAGATATTAACTAATTATTTATGGAATAACCAATTATTTTGTACTGTAAATCTAAGATTGAACATCATGAAATGCTTATTGGTTGAGCAAGCAGGACAGTGGAGCAATTCCTTTTGGAATGGAATGAAGCCAAGGAGTTGGATGGAGAAGATGGATCCCTGAATGAGAATAATTCACTAACACAGACACAGTGATGCTCAATTTACCTAGGCACTATACAACTGAGCAGCAAAATGTTTCAAGAGACAGAAAATAACCTTTACACTGTGACTGGGTTGAAGCAGAGGGGTCTAGAGCTGCAATTGCTCAGTTCTACAATTTTTAAGAAACAACAGAGAGTAACTGATGTTATGAAGTCAAAGAAGGATGGATGTGTTCTTGCTTTCAGAAGGTACAGAGCACAGAGCCTCCGAAGTGCCGTGTGCTCTCCTTTCCTTGCAGTTGTAACGCTGCTTTCCTGCTGCACTGTTGGCCTGGGTCAGCTTAGATGTGTGACTCTTGGCTAGACTCAAACATCCAGGCACACAACTGTTACTCCCTTGTAACTTTTTTCTAACTTACAACAACAATTTCAAAACCCCCAAACCTGACAACAACAAAAACCAAATTTAAAAAATCCAACTGCACTTACATCTCATTTGCTGAGAAAAAAACGAGTTGAAAAAGAGCTCTGTATTCAAAATTAATGTTTGAGATAACCCTTTGGGAAGATATAACTAAGTCTATGGCTTATGGTTTATTCTGGCATGAAAGCCAGAGCCATGGTGCCCAATCTTTCTGATGGGCTGTTCAACATCATGTGAAAGCTACCTACCCCCAATATTCCATCATGACTTGGGAACCAGGCAAAACTGCCCCTGCAACACATGAACATTTTATCCTCTAAACATGCTGATCTCTAAAACATACATCCCACAGGATGTATGGTGACACATCACCAGGATCACATCTCAGGGAACCAAGCTGGGGAAGGCAGCATGGATGGAGGAGAGCTGCCAGGATGATTTGTCTGGTCCGTAATCCCACTCCCTCAGGCCAGTAGTACATGGCTAGCAGCCAGGCTGGTTTCTTTCTTGATGGGCCTCATGCAACCTTCTATTAGCTAGCAAACCTGAACCAGAACATTAGAGCTTGGATGAGAGATGTGGCCAAAAATGCAAAACCCTTTCTGTTCACTGCTACACCTGAAAGAAATCCATCTGAAAATCCAAAATCAATGCAATTTAACCGTAAAAGGATTGATCCATTTTCTCGCTCAGTAAGATCAGGCTTTTGAGCAGCAGAGGTTAATAACAGATAGTGTTGCATATTTCCGCTAATATTCTCTGGTTCTTAATTTTTTAACTGATATCCATAAAGAGGTCACAGCAATAAACTAGAGATGATTCTCCTTCTATGCCAATTACTGAGATGCTGGAAGGATCCTTTTCAGACTGTAATTGTGGTTTTCCAAGTACATTAAGAGACTTGATTTTTCTTCCTGCTTTATGCAAGACACTTCTAGCTTTGCTGAGAGGCTTAAATACAGGTTCATAGCACAGATGTAGAAACTGAGTACAAGCCTTAACAGGAATCTACAACAAGAAGAAACTAGAAGTGAATATTTTTTTTGCACTGGATAAAATGTAAATAATCCCTTGAATCAACCCCACTGCTAAGGTGATCATGTTTGTGCCCTGGCTTCTTAAGAAGAAGAGGAATGAATACAACAAATCTTTTAATTACGAATTTAAAGAGTGCCCTATTCTCATAAAAAGGCACAAACAGCCTCTTTTATGTGGACCAAATACCCTATGACAAGTTCTAATTATCTGTGTTTGGAGATAAAAAATCTGTCTCCCAAAACTTAAGGACAAAATGGGATCTTACAGATACCTTGTGCATAGTTGAGTGAGTTCAGTTAATGGTTCAGTGACTTTGTCCCAAGATGCATTATGCTATATACTGAACAGTACTCAGATAAATTAAAAACCCGTAATTTAGTCACTTCCCAAATAATCCTTGTGACTAAACGCCATCTGACAACAACAATCATGAGAGAAACATAGTAGACAATCTTTTCACATGGACATCTTTTCTTCTTCAAGGAACTAAGAGCTGATTCACGTCCTTTAAGAAAGCATGAAAAGCTATAGCTTTTAAAATCCAATTTCAGGTATCTCTTGTAAATAAGTAAATAATCATGCTGTCTTATCAAGACTCCTATTTCGATGTCCAACATTATCAGTACATTCCTGAATAATTAAAAAATTTTAAGAAAAAGAAAAAAAGAAAATTATTTTCATTTTATATCTTCCATTCTTTACCATGTAGCTTTCTGTCTCAAGCAGGCTCTGTAAGAATATTCTACTTTATTACTGGATGTAATGATGTGTCCCCTCTCTGAGACAACTGGGAACGTGACCATGGAGCTCACAGGCTTATAATGACAAAGCCAACCTCACTGATTCCTTGCTATTCACACTCTTTCCATTGGGTGTTGCTATGATATTAAACAGATTACTACTGGGACTCAAAGTGTACATACAGAAAGGCAAGCCAAAGGTTAAAGTTCTCTGCCTATGTTGCTCTGCCCGTTGTTCTACGCAGCCCAAGTTTGTTGTACTTCACAAAGTTGGTGGTGTAATTCATTAGCTGGTGCTGAGAAGAATTGTCAGTGACTACTTTTGAAAAAGAAATCTTTAAATGGAGTCTTGCAGCTTGTACTAAAAGCTTTATATTCTTTCATGAAGGTGATCTGACTAAAATTTATATGTACATTGCAGCATTCAATTACTGTACACTGTAGCTGTGCAGATGGCATTCTTTTAATTAGAGTATTTAATACATCTTCTGCATAAAGAACCAGGCAATGAATAAGAAGAAATTTAATGAAAGTAACCAAAAAAGGGAATAGTTTAAAGGAAGCTAAAGGAGAAAAAAAAGAGGGAGATAACAACTTAGGACACAATACTTGCAAGTTATTTCCTGCTCATTTAATGCAGCCCTTCAGAAAACCCAGAGGAGAAATCTTTGCACATTTGTGGCCTTGGAGAGGTCTTGTCATGCAGTAAGTATCAAGCATCTGATCACTAAACTTTGCAAAGCTGATGGATGCACAGATGATAGCTAAATATTTGAAAAGCAAAATAACAGCTGGAACTTGGCTTTCACTGCGGCACGAACACACCAATGAATGTGTTCTATGGGTATTGTAAGAAAGTGTCAGGATTTCATTAGGTTATGGCAAGCAAAAATGATATAAAATAATTTAATAATTGAAATATCCTAACATATATTAACAGCATGTTGATAGCATATATTAATTATTATACAATATATTAACAGCAGTAGCTGTTAATACTGTTAAGAGTAACTAGCAACACTAAGTAGTAACTGTAATGAATATAAAGCTTCTACAACTCAACATCCTGGGTATTTTATAATCTATAATGAAGCTGCCAAGCTAGTTATACTCCTAGTTTGTTAGAAAATAATTGGCATTTAGTTATGTGGCCTCTAGTCTAACTGGAAAAAAAAAACCAAACCAACATTCATAGGAAAAAACCACAGTAAGGCAACATGACTTCTATATGTTCTTGAATTTGCTGCTGTCAGGCATAAGTGCTTAAAACATACAAACCTGGGTAAGAAAAATTTGCTATGAGTCATAAAGGATAGGCTTCAACCAGGGAAGTTATCTACCCTCTTAGCAGGGGCAGTAATTTAAGCCACTCTCAAGATAAATTCCAGTATTCCTGTATTCTCAACTCTTCAGTGAATTTTAAATTTCATAATGATGGCTACTTGACTTACCTGGTAGACCGGGTGGGGTTTTCAGGTATTTGCCATTAAAATGTTGAATTACTACTTCACATTTTTCTGTAGACTCCATTCTGGAAAAGAGAAGAGAGTGGGATATGGGTAGAGGCAATATGTGTTGCTAGACTGTTATGGAAGCGCTCAGTCAGCAAAAAAACAGAAAGCAGAAGGAGAAAAAAAGGACAAGCACAGATGCTGAGAGAAATCTTCAAAGCTGTTCTTGCTGATTTCTGCAGAGAAACTGGTAGAGCCCATTAGGACAGAGTGTGGCTCGCAAGGAGGACCTGCCACCCTCCCCGCCTGCAGCTGCGCTCCCAGCTGTGTTTGAGCTGCAGCCCTGTCAAAGAACAGTCCCCTTTTGGCTCCAGGGCATCACCCTGAACAAGGACATTCTTTATGCTCTCACGTGCTGCTTGAAAAAGCAAAGGAAGTGTTTCTAGATTCCTTGTGCACCAAATATAACTTCAAATGGCTTAAAGAAATGGATTACAGGATTTGGAGAAGAACACAGAGGATTAAACAACAATTATTAAGGATCACCATGTTAAAAAAACAACCTGCAAAGACAGACTTTATAGTAAAACAAAAATAAATGGATATATGTCTATTACAACATAAAGCCAAATTCTGTGTGAAGACAGCAATTTACGTGTAACACCAGCAAGGGAAATGCCTTACTGTTCATCTTCTATGAGTTTAGGATAACTTCCAGCATTGAGATATTAAAGCATTAACAGTGAATTGATGCATGTATTTTTGAAGAAATGTTAGGAATAAAAAGTTACTAGTCAAATCCCAAACCATGGTTATACCACACCTGGGAACTCACCACTGTTTCAGATCTTCTAAATTAACTGCAAACAAGCCCAGAAAAAGAGTTAACTGCTACAGAGGGGGTTTAGAAACTTTGAAAAGAGGAAAGAGAGAAATGGAAAGCTACTAATTTCCTAGAAAAGTTGTGTTTAAAAACCATGTTCAATGCTCCTTCAATACACCAGGTATTCTCCACAAAATAACTCTGCCGACATATATATTGCTTACTTCTCACCAGTCTATACCGTTTTAAAATGAATTTATCCACTACCCTTCCTGACACACAGTTTGGGGAAAGAGTGGTTCACATACAGCAGCAGTTTGCCTCCCAGGACACAATTTTGCCAAAGTCCAAAGGACCACAGCACACCAGGAAAAAAAAAAAAAAAAAAGTCCTGCTTGCCCATTTAATTCAGTGATGAAGGCAGCCTATTGTCCAATTGTTTCAGGTGGAGTCATTAAAATTTCCCCTTCCAGGTTGTATCACTGTGTATCATGTGGGCTGGGCTATTTCTACAAGCACAAAGACAGCGACTTAGATTGTTCACTTTGGCTTCATTCAGATTTAACTAAGCGAATGTCTGCACCGAGCCTTTAGAGACTCTTGTCTCTGAAAGAATAAATGCAATAAAAGTCTGTTTTCTGTAGCTGCAGGCACTTGGTGTCAAACCATGTTATGTTGCACCACACAGCAGTGACAATTTTATTTTAATACATGGGGTACATTTTAACAAGCCAAAGCAGTCCCTGCAAAGAATGCAATATATAAGCTGCCAAATGAAAGAGACTCGGTGCACTTCACGCGTTTTATGTGGGAAGAGAATAAAAGTGAAACCCACAGTGTTCTGGGATAAAAAGGCCACCATTCGAATAGCACTCTGAAAAAGAATGTGCACATTTTCCTCTCAAGTTTCACAATTAACGGCTCTCAAATGCCATTGCTGGCTATCTGTAATCTGGCACACGCTTCGCTTGAAACCGACACTGGCATTATCGACTCAGCCTGAAAAGGCAGCACAATAGACAAAGCCCTCTATACATGTTCCCCTCAGATGTGTTGCTGAGTAGCAACTGCATCCATCCCTTGCCCACCCCACCTGAGCCCTCGTGTGCTTTCTGCAACATGCGCCTCTGGGGGTGGCCTTTCCTCCCGGCCAGGCTGAGGCTGGCCAGGCAGCCACTCACTAAGCAGGAAGGCGTCTACCCCACGGCCACCAAAACCTGAATTATAACTTACACTTGTCCACAATACCCCTTTTCTTAGAAGACACCCTTTCAAATTGAGTTCTTCAGGATGCTTAGCTCACTGACTGACTGGGAAAAAATAGGGGCATAGAGCAACCAGATGTTAGCAAAATTGTCTGATTCTTGCCATAACAAGATCCTGGTTTTAGTTTAGTCAAAATTCTAATCAATATCAAGCACTTAGGCACCTACACACGAGCTCAACCTATCCGCAGACACTGATTCATACATTACTCGTTCTCTTGTTTTATCCATAAAGATGAGCCATATCAGGGCAGAGGCCCCAAAGCCACATTTTTTTGAGGTCCACATTTATAAATTCCTCCTACGTTTCCTTCAGAAAGCTGTGGCACTTCCCTATTGTAGAATGTGCTTTGAATTATTCTTGTCATATGAGCTAACAATGTTTCAAAATGTTGCTTGAGACTATTATTTAACAAAAATATCACTAACAAAATTGTACACGTTAAAAGGTTTTCTATAAAAGAATGCCAGCTGAGCACAGGTAAAGTTGGGAGAAGAACACATTTAAATACTTTTTATTTTTTAAAAATATTGGTGTTCCTTTCATAATCGATAGAACAAAAATAGGAAAAAATACAGTATTCTGGAGAAAAGATAAAGATCCTAGATGCCTCAAAACCTTCCACTGAAAGATATAGATATTCAACACTTGCTGGAAAGGGAAGGAAAAGAGCTTCACATGGTAACAGAAATTTGGTTATGATTTGACCATTTGTGAAGTATCATTTTCAAATTCCTTTCAAATGTGTATTTTTGGTGTTGATCCTAAGAGAATCTGAGATTAATAAGTCATGTTTAAATGTAGTTTGGAGATAACCATAATGCATCTGAGTATTATTTTGAACCAGCAAATGCACTGCAGAAAAAAAAAACTAATTATCAAAGCCAAAGGCTTTTATAATTTTTTAAAAGGTACAGGTAATGATATAAACCCGAAGGAACTAATAAAACCATGATAATTTATTTTCACTTGTGTCTATATATCTCCCAGTTCTGGAAACTAAGTTGCAAGGTTCTCAAGTACAAAATAAGTAATGAGACTGTCTATATTCTATCCCAATTGAAAATAAGTAAATTTAAAAAAATCTGAAGAATGTTTTATGATCTTTGTTTTTTCTAGCTATAATTTGTAAGCTAAAGATACTTCAGTATGAAAAGTAAGAGAAAAAA
>VZRQ01009253.1:1857-12071 GCA_013397975.1 Machaerirhynchus nigripectus | reverse complement strand
CGCTGTCTGTCTAGCTAGATCTAGCGCCGGGCATCGTCTGCCCGGGAGGGGGAAGAAGGCTGGCTCGCAGGGGTGCGTGGGGCTGGAGCACTCAAGGAGGAATACACGAGACACCGGGACTCTTGACGATAAACACGGACTTTACTGCATCTTGGGAGGTCACGCGGAAAGAGCCCCGCAAAGCTGTTACTGGCCCTTGTTATACCCTTGCAGCATGGGGAGGGAGCCCATAGACAGCCAATAATGCAGGGACACAGCATCTGAACTTGGCGGGCAAAGGGTACAGAGCCAATCGGGGGACCGCGAGGGAGGGGCCGAATACCGTGGGCCAATGAGGGATCGAGGGACACAGAACCTCCGTGGGAGAAACCAAACACAGGGGGGAAGGGTGCAGATGGCAGTGATTAATATCCACAATGCACTGCAATGACTGACCAAAGAATGTTATTTCTCTTCTTGTGTATTTGAGGAAAGTAATTTATCCAGAACCACTAGTGCTACAGGGGCATGAAAGCACACTAAATCACAGACATCAATCACTTTGCAATAATGCCAAGCCATTATCTCCATATGTCTTCCTGACAGCAACTCCATCTATTCTCTTTAGCTGTGATATTCATACTGCCATACAAAGTGATATTGACAATACCTATCAGAATAAGTGGCAGCATATTCCCTGTCTATAAGCCTTTACAAAACATGTTGATTTTCTCATAGGTTTTTCTGTAACTGCACCTGCTTCCCGCGCTGAGAAGGAAGTGCAATTGATTACTTGAAGCAGTTTTGGCAAACGGTTTAGGGATGCTGCCTGGACAGCACCAGGGCTGATGCATAACAGCAGTGCCATCCTGCAGGGCACACAGTGAGCCACAGCTTCCCGCTGAAGCTGCAACTGGAACGGTCATGACACTCCTGCTTAGACCCTCTGTGACCATCCAGGGCTGCTCCATCATCATCATAACCTGTGAGATACCTCACCAGTGACAGTGTGCTGCCTCTGTCATGACAGCCTGGCAGGTTGCCCCCAGGCACTACTCTGGAGCTGGCAGCAGCCATTTTTGTTACTCAAAGCTTGAAAGATAAGAAAATTAGCATTCCCATAGCCACTTTCTTTTTTGGAAAGCTGCTAAGGTGAAGCCTCAGTAACTGAGTTTTCTTATAAATCACGTGTATTGTTGTTTTAACCTTTTATTTTGTGCCCACTGTTTGGATAAACATCCTGCCTCAATGGGCAGGAAAGCAACTTTTTTCTTGTGCTGTTAGAATCCTTCATCCCTAGGAAAGAAAGATCCCTGGGATCCAGATCCCCATTTAATTTTTCACAAACCCATCACAGTTGCATCTACCCTGATAAATACAAAACCAAGTAGATTTTTTAAAACATTATTTTCTTTTTACATTAAAAAGTTTTAAAATATACTTAAGTTATGTTCTAATATTCCATACTCAGGTATTTCTGAATTTGTTAAAATGACAGTCCCAAGCTTAACTGATTACTGTGCTTCTAAATCCAGCAGACTCAGGAATTTAAATACTAGGAACTGTCAAATCTAGAAGGCAGTGCATCTCTGCAACTATTTGCTGTATGAATGCTCAGCAGGCAGGTTGCCTCTTCCACAGCACACCTCTGTGCACCTCAGCTGCTCCTCTGGACAGTGCAGAGGATGCTCATCAATGCCCATCTTCCTTGCCTGTGCTGTTCCACCACAGCACTCAGTCATGGAGCTCTGTGCCTGCACAGAATTCTCATTCCCGCTGTGTGTTTTCTAGACTGCACTCTTAAAACTTGTAATTCTGAAAGGCATCCTAGGCTTAAGTTAATCTAACAGATGTTCTTTAAGAAAAATTACATACACTACATCTTCCTAACTGTCAGAAAAACTAGACAACTCGCTCCGGTTAGTGTAAAAAGATGTTTTTATTTAACACAAATAACCGAAGCGTCCGGTCGATCCTAAAACAAAAAGAAAACAAAAAGCAAAAATCCCGGGTGGCGGGATGGGCGCCGAGGCAAGCCCACGGCTGCCTTCAAGTAGGAGCTGGCAGCACCGAGGTTGAGTTCAGGCTAGTCCTGGACTCAATGAAATTAAAATCAATGTTCCCGCTAGTCAGGTCGGAGGCCTAAGACCTCAGTGCTGGGCCCTTGCAGCAGGCGCTCAAACTGAGAGGCACCGAAAAAGGAGTACCTCCCAGGAGCTGCACATGCCACAAAATGGCTGCCGAGGGCGGTGCGAGCCGTCTTTTATTTGCTGGTGTCTCCGCCCTGATCCACCTATGTCACGCCCACATGGCCCATGATGATAGGGTGATGGTAAAGGTGAGGTAATGTCTTCCCGCCAATAGGCTCGCGTTGCTAGGGGTAGGTGGGCCACTGATGTCATCGTGGCCCAAAGGCGGGAAAACTACCTCATTGAAATTCATGGTTACCATGGAACTAAGTGACAGGGCTAACGGCAGGTTGCTAAATTTAGAAACTGCCTGCTAGGAACCAGCCTTAGAGATCTTAGACCCCCAATTAAAGTAAATATAAAATGCACATAAAACATAAGTAATAAATTATAAAAATAATTAATTCTAACATAAATCAACGTTATATCCACCCCTTTAAGTATTAAAAATAGAAAACATCAGCTTTAACATGTTATTTGAGGACAACTGGTCCAAAACCTTTTAAACACTTTAAAACTTCGTCACAGCCTTTAAAAACAGTCCGAACTGTGTGGGAGATAGATTCCCTTCCTTTGGGGTGCCTGGGGCTGGCTGTGGATGGGAAGGGAATCTGCTAAAATACTTTAAAACTTTATTAAACTTCTTAAAACTTGAAAAAACCTTTGGGGAATAGATTTCCTTCCTGTGGGATGCCCGGGGTCGGCTGAGGATGGGAAGGAAATCAACTTTATAACTGGTGAACCTTATAAAACTCTTAAACATATGGGATAAGAGATTGCCTCCCTCTGGGGTGCCTGGGGTCGGCTAGGGAGACAATCTTGGGAATGTAGATTACCTCCCTATGGAGTGTCTGGGGCTGACTGTGGACGGGGAGGTAATCAACTTTTATAACTTGGAATAACTGCATAAACTGGTAATTAATATTAATAATCAACAAGCAACATTCATTAACGCCCTGGTCCTGTTACAAGTCCTTGATGCAAAAAGCCATCTTGCCTGATGTCGTTTATAACAAGTCCCCCCTTTTTGTCTTTTTGTCCCTGGAGGGACTCTGGCTTTTTGGATCTTCCTCGTGTTCCTCCTACACAAACATGGACAGTTCCTTGGGAATCGTTGGTTCGGGAGTTTGGAAGTCCTTTAATAGTCTCTCAGCAATTTTAGAGTCCTTCTTCTTCTTGGACCTCTTGACGGAGAGAGGAAACATGGTGGGTGCAGGTGGGAGTTGGCTCTGGTTTCGCTGTAGTTGTTGTCTCTGAAGGTCTTGAATTAGCGGCATGGATTGGACGACAGATGTAATTAATCTGATAAAACATGGCAGCAGGCAGGGCAGAAATATAAGACCCGTGATGGAAAGTCCCAAGATGATCAGGGCCTTCTTCCACCATGCGCCTGGGAACAGGTCGTTCCACCAACCAGAGTCAGTAATTGATTTCCATTTTTGCACTGGTACATGGGTCAACTTCCGAATGTTCTGGGTTATCTTGGTGATGGTTTCCCCATGATCGTCAATCTGGAGGCAACAGTCGGAGGTGTTAAATTTTCCGCATACACCTCCCTCTTCGACTAGCAAGTAGTCTAAGGCCAATCGATTCTGGTATACAGCTGCACGCATTTGTTGTTGTTGTTGGTTTAGGAGGTCGATCGCCAGGGTTGTTTGGTTGGTGATGACCTCAATTAGGGCCTGCAACCTGATGATTCGGTTTAACATATAGATGGGAGTGCGGTACCCCCACATCCCCTCTTGTGCCCAGGTTGCAGGTCCGTATACTGCCAGGATTCTTTCAGGGGGCCATTCCTCATCTTTCCATTTCTGGGTACCTCCGATGACGTGCCGTTTCTTTCGTTCCAGCTTGTCATACAGAGGCACTCCCAGGTATTCCTTTGCTCCTTCTGATAATAAAAAGAAGCTTGGTTGGATGGCCCCCAGCGTGCAGCTGCCCTTCCAGAAGGATGGTAACTTCGAATAGGCCTTAGACCCGCAAATCCAGAAGAGGTTGGCGGGTGCCTCCCAAAAGTCTACTACGGTGGTGGAAATCGAGGCCCAGTACCTGGAGATGGATGGTGCTGCCGCGTAGGGGTTTGTGTGTTCCCAGCATTGATAGAGTTGTTCACTAGGCTGGAACATGCAGTTTTTCCCTTTTACCTTGTTTGGTGACCAATAACTGGTGGGTTCAGTTGGGAGCCACCACTGCTTCTGTCCATCCGTAATAAGATACCGCTTGCAGGTAGTCTCACCCACCTCTTGGTAATATCTGTTTCCTCTTCTCCACAGACACTCCTCTCCGATAACAGCATTCCCTAATTGCCAAATTTCAACATCTTTGCGGGTCGTCGGGGGAGTATCTCTCAGTTTAAGAAAGTCGGGGGGTCCAATACTGACTCCCCGCCAAGGCCAGGTTTCTGAGGTTAAAGTTCCCCCGCATACCCAACAATTGGTCAGATTTAGTTGTTGACTGATCCGTTCAGCCAGATCAATAAACAAATTCTTATTCGAATTAAGAGGATCAGCCTCTTTTTGCTTTTGACGTTCCTCCACCACTACTTCCTGGATTAAATCTATATCAATTGTTTTCTTTTTGAGTAGGTCTTCTTTCTTTTGGATATATCTAAAATTGAAACAAAGCCAATTGTCATCAGATGGGCAGGACTTGGCCAACTTCGGATCGACTTTTCCCAGGTTCCGGCCCATCCAGTAGTGGTGGCCTTTTTCTGCGCACTTCACCAATGTGGTGATGTTGTAGCACATTGGGGTAACATAGGTGTGTGCCCGGAAAAAGTGTCGTATCTCAAATGAGTTTCCTTGAGCCTGGTACACCGTCTTATGGCATGGATTGCACCGACGGGTGTTCGCGTCGGTCATGAGGAACCATATGACCAGTAAGGCGAGGGTTATCAAGATAAAGTACCGTCTGAGGCTGCCAGGGCGATTAAAAGTCTTGCTGACCCCGGGTCTGTCCGATGGTGGAACTTCCTCTCGTCTCCAGATGACGGATCTGGTCACAGGTCTCCATAACGGCTTCCCCAGTTCTTCTGGGTTGATACCCGGCACAAGGGAACTCATTAGTTTGGCATTGGTATTTACCTTTTCGTACCCTTTTCCCATATTTTTGGGGCCGGATGTAGTTGCTGTTATCGTAGAGGGCGTCACTTGTCTGTGCTTCTGGAGGAACTTGTCCTACAAAGACGAGAGGAACACATTTAGATTTTCAGTACTCCTCAGGAACAACATCGATAACCTTTTTATTTAAACTTGTAACCTTTTTCGGATTGCACTCATTATATGGGTATGGGAATGGCTGGGGGAGCCTTCCACTAGATCTTTTTTTTAGTTCTGCTATACACATCATTGAGAGGAATCCTTGGTATCAGTCTTTCCTGGGTTCTCCTCAGGTGATGGTGCTGCTACTGGCCCTTTCACTCGTCGGACATGAGTCCATCCTTTCTCTGCAGTTCTAATCGCAGCTTCGGTAGTGATCTGTACCTGGAAGGGTCCCTCCCACGATGGCGTGAGGCACTTCTCCTTCCACGCTTTTATCAGGACCCAGTTGCCAGGACTAATGGAGTGTAGGGATTGATCCAAAGGTGGTGTCTGGGCCAGCAGCCCTTTTTCCTTCAACTGTTTTAAGTTCTCTGCAATTTGCTGTATATATTTTTGAACGTTGGTGTCCCCGTCATCTTTTGCTTCAAACTCTTGCAGACTGGCCAGATAGGGCAGGCCATAAAGCATTTCATATGGGGAGCACCCAATGTCCGCTCTAGGTTGTGTCCGGATCCTGAGAAGTGCAAGGGGCAAGCATTTTATCCAGGTCCATTTTGTCTCGAGCATTATTTTAGTTAGTGACTTTTTAATTGTTTGGTTCATCCTCTCCACTCTACCAGAACTTTGAGGATGCCAGGGAACATGTAGTTTCCAATCTATGCCTAATTGGGTGGTAAGTTGTTGGAGGACCTGCGAGGTAAAATGTGTACCTCGGTCAGAGTCCACCCTGTGGCACATTCCAAATCGCGGAATAATGTGCTCGAGGATTACTTTACTCACTGTGTGGGCCATGTTATTAGTGGTTGGAAAGGCCTCGACCCAGTGGGTAAAGTGATCCACTACGACTAATAAATATTTCCACCTCTGGTATGGGGGCATTTCTGTAAAGTCAATTTGGATGCTTTGGAAAGGCCGGATTGCTAATTTGATTCCCCCATGCATTGCGTTTTTCATTTGTTTCCGATTTACCTTTTGACAAACCAGGCAATCCCTGGTCACTTGATTGGCCAATTCAAAAATTCCCAGGCACATGAAAGTTCTGGTAAAGTGATCCACCAGCGCTCGAGCTCCCCAATGGTGGTTCTGGTGGATATAAGAGAGGATTTCCCGAGTTAGTGGCTTACTTAAAACTTGCCTGCCATCTGGCAGGTGCCACTTACCCTCGGGGTCCTCGGTTGCACCAACTTGAGCTAATTGGTTTTTCTCCTTGTCCGAAAATATTGGCCTGGGTAAGCTACGAGCCTTACTTACGATCTCCTTCTCAGGATCTGCTGTTTCATTCGTCACTTCCAGTTTTAGTACTTCAGTTGACCCCACTGCTGCTTCCTTTGCTGCGAGGTCGGCTAGGTTGTTTCCTCTCGCTTCTCGTGTAGTCCCCGTTTGGTGTCCCGGGATGTCTACAATCGCAATACCACGTGGACCTTGTAATGCACTTAGGATTTTCAGGATTAATTCCTTGTGCATCAACTCCTTTCCTTTGGAGTTGGAGAGACCCCTCTCTGCCCATATTTTGCCAAATGTATGGACAATCCCAAATGCATACTTCGAGTCCGTATAAATTGTGCCGATGTTGTCTTTTAGATGGCAGAGTGCTCGGTCGAGGGCGTATAACTCGCATAACTGAGCGGACCATGTGGCTGGTAACTTGCCTTTTTCAATAACCCTCATGTCCAGCCCATCCACGACAGCGTAACCTGAGCATCTCTTACCATCCACTACACGGGAGGACCCATCAATGAACAACTTTTCCCCTTCTAGAAGGGGAGTGTCCACTAGGTCCTCACGGACTCGCGTCTGTAGTGATATCACATTCAGACAATCATGATGGAGTTCTGTGTCATTTGGATGTACATACAAAAATTGAGCAGGGTTCTGGATGTTACAAGTGTGAAGTCTTAAATTTTGGGTGTTCATTGGGATCGTTTCATATTTAACGATCCTGGGGTCTGAGATCCACTTCGTTGCTTGTTCAGTTGAAATGGTTTTTACGGTATGCGGAGTGTACACATTCAGGGACCCTCTAAACACAATTTTCNTTTTACGGTATGCGGAGTGTACACAGTCAGGGACCCTCTAAACACAATTTTCTGGGATTCGGTCACCAGAACGGCAGTGGCTGCGATGGATTGGATGCACACTGGCCATCCCCTTGACACGGGGTCCAGTAGCTTTGATAGAAATGCTACAGGTTTCCTGGACCCTGCCCAGCTCTGGGTCAGTACCCCAAAGGCCACTCCCTCCTCCACATTCACAAACAAATCGAAGGGCTTACTTAAATCTGGTAAACTTAGGACTGGAGCTGAAATCAATTTTTCCTTCAATTTGTTTAGTTTCTCTCTGTCTAAGTCAGTCCAATTGATAGGTTCAGATTCAATTAATTTTTCATAAAGGAATTTAACGGATTGAGTATANGAATTTTACGGATTGAGTGTATCCGTCCAGCCAAAGCCTACAATAACCAAAAAGGCCGAGAAGTTGTCGGATTTCCTTTTTGGTCCTTGGAGGCTTCAGGCTGGTGATACCCTGAATCCTTTCTGCACTCAATTTCCTGGTGCCGTTCCCAATTATGTGGCCCAGGTATTTAACTTCGTTTTAACGAATTGTAATTTCTGTTTTGAAACTCTTAGTCCTTTTTCACCCAAAAAATTTAGCAATTGGATAGTAGCCAATCGGACTTCTGATTCTTGCTCCCCTGAAAGGAGCAAGTCGTCCACATATTGGACCATTTTTACATTTCCTTGTGGAGAGAGGGAGGCTAGGGTGTCCTCCAGAGCCTGCCCAAAAAGGGCGGGGGAGTCTACAAACCCCTGGGGCAAACGGGTCCATCTCAATTGTTGTTTCCTCCCTGTGTTTGGATCCTCCCACGTAAAAGCAAAGATGTCCCTGCTGGAGGAATCCAGAGGACAGGACCAGAATGCGTCCTTCAGGTCAATAACAGAAAACCAGGTGTGTGTAGGTGGAATTTGGCTGAGCAGTGTGTATGGGTTCTGCACCAGCGGGTATTTGGTTAGCACCTGGTTATTTACCTTTCGTAGATCTTGGACCAGCCTATACGTACCGTCCAGCTTCCAAACCGCCAGAATAGGTGTATTGTGAGGGGACTTACACGGTTCGAGGATTTTATCTTTGAGTAGGTCTTCAACGATGGGCTGCAGACCTTTCAGCCGGACCTTCGTCAGCGGGTATTGCGGTACCCTGATGGGCTTGGTACCTGGAAGCAAACTGATTTTAATCGGGGTCATGTCTATGCAGCCTCTGTTACCTGGTTTGGCCCAGACATCAGGGCTGATTTCCTTTTCATCTTCCTGTGACAGGACGAACAATTTGGTTATCATTTTGCCTCCTTGGGGAACTACTCCGATCCTGAGAGGGACCTGGAAGTCCCTCCCAAGGAGGTTTACGCCTGTCTGGGGTAAAAACAGAATGTCATTGGTGAAAGTCCTTTCATTACCAACAATGGTAATGTTTTTTATGACAGGAGCCGTGAAGGACTCGCCCTTAGCTCCGCAGATTTCGATGGAGTTGTCTTTGGTAATGTAGTGTCCTGCGATCGGCGTAGTGACACAGGTGCGTTCTGCCCCTGTGTCAACAAGAAAAGTCATTAGCTGTTTCCGGGGACCCACTTCCAGAGTTATCAAGTGCTCTTGCAGGTGTTGTTTGGTCCCCATTGGGTAGAGCCCCTGACACCCTCAATCCTGGAGGACTTGGGCTTGCATTTTGCAAGCCTCTTCATCCTTCTTTTTGCGATAGCAATACCAGGTGCCATGACCAGACTTCTGACAGTATGTACAGAAGTGCTGGCTCTTGTCCTCGTTTCTTCGGTCTGGTGTCGGAGTCCGGACGGATGGTCTCCTGGTAACCTGCGGGGTCTTGGGACTCTCTCGAGGTTTTACATCGGTTTCTCCTGCCCTCATTATTTTAGCTTTGATTTTCCAATTTTCCTCGTCCCTTCGGACGTAGATCTTTTGCGCCTCCTCTAATAATTCTCTTAAATCTCGGTTTGGCCATCTGTCTAATTTTTCCAATTTTTTACGGATGTCTGGCCACGCGTATAGTACAAAGTGCAATTTTAAGGTGTTCGCCCCGTTTTCGTCATCCAAGTCCAATTGTGTATATTTCTGAATGTTATTTCGCAGTCGCTCCAACCAATCCATGGGAGCTTCGTCTTTGCCTTGTGTAATACCAAGGGCCTTTTTAAGATTGTTAGTCCTCGAGACTGCTTCCCGAATTCCTTTTACTATGAGCTTTCGATAGTCTTCCATGCTCCTCCTATCCTCGGCCGAATTCGGGTCCCAGTGGGGATTTTCAATGGGCATCTTTCTTTCCCCAGGGGGACCTTGATTATTGTTGTTTTCCCTCTCTCAAATTTTTATTCCAGCTTGCCGAATTAGTCTTTGTTCTTCGAGGGAGAACAAGGATTGCAAGATAGACTGCATTTAGGGCCATGTAAAAATGTTGGGCCCTAAGAATTGATCAAATTGTTGTGACAACCCAACGGGGTCACCTAATAAACTCTTCATCTCCTTTTTGAAATCTCGCACCTCTGATGAAGAGAGAGGTGCCACCACGTACCCTATTCCTCCCCGAGTGCCCTCCATTGGCACCTCACAAAGAGGGAACATATGGGGCTTCTCAGGGGCACTCGGAGAGCAACCAGGACACACAGAGCAGGCGATTTTCACTTGTTTTCTCCTGGTTGAGGAGGCAGGGCCCCCTGAGCCAGGAGAAAATTCCCTTGTTTTTGTATAGGGTGGAGGAGAGGGAAAACTATGCTTGCATGTTTTTG
>VZRQ01009250.1:0-14310 GCA_013397975.1 Machaerirhynchus nigripectus | reverse complement strand
GCCTGGTTGGGGCCGATTCAATGTTTTATGTAATGCTGTCACTCACTGAAAGGCAACTTGAAGTTCAGTATAAAATTCAGACCGCCCAGAGAGCCCAACTTCACAGCTCCTGCTCTCCTATTTGTGAAATGCTTTATATTTAAAAGTATTTATACTGCTTGGAAACTATGTTCAGAAGAGACATATTGTGGTGACTCTGTCTTAATCACTTTGTAATTAGATGTGCATTTAATAACTTCAAAGTAAGGGGAAATATTGGTCTATTTCTGTGCTATTCTTTCTCTATGTCATGCTTGTAAAAACTTCAAAGTGTCTAAAAAACCAGTCTGATTTCATACATAATTAGGTATAGAACTGATACTTCCAAACAGCAGCCTAAGACAATAGCAACCCACTTTCCAGCACTTGGCAAGAAACAAATTGAGACAGAGATAACAGCAAGAATAGCTGATATGTGAAATCACCTCCCTGCTTTCTGGAGAGAGAAAGTTTGGGATCAGACAACCCATGTGGTCTGTGTATCTTCAGATTTCTCATGTGTGCCAGGAAGTTATCTAGTAAATCTTATAGACTGAAATATATGAATTGGTCAGAGATATTTGGCTAGATCCAGAAACATGCTTGAAACAGGGAGTTGCAGAAAGGTAACAGGCTCTAAGGGAACATGCCCAGCTCTCCAGAGGCCAAAGATACCTGGTACAGCATCACATAAAGTAGCCAGTAACAAGGCAAAGTTGCAAGACTGACTGTGAAATTCCACAATACTTAGATACAGTCGTTAGCTTTATCCGGGGAGAAGTTTAATCCAGGCTTCCTTGTAATCCTTTTCCTATTGCTGACCAACACCACCTCCCCCAAATAGCCCAAACCACTCTTCATGGACAGCAGTGCTTGCACAGCACATCCTGCCATCGCCTCAGCAGTTCTCTGGTGCAGGAATCAATGCAAACCTCTATTAAGGCTTCTCTTTTTCTGTTGTTCTTCTGCCACAGTGCAGAGAACCAAAAAATACCCTTGAAGAGAAGCACATATGAGATTAGATGACTTACAGGCAGCATGAAAAACAGATGTACGTGGGCATTGACTACTTTTCTTGCTCCAAGTAATTACTGCAGGCTACAGTGAAGAAGCTGCAGTCTCCCAAACACCTTCAGTCACATCTCATTGGCCTCCAGCCAGATCATCCCACAAGAATCTTTTCAATCACACAATCCTATAAAAACCAATTTGGTTTCGTGATGGTGATGAATCTGTCTTCTGACTAACCTTATTACTTGCTTGCTTGCTTTGTGAAGAGCCAGATCAGACAGCTTCAGATCTATCCATACATTTTCAGTGTTTTGTTAATCACCCTATTGCTTTACTGATGTTTCTATATTGGACAATCGCCTTCATCTGAAGGACACTTGCTAATTGTCAGTACTGGGGAGGCTGGACATTTGTGATAAGTCTGATTAGGGGAACAGCATTTCTGTTGCTCTGTCAGAATGTAATGATCAGCTGTCAAACAACAGGATAAAAACAAGTGGAAAACGAAATGCTATGTGTTTTCATCCATGGGAAATCATGCCTGACCAATAGTACATGATTCCTTATAAAAAAACTTCCTTGTTGGGCTGGGGAAACACACTTGCCTTCACCTATCCAGAGCATGGCAGTCAGTGAAATCTCCTTAAGTGAGTTACTGCTTGAAGATGAAATGGCTGGGAATTAAGAGCAGGAACCAGCTCCATTGGGATTACCAGCAGGCTGTGCTGAAATGAGACTTCTCAGAGCAAGGGCATTATCAGTGATGACAATCCAGTTCATGGTTGTCATTAAGGATCCTGGTCCATGAAGCAGCTGTGGTGTTCAAGGAACATGTCAGGCTCATGTTGAAGGCAAGAGCTGTCTTACAGAGGGAGACGTAACATCAAACCTGTGTAAAACTGCACTGCATTACCAGGCTTTTCTTTTTATTTTTCTAAAACCTTGAAACAGTCAGGCTGAGAGTCAGAGAAAAGATGGTGACATCAGAGGGACTGGTACAGATAAAACAGAGAATGCCTTGCAAAGAGGCACAGCTTGGCTCAGCTCTGCTCCACATAGAGCAGGTGATCACTGACCCTGGCCCACGTGAAGAAAGAAAAAAAATATACTTCAGCTCCTGAAGACTCAAGATCTGGGGTGAGGGGAAAAAGCAATCAACAGTGCAATTTGATTCTAATGACGAAACTTTTTAAGTCTGCTGCAGTGAAATAACTTTATAATGAAGCAATTTATACTACCATGATGGAGAGGAAAGATGTATGGGCCAGGAACAAATCAAAAGCCACTGTACCAGAACCATTGCTCTTGAAGAGCCATCAGAATTGCTGCCGAAGCGTCTTCAGTGCACGTGACTTAGCATTCAATCACTGCCCAGGCTGATGCCAGGCTAACTAGCCCAGCAAAGGTCAGTGTATTGCTGCTGTTGGGGCTGAGCCTGGGGCCCAGGTGACTTTTGAGCTTCTCTGTGCAGGACAAGTGCCACAGCACTGTCCGTCCAGCTAGCTGTCTGACTACACCATGGTCAGACACTATGCTGTCTGGGCACCCGCCCGCACAGGAGA
This sequence comes from Machaerirhynchus nigripectus, assembly GCA_013397975.1. Classification (NCBI taxonomy): domain Eukaryota; kingdom Metazoa; phylum Chordata; class Aves; order Passeriformes; family Dicruridae; genus Machaerirhynchus; species Machaerirhynchus nigripectus. The sequence goes on along the minus strand of VZRQ01009250.1, from coordinate 11,719 downwards.
GGATGACAGAGGCAGCTTGCGGGGCACGCGAGGGTCGGCGAAGTTCCTATGGGTTCACCTAACCCACCGGTGACAAGAGCGTGCGGAGGAGGTAGAAACGAGGTGGAGGGATGTCTTGGTAGAACAGGAGAAGTTCACTGAATGAAGATAGGGTGCCAAGAAGCCAGGAAAACCGTTCACGGGGGGACCTTATACTCCTACGGAATCACCAGGGGAGATATGAAACAACCAATAATACAGGTACTCAGGGTTTGAACCTTGGCGGGCAAAAGGTACAGAGCCAATGGGGACTACCGTAGGAGGGGAGAAATACTGTGGGCCAACGAGGGATCGAGGGATACAGAACCTCTGGGGGAAAAACCAAATACAGGGGGGGAAGGGGGAGATGGCAGGGGCTGATATGATATTGCTGGTCGTGGAAACTGCCATAATACACTGCAATAGACAAGGAGTATGAGATGCTCTCATTTGCCTCCCAGAAACACTTCACCTCTAAATAATCAGGCAGTGGAGGAAAAAGCGGTTTTATAATGCCAGATGCTGAAGCCTGTGTCTTCAAGGGCTCTCTCTCACAGGGTGCAAAAAGCTCCACTGGTACAAAGTGTTTAATCTACACGGGGTTGACAGAACTCCTGCACCAAGCCAGGAAGCCCTGCAGTGACCTGCCTGTGGTCACCAAACCCTTGGAAGTGTGCAGGATTTTCTCAGCTCAGCTGGGACAGGGGTGAGCAGGAGCAGTGACACAGCCACAACAGGCACCTGAGGCTGAGGCAGGTCCTGCCCCAGTGCCAGGAAGGCCTCGGCCAGGGCAGCTTCTGGACCAGAGCACCATGGTGAGACAAGCTTAGTACTCACCCTAATGAGCTACGTAGTACAGGAACAAACCTCAATTATTTTAATACTCTCCCATTTATGCTGGAGTCAGTCTGCTCCCACACTCCATTCACCTGACAGTGTCCACTGAAACAAACAGCAGCTCATTCCTAAGCAGCAGCACCTCTGTACCCCTATGAGTCCTGGGCTGGGGAACCAAAGCTCAGACAGGAGCTCCCAGATGCAGCTTGGGGATGCAAACACCCTGCTCACCACCACTGCAGGACTTCCCCAGAGCAGGATTAGTACCTGGTTGAGGGGAGGTGATGGTTTTGCCTCCGAAACCATCCCAATCCCTCTGCAACTTCAAGGCTAGCTGAAGGACCTGAGCAGGATCCCAAACTGCAGCAATCTGGGGCACAGAGACTTTTTCCAAGGATAGGCAGAGCCACCCCGCCTCTCTCATCTGGTAGAGAACACCTGCTCCTCAGAAACGGCAGTTTTCACAGAGAAATAGGAGAAAAGCAGGTGTCATTTTTCACTCTTTCCCACTGAATTTTTAAACTGAAATACCATGATTTTCAAAGAAGGCCAGAAAGAAAATTACAAAACAGGACATAAACAGAAATTATTAGAAGTATTTCCACAGGATTTTTTAAGCATGAAAACCTTTTTATAAATATCTTTGGAAAGATTACTGATATTTTGGATCAGCTGTGGAGTCAGCATTGAGCAACAGATTTTGCTGAGCATCCACTCCTCTGGAAACATTTCCCAGGATAGAAACCAAAATGCCCAGAACTTCTTAGCACACTCAATTTGCTAATTTTGTCCAAGGAAATCTACCCTCCAAACTGATCCCTTCATGTCTTAGACAGAGCAGTCCCAAAAAGACCAGCAGCACTGCAGACACTTTGGTCACCCATCAGTCCTTTCTGAGGCTGCACTACAGTGTTTGTACAACACACTGCACTTACAATCCAGAGCCTTTCTATTGCCAGATACACATTTTTATCCATTTTTATACCGATCCTCCCTGCAGCCCCTAAGGAGTAGTAAGTGGCTGTTGGAGTTTTAGGAGTTCTCTTTTTTGGTTCTTTTCTTTTCCTCTTAAGGATTTTTCCCCATGTTAAGGGATAATTGCTGGGTGCTTAAGAGAGACAAAAAGACCTGGCCACAGGGGGAGGGGTCCAGCTGTCCTCTTTTACTTGGAGTTTTACTCAGGTGGGGTCGGAGATGCTGTGAGATTTTAACTGAGAAAAAAGGTTGGATACAGTGCCTAGCGCTCTTTGTTCTCCCAGTGTTCGGAGGGGAGGGAGAAGCTGCAGTGGCTGTAGGTAGAACTCATCATCGCGGTGGGATCCTTCTGCAGCCTTTTGCTGCCTTCCTTTTACTGTGAGTGGAGCATGCTCGCTGAGGCGGCCGTTTGCACTGGGACCTATTTTAACACCCCAGCTCACTAAAAGAGGGACCCTTTCACCATCTGCTCGGGTGCCTCATGGGGCCCCGAGAGCCCAAGCCCGCCTTTCCCTGCTCTACTGGGAGGCAGCTGCCCTGCCTCCGCCGTTCCTTTGATGCTGTTTTGAGGCTTTGTTACACTGTAGCACCGCTAGCACCGCAGGCCCTGCCTGCTGAGAGGTCCCGGAGTTTCCTGCTGCAGCTTCGGAGTTCAATACATCTTGTAAGAAAGGAAAGGAATGGCCACTTATCCTTTTCCACATTTTATTGTTTCAACAATAGGACAATCAAGAACCCCTACAGCTGATTCCCCTGACAGATAGAGACAAAGGACGTGGGCTGGCAGCCCCCATCACGGTCGTGTGTGGGCACAGAAGACCCCTGACCCTTCTGGGACACTAACTTTTATCCCCGGGGGGGGCACCACCCACTTTCTCCTGGTGCCCTCCCACCACTGACAGACTGATTGGCGCATTTAGCTGTCAGTTCTAGGGGATTGGCTCTCATCCATGAGGTGATTCTTGGGCGTCAAGTGATTGGTTGATCTCGGACCACTCAGCAGAAGGTCTTTATCCCTTTATGATAAGGAGCTGTGACTGACATAGGCTCCTCGGGATTCCAGAACTTTCCTCCCTTTGCTGTATTGCTAATACAAAGAACATTCCTAACCTTATTTTGCCCAAAAAGTTACCCACCAAAAAATCGCTGAACTATTAACAGTCAATTAACAAGAACAATTAATAATCAACTAGCAACTATTTAGGTTAGTAATAAGGACAACTACGAAAATCAGCTAAAGTTAACTCATTTGTAACAACTCCCTCCTCTTTCTTTTCACTGGAACATTTGGTTTTCATAGTTGGAGTCTACTTCCATTATCTTTTCGTATCTGCGATAAAGTCTTTCAGCTTCCTGTTGACCTTCTTCTGGCAACAGAGTGGATTCCACCATCATTAATTTCTGTGTGTTGGTACTCCCTTTAGTGCCTGTAGCTGTTAGGGAACCTTGACTGATACTTGTAACGAGGTTAATAAGGGGATTAAACAGGGAAAAAACAACAATCTGCCTACAGTTCCAAGTAGTATAAACCCAACCTTTCACCACCATGGAGACTTCCACCATTTATGCCACCAACTTCCTTCAAGAATATTTTCCCATCTCTGAACTGGGACACGGGCAATGGTTCTTATATTTTTTTGTGATATCAAGGACAGCTTTCCCAGTGTCTTTAATTTGAATACAACAACCTGAAGTATTAAATTTACCACACACTCTGCCCTCCTCTGCCAACAGGTAGTCTAATGTTAGGCAGTTCTGATAAATTGCTGCCCTAGCCTGGCACTGCTGGGTTGTTATCAGTTCCAGGGCAGTTGATGTTTGATTGGTAACAATATCTACTACGGCCTGTAGTCTAATTAATCAATTTAGCATATATATTGGTGTGCGGTAACCCCAGCTACCATCCTGGCCCAGGTGGCCAGTCCGTAGGTCTCTATAATGCATTCTGGGGGCCATTCCTCATCTTTCATCTTTCCACCTTTGGGTGCAGCTCCAATACGCTCTCTTTTTCTTTCTAAGTGATCATATAGGGGAATTCCTAAATGCCTGCCATCCTGGTATGGTAACATGAAGAGCCCTGAGTGTATTATTCCTATGGTGCAGCTTTCTCCCCAGAAAACTGGCAGAATGGGATATGCGTTTTTCCCACATATCCAAAATGTACCATTTGGAGGTACCCAAAAATTTTTATTCCTTTTAAGAATTCCTTTCCATAGGTTCGATATCGCTGGAGTTCCTATGTAAGGGTTATCTCCAGGGCTATAACATTGATACATCTTTTCCCATTTATTGAGGATACATTTTTTTATTTCTCCTGGGTCGTTTTACCCATTGCTTTTCAGGTTCTTCTGGTTCCCACCATCTATTAGTTCCATTTGTTACATAATATCTTTTACACACAGTTTTCCCTACCTGGGTAAAATACTTGGTTACCATCCTTTTTAAATATTCTTCCCCGATAACTGAGCTGCTTAAAGGCCACACCCCAGAGGAATCTCTGGGCCAAAAGGACTTTACCAACTCTTTCCTCTATTGGAGGGATAGTGGGAGGATCTAAACTACTATCACTCCAAGGCCACCTTTCAGTTACTAGGGTTCCGCCACATATCCAACACCGGCTGACATTCAACTCCACACTGATCTTTTCCACCAAATCAATGAATAGATTCTTTCCTGTGCCCATAAACTCCCAATTCTCTCGATCGAATTCTGCTTCATCTGGAGATGGTTCAGAAGTACTTTTTACTACTTGCTCTTTAACAAGATCATATGGTGTGTCGGAGACTCCCTCCTTTATTATTCGCTCAAAACATACCCATGACTTGTTCTCTGGGCACTCACCATCCACTCATTGGGAACATGAGGGTGTATTGGCAACTAAACAGTAAGCATGTATATTTTCTTCACAGGCCATTAGATGATCTCATCCGTAGCATGTAGGGGATAGACGGCAGTGAGTCTTCAAGATGGCCTTTACCCCACTCCTGGACGGTATTTTTGATAACACCTACTGCAGGGGTTGGTAACTTCAGCTGATTTAATCAGTATTAAATAAGATAAAATCAAGATTAGAGTTTTTTGGAGTCTCATTTTCTTCTTTCTCTTTACCTACGAGAGAAGAAACTCATAGCTAACACTTAATCAGGAGGTCTATTCTGCACAGTTTTCTTTAAGACTATATTTGTTTCAGTTGCCTGGGCAGCCACAGTCCACTCCTCTGGAGGGGATAGGGGACCTTTTACTTGGGAAACATGAGTCCAGCCTTTCTCCTCTGTGCGTACTGCAGATTCTGTAGTTAACAGAACTAGGAAGGGACCTTCCCATGCTGGTTTCACAGTGGTCTCCTTCCAAGTTTTTATTAAGACCCAATCTCCTGGATCAAATTTGTGAGTTCGGAAGTCGAGTGGGGTAGTCTGAGGGATCAACCCTCTCAACCTTAATTCTTCAAGATTTTTCGCAATTACTTCAACATACTTTTTCACTCTAGACTCCCCACTCTCCAAGGTTGCAACTTCATGTTTGGAGACAAGGAAAGGAAGTCCAAATAACATTTCATAAGGTGACACACCTAGGTCTGATCTTGGTTGGGTCCTTACTTGCAATAGCGCCAGAGGAAGGCACTTGGTCCAAGGTAATCCAGTTTCCAACATTAATTTTGTGAGGGCTAATTTGATAGTTTGATTCATTCATTCCACCCTCCTGGAACTCTGGGGGTGCCACAGAGTGTGTAATTCCCAGTTAATGTTTAAATTCTTACCCAGATCTTGTAAAACTTAAGCTGTGAAAGGGGTTCTGCGATCTGAATCTATTTCATAGATTAACCCATACCTGGGAATGAGATGTTCAAGCAACACCTTTGTTACCTCACTGGCAGTGGCTTTGGTGGTAGGTTTTTTTATTACCCTCCACCCAATGGGTAATACAATATTACCACCCAATGGTAATACAATAACCAATAAATACTTCCACCATTGGACAGGTGACGTCTCCATGAAGTCTATCTGAATGCTTTGGAAAGGTCTTAGGGCCAAGCTCCTTCCCCCGGGTACCAGTTTTCTCATCATTTTCTTGTTTACTCTTTGATAAATTACGCATCTTTCAGTTACCCTTTTACCTAATTCAAACACTCTGGGACACTCATAGAATCTCATTAACTGGTCACATATTGCTCTGGTACCCCAATGAGTTCTCTGGTGAAGCTGTTCTAATACATTTCTTGCAATGGTCTTATTCAGGAGTTGTCGACCATCTGGCAAGAACCACTTTCTGAATGATCCTTTGTGCCTGCTAATTTGGTTAGTTGATCTTCTTCAGAGTCACTGAAAACTGGAATTTCATCTACCTTTTCGGTGCACATAGTCATTTGGGCATGTGTTGTCTCCTTACTTCCTTTTTCTGCTGACTCTTTTGCTACTAAATCTGCTATTCTATTTCCTTTAGCTTCGAATGAGGATCCCTTCTGATGGGCTTTCACAAAAATGACAGCTATTTCCCTGGGTCCTTCTAAGGCCTTCAGTATCTCTTTAATCAATGATTCATGTAGCAGATGCTTTCCTTTGGTATTCAACAATCCCCATTCTTCCCACACCTTTCCAAAGGTATGCACCACTCCAAAGGCATAACGAGAATCAGTGAAGATGGTCCCTTGTTCCCCTTTAAGGTATTCCAGGCCTCTTTTTAATGTGTATAATTCACAAACTTGTGCAGACCAGTTAGAGGAAAAGGGTCCATTTTATACTACCTGCAAGGACTGACCATCAACTATAGCATACCCAGATCCCCTCTTCCCATTAATACACCTAGAGGATCCATCTATGAATATTTTCTTCCCCCGTTCCAAAGGGTAATCAACCAAGTCCTCTCTGACCTTTGTTTGATAGTCCATTACCTCAAAACAATCATGTAGCAGGGTGTCCAGGGGGTTTCCATACAGGAATTCTGCGGGATTTTTACTTTTATCTGTTACCAAGGTCAGCTCATGGGATTCAGCCAGTAGTCTCATATTTGAGTATTCTCATATCACTCAACCACCTATGGGCCTTCTGGGTGAGTAATCCCCTTACACTATGTGGAGTGTAGACTCTTAGGGCTCCTCTGAAGGTGATCTTGTGAGATTCTTCAACTAGGATGGCGGTAGCTGCCACCACTTGTGAACAGTTCAGCCATCCCTGAACCACCGGATCCATCAACTTTGGAAGAAATGCCACTGGTTTTCTATGCCCTGCCCATTCCTGAGTCAAAACCCCACATGCGATTCCACCATCTGCATTCGTATGTAGTTGGAATGGCTGTTCTAAAGAGGGCAGGCTCAACACTGGGACAGTGGTCAACTTAGTCTTTAGATGGTCCAGTCTGTCATCATCTCCTTTAGTCCATGGTATAGGTTCTTTGTCCGCTAGCTTCTCATAGAGGAACCTGACAATTTTAGTGTATTTGTCTATCCATAAATGACAATACCCTATGAGTTCCAATAATTTTCATACCTCCTTCTTGGCATTGGGTGGTGGTAAGGCTAGTATCCCTGCTATTCTGTCAGGATGTATTTTCCTAGAGCCGTGTTCCAGAATGTGTCCTAAATAATTAACCTTTCTTTCAACAAACTGCAATTTCAATTTGGACACTCTAAGACCATTCTCTCCCAAGAAACTGAGCAGTTGGATGGTTCCTTCCTGAACTTCCTCTTTGTTTTCCCCAGATGCTAATAGGTCATCTACTTACTGCGTGTTTAAAATCCCCGATGGTACTGGGAGAGCCCGTAAGAGATCCTCTAACGCCTGGCCGAATAGTGTTGGGGATTCGGTGTATCCTAGGAGCAGTCTAGTCCACCTTAACTGGTATCTCTGGTTGGACGGTGTCTCTTCCCGTTCAAAGGCAAAGATGTGACGGGATTCTTCCGCAAGTACACATGCCCAAAAGGCATCCTTCAGATCTATTACCAAGTACCATTGATGGGTAGGTGGCACTCTGCTCAGAATTGTATATGCATTGGAAACAACTGCATATAGAAGAAGAATCCTCTTATTTATCTCCTGTAAATCTTGTACCAGCCAGTAAGTTCCATCAGGCTTTCGTACTGGTAGGACTGGCATGTTAAAAGGGGATCTGCAGGGCTCTAGAATCCCTTCTTGACACAGTTCTGTTATCACTGGTTGCAATCCCACCCAGGCCGTTGCAGGAATAGGATACTCTTTGATGGTCACTGGAGGCTTATCGTTATGGGCTTGATATTCATCAAGCTTCTATTACCGGGTCCTGCCCGTACTTGAGGATCTTTTCTCCTTTCTGTTTCTGGTTTTAGCATCAATAACTTGACTACCATTCAGGTCTGTTCTGGGATAACCCCAATGTTCAATTTAACTTGAAAGTCTCTTCCCAGGAGGTTGCTACTGGGTTCAAGGATAGTTAAAATGTCTCCTTCAGCTTCCTGATGTTTACTGTTGATTTTTATCTTTCTTATTATAGGGACCCGGAATGGTTACCCCTTTACCCCAACAACCTCCTGTGTCTCATCATTAAGTCTACATCCAGGAGGGAGCCTATTTACACAAGTCTTATCTGCCCCTGTATCTGCAAGGAAAGTGAATTCTTTGCTTCTGGGGCCTACTCGCAATTTTATCAAGGGCTCAGCAAGGTGTAACTGCCCCGGGAAATAGAGCCCCTGATCCCTTTAATCCTCGTCAGCGGTCATCTGGGCAGCCATGAAGACAGTTCGGCCTTTCGCAGACTTTGGACAATCCTTACAAAGGTGGTCCTTCTGTTGGCAATAATAACAGGTTCTCTTGGCGATCCAATTGCTTCCACTATTCACTAACTCTGCAGGCCCTCCTCCTTCTTTCAGCTCCATGGTTGGTTCTTGAGTTCCTGACTCTCAGGCCACAGTTACCATGAGTCTGGCCTTTGCTTCCATTCTCTCTTCATCACATCTGGTGTAAACTTTCTGGGCCTCCCTCAGCAGAAATGCTGAGGGAGATGACTGGCAAGGTCTTTCTCTTGCCAGTCATCGATTTTCTCCAGTTTTCTTCTTACATCGGGCCAAGCTCATGTTATAAACTGTACCCTGAGTAACATCTGGCTTTCCAAGCTGGTTGGGTCAGTCCCAGAATACTGGGTCAGATCTTCTTTTAAGCCATCTAGCCAGTCAGTAGGTGTCTTGTCTTTGGTTTGATGGCTATCAAACGCTCATTTAGTGTTGATGGTCCGGGGTGCCGCTTCCTTAATTCCTCTTATTATCAAGTTCCTATAATCCTCCATTTCCTGTCTATCTCTATCCTCATTAGGATCCCAATTCGGTGGAGCCATGGGCATCTTAGTTTTGCCTGGCGGGCCTCCTTGGTGTTCCTTCTCCCAAATTTTTATTCCAGCTAGTCTTATCATTTGTCTTTCTTCAGCTGTAAATAAACCTCTCAGGATGGCATTCAACTCATTCCAAGTATATATGTTTGGACCAAGGAACAGATCCAGCTGTTCAGCTAGTCCGATTGGGTCCTCTATTAGGTTCTTCATTTCCCTTTTAAACATTCTCACTTCTCCGGAAGTCAATGCTGCATTAACGTAACCAGTTCCTCCCTGGGCACCTCCCATGGGGACTTCCCAAAGGGGGTATATCTGGCTTGTCAGGGTATCTTCTCTTTTCACGTTCCGATTTTCTTCTCCATTTCTCTTTGATCAGTTGTTACGATAGGGCTCATCTCCTTCTTGGGTTTCTTTTAAAGGAGAGGTCAGTTGGGATTTCTGTCCGCTTGTGCTCACTGCCTGTTCCTCCCCAGGTGCTTCCGGTTCATTGAGTCTTTGTATACCAGCTGCCTCCAGGGGTGGGGCCAAATACCGTGGAGGTAAAGAATCTAATGGGTCCCATCTTTTAGCCAACTAAGTTTCTTCTTCTCTGTCCTTCTCCTGTTTTACTGCCTTAATATTACATTCTTGTAGCCATAGCGCTGCATATTTACATTCCTCTTCATTAAGTTCACTCCTCCTATTGATGTATGAATTCAAAGCTCTGCAAATCCATAGTTCTTTGGACCCATATGAAGGCCAATAGACTCCATCTTCCCATATCTTTCCTTTTGGCCGTTCAATAGTACAGTATCGAATCATGGTAACTTTTTGTAAGTCTTTTGTTTTCTCATTTTTATCCCAGTCTCTAAGCATTATGCCCAACAGGCTATCCATGGGAATATCTTGGGGTTTCTTTAGTTCCTCCTCCTTCTCTTTGAGTTTTACTTCCCTTCGTCAGGTCTTGCTAGTCTTTGCTCTTATTGTCCTTAGGATTCACTCAGAAGTGTAATCAAAGGTTGAGGTTTTCCTGCTAAAGCAAATGATCACTCTTTCCTAGGGAGTCACAGTATTTCCCTCAGTCACTAGTTGTAGGAACCCAGTCTAGGAACCTTCCCACGCTTCCTTTGGAATAGGGCCACAATGTAGCAAGCCATGGGAGCCAGTAGATAGAATTTTCCCACACCTTCAAAATGGCGGCCCATCTGGGAAGGGGCAGGCCCTGAGTCACAACACATCACCCCAAAATGGAGGACCTTGGGAACATTGATAGGAATTCTCCCACGCCTTCAAAATGGCAGCCCATCCAGGAAGGGGCAGACCTCGAGTCAAAACACGTCACCCCCCCATACTCCAGTTTGGTTGATCTCCAGTTGTTGATAGGGAGAGCCTCCCCTAAGACGGTGGCTGCCAACCCATCACCCCTCAAAAGTGATAGCCGATGGTATATCACAAAATGGAAAAACCCAGAATTCACTTAAAAACTCCCCAGCCCCACTCCTCAACTTCTCTCATACATACACTCAAAGATCAGAGGCAGGGGTCCAAACTTTATTAACAAATACAGTAGGTAGGGGCTCATAATTCTCTCTCACTCATTCCAAGCTCCTGAGGGGTTCATTTCCCCAACAAACTGCACTCTCATGGGTCCACTCACAACACACTCTCCACAACTTCACTCACTCAGGCTCAGAGGGAATGAGTTCCCTCCTGTCTTTCCCTCCTGTCTCCCGAAAGTACCGAGGACACACAGTCCTCCCAAAATCTTTAGGACACACAGTCCCTAAAACTACCTGGGTTGCGACCCCAGAATAGACCCAAAGGGATTTTTACCACCACAGATCACGTGTCTGCCTACAGAGGGTGGGAATATCCCTACAATTAGATAACAGGAAATTCCCAGCCTCCAGCTTTGGGGTCACCAACTGTGCAGCAACTCTCAGCATCCCAGACTTCTCAGGATTGTGACCACCCCCAAGAAGCCCCCAGTTCAGGGTTTGGGGCTATTATTCCTATCCCCAGGGTGGCCCACTCTCTCTGTGAAACAATCGCTTCGCCCCTTCGCTGGCTGACCGGTTGGTGTCACCAGAGGTGTGGCCTATCCCAGACGAGTCCCCAGTTGTAAGAAAGGAAAGGAGTGGCCACTTATCCTTTTCCACATTTTATTGTTTCAACAATAGGACAATCAAGAACCCCTACAGCTGATTCCCCTGACANGCCCTCCCACCACTGACAGACTGATTGGCGCATTTAGCTGTCAGTTCTAGGGGATTGGCTCTCATCCATGAGGTGATTCTTGGGCGTCAAGTGATTGGTTGATCTCGGACCACTCAGCAGAAGGTCTTTATCCCTTTATGATAAGGAGCTGTGACTGACATAGGCTCCTCGGGATTCCAGAACTTTCCTCCCTTTGCTGTATTGCTAATACAAAGAACATTCCTAACCTTATTTTGCCCAAAAAGTTCCCCACCAAAAAATCGCTGAACTATTAACAGTCAATTAACAAGAACAATTAATAATCAACTAGCAACTATTTAGGTTAGTAATAAGGACAACTACGAAAATCAAGTAAACTAATTTATAACAATAACATCTACTGTTAGCGTAGAAACACATA